>JACBOY010000203.1:0-427738 GCA_014706135.1 Phytophthora tubulina
TGTTGTCAAGAAGACACCTCGACCAGCTGCGGTATATCGGTAAGATACCGGTATGACCCTCACTCATTGACACTGCAATCACTCCTGTGATTATGGGACGGACGATTACGCCACGTGGGTACAAGATTGTGGGTACAAGATGGGCTCTACGTGGCACTCGCTGATTGGCAGAAGTAACTCAGAATCCAGTAGAGTGTACCCAGTAGGAAATCCAGTAGGCTTAGAGGTAGCAAGGAGTTTGCGAACTAAGGACCTAAATCAATCACTTTGCATTTTGCTCTAAACCACTCAAGTCTTTAGGTTATGAGCCCAAGCCCCGCAGACTCTGCCCCCCGCCACCGACTTCGCATTCGCCATGGACACCATCCCGACCACGACCGCTCGCATCAACAAGTTCGACGGAACCAACTTCCACACGTGGAAGTTCAAGATGCAGATGGTGCTCGAGGAGCGCGATCTGTGGGAGATCGTGAGCGGGAAGTGAAGCTCGAGCACTGTGCTACCGTGCTGGACCAAGCGGCGTTCAAGAGGAAGTCTCGCAAGGCGCTGGCGATCATCTGTCTTGCGATGGAGGATTCGCAACTACCGCTGGTCCGGTCGGCGAGTGGCGCGCATGATGCATGGTCAAGACTGGAAGGACACTTCGAGAAGAGGAGCCTGGCCAACAAGCTCTTCCTTCGTCGACGTTTCTTCACGACTATGATGGACGAAGGTGATGATGTGTTGGAGCACATCAACAAGGTCAAGACTCTGGCGGAGCAGCTCGACGCGGTGGGCGCTCCGGTCAGCGAGGACGACTTGGTGATCACGCTTCTGGGAAGTCTGAGCGAGTCGTACCAGTTCCTGATCACGGCGTTGGAGTCGAGAGCCGACACGCTGACATGGGAACTCGTGACGTCTCGGCTCCTGCATGAGGACATGAAGCGCAAGGAGCAGGGCGGCGACGGAGCCACGTCTGGCCAAGCGTTCATGATGAAGGACAACAAGCGCAAGGGCCGACCGGTGAAGAAGACCGGTGCGTGCCATCAGTGTGGCAAACAAGGACATTGGATCGCGGAGTGCCCTCGCGGATCCACAACGACGCTGAGCGACATCGGTCGCAGCGTGCGAATGTCGCGCAGGATGAAGATTCTGGCGACTATCTCTTCTCGGTTGGTGGCGACTCTTGCGCCTCCAAGTCAAGTGATGTGGCTGGTCGACTCGGGTGCGACGCAGCACATGACGTGTTCCAAGAAGTTCATGAGGAACTACAAGGTCTTCACTCCGGTCGACGTACACCTCGCAGACGACGGTGTGGTACAGGCGATCGGCAGCGGTGACATCGTGATGTCAATGAAGACTCCGCGCGGGACCAAGAAGGGTGTGCTCACGAAAGTGTGGCACATACCCAAGCTGTCGCGCAACCTGTTCTCGGTTGGTCGCTTCACGAAGGATGTCGGACCCGTGACCTTCGAGAGCGACGGGTGCTTCGCGGAAACGAAGGGCATGCAGTGGAAGATCGGAGCTCGTGAGGGCAAGGGTCTGTTCAAGCTCTGCATGACACCGGTGATGCCTGACGAGGCCAATGCGGCAAGCTCGAAGGATCGCAAAGGGGACACCACGTCGTACCTCTGGCATCTTCGACTTGGTCACATCGGCCATGGCGGTCTAGACGCCATCGTCAAGAAGGGCTACGGTGTTGGCATCGACATGGCGTCGGTGAAGCAGTGGGAGCTGTGCGGCGGATGCTCACTCGGCAAGCAAACGCGAGTGAGCTACATGAAGTCGTCGCCGAACCGCGCGAAGCAAGTGCTAGAGGTGGTTCACAGCGACGTGTGTGGTCCCATGAAGACGTCAACGTTTGGTGGCAAGCGCTACTTCGTCACCTTCATCGACGACAAGTCGCACTTCTGTGTGGTGTACTTGCTGCGGAACAAGTCCGAGGTGGCTGCCAAATTCGCTGAGTTCGTTGCGCTCGCAGAAACTCAGACGGGCAAGCGCGTGAAGACGCTCCGCAGCGACAACGGTGGCGAGTACACGTCGCGCGAAATGGCCAAGTTCTGCAGCGACCGTGGGATCGTGCAAAGTTCACGCCGCCTTACACGCCCCAGCTGAACGGAGTCGCCGAGCGGATGAACCGGACGTTGGTGGAGTGTGCGCGCTGCATGTTGGAACATGCCGGGTTGTCCAAGGCGTATTGGGGCGAAGCGGTCATTACTGCCACGTTCCTCCGCAACCGGTGTCCGACGCGCGCCATCAGCCACGACAAGTCGCCGCACCAAGTTTGGACGGGCAAGAAGCCACTGCTGGCGAACCTGAAGGTGTTCGGTTGCCACGCGTACGTGCATGTGCCGAAGGAGAAACGGTCCAAGTTTGACGCTCGGTCGGTGCGTTGCCGTTTTCTCGGGTACTCGGAGCACGAGAAAGCGTATCGATTCGAAGAACTGGAGAACGGTCGCGTGCTGGTGAGCCGCGACGCGCAGTTCATGGAAGACGTCTTCGACGGTGGGAGACGTGACTACTCTCAGAGGGAGGTGGTCATTCAAGATGAAGTGGTGACGGATCAAGATTCGTCGCAGTCGGATGAAGATGACAATGAAGAAACTGCACGGGACGAAGACTTCGAGCCCGGCAGCAAGCGACACCAACGGACGCAGTCGTTGGAGGAAGCCGTGGAGGTTCCGAGCACCAAGCGGTATGCGTCGCACAACCGGCAACAGGCCCTGGACGAGATGTCGGCCGTTGCGGGGAAGATGGCAGTTTCGAAGCTGCCTACGTCGTGGATTCAGTGGGAGAGATGCCGACCACGTTCAAGTCGGCGATGGAATCCAGCGACGCAGTCAAGTGGAAGGAGGCCTGTGACTCGGAGTATGAGTCGCTGCGCAAGAACGACACGTGGGATGTCGTGTCACTGCCGACGGGTCGGAAGGCGATCGGCTGCAGATGGGTATTTCGAGTGAAGGAGAACCAAGACGGTGAGATCGAGCGGTTCAAGGCGCGACTGGTGGCCAAGGATTCGCGCAGAAGTACGGCATCGACTACGACGAGACGTTCGCGCCGGTGGCCAAGTTCACGTCGATTCGGGCGGTGCTGAGTATGGCTGCCAAGTACGGTCTCAAGCTGCACCAGATGGACGTCAAGACAGCCTTCCTGAACGGCGTTCTTGACGAAGACATCTACATGGCGCAGCCGGACGGGTACGTAGACGAAGACCACCCAGACTACGTGTGCAAGCTCAAGCGTTCGCTGTACGGACTGAAGCAATCGCCGCGCATGTGGAACCAGACCATCGACGACTTCATGCTCAAGCTCGGGTTCAAGAAGTGCGAGTCGGATCACTGCGTCTACATCAAGAGGAATGACCAAGAGATGATCTTCGTGGTGCTGTACGTGGACGACCTGATCCTGGCAAGCAGCAACGACGAGCTGTTGGAGTCGACCAAGCGCGCGTTGAGTGAACGCTTCGAGATGACGGACCTCGGCGAGCTCGAGTATTTCCTCGGGATGGAGATCAAGAACGACCGCGACTCAGGAAAAGTGACGGTGCGGCAGACCAAGTTCCTCAAGTCCATCCTGACCAAGTTCGGCATGCAAGACAGCAAGCCTGTGAAGACACCGCAAGACCCTGGACTCAAGTTAACCAAGAACATGTGCGAGGGCGGCTGCAAGCACGAAGACACGATGAAGAACGTGCCGTACCGGAGTGCCGTCGGAGGACTCATGTACCTGATGGTGGCGACGCGTCCGGACCTCGCTGCTGCAGTGGGAGTGCTGAGCCAGTTCTCCGCCGACCCGTGTCCGACGCATTGGCAAGCCCTCAAACGCGTGCTGCGGTACCTTCAAGCGACGCCTGCGCACGGACTCGAGTTCTCACGGGAAGACAGCTTCGGCGCGTGCGGGTACTCGGATGCAGACTGGGCCGGAGACATCGAGTCAAGAAGGAGTACAAGTGGCTACGCGTTTATGATGAACGGCGGGTGCATCAGCTGGCGCAGCAAGAAGCAGCGGACGGTGGCGCTGTCTTCAACGGAAGCCGAGTACATGGCGCTATCGGAGGCGACGCAAGAGGCGGTGTGGCTCAAGGTGTTCCTGTGCGAACTCGGCGAGATGGCAAGCGATGAAGCGATCAAGATCTATGAGGACAACCAAGGCTCCATCGCGTTGGCCAAGAACCCGGAGTTTCACAAGCGCACCAAGCACATCGACATTCGCTACCACTTCGTGCGCGAGAAGGTGGAAGACGGTCAAGTGGTGCTGCAGTATGTTTCGACGACCGACATGCTGGCTGACATCATGACGAAGGCGATCACTGCTGTGCAGTTTGAAGTTCTTCGGAGCAAGCTCGGTATCCAAGCGCCGAAGACTGTCGAGTCGAGTGGGAGTGTTGTCAAGAAGACACCTCGACCAGCTGCGGTATATCGGTAAGATACCGGTATGACCCTCACTCATTGACACTGCAATCACTCCTGTGATTATGGGACGGACGATTACGCCACGGGTGGGTACAAGATTGTGGGTACAAGATGGGCTCTACGTGGCACTCGCTGATTGGCAGAAGTAACTCAGAATCCAGTAGAGTGTACCCAGTAGGAAATCCAGTAGGCTTAGAGGTAGCAAGGAGTTTGCGAACTAAGGACCTAAATCAATCACTTTGCATTTTGCTCTAAACCACTCAAGTCTTTATCATTCTGCTCAGATCGGTAGGAAGCGCCAACGGCAAGTTTCCAGCCCATAATTTTTCGAATGCTGTGTCTTGCGAACGAAGTATTTCCAGAACACGGGGTATGGCTCTTTCTGCTCAGATCGGTGGGAGACTACATTGGCAGGTTTTCAGCCAATAAAATCACGAATGCTGTGTCTTGCGAACGAAGCACTTTCAGGGCACGTGGTATGACTCATTCTGCCCTGTAGAAACTGCGCGACGTTGTGTATCGGTGGGAGGCCCAAACGGCATGTTTCTAGTGTTTCGAATACTGTATCTCGTGAACGAAGTACGTTCAGGGCACGGGGTATAGATCATTCTGCTCAGATCGGTAGGAAGCGCCAACGGCAAGTTTCCAGCCCATAATTTTTCGAATGCTGTGTCTTGCGAACGAAGTATTTCCAGAACACGGGGTATGGCTCTTTCTGCTCAGATCGGTGGGAGACTACATTGGCAGGTTTTCAGCCAATAAAATCACGAATGCTGTGTCTTGCGAACGAAGCACTTTCAGGGCACGTGGTATGACTCATTCTGCCCTGTAGAAACTGCGCGACGTTGTGTATCGGTGGGAGGCCCAAACGGCATGTTTCTAGTGTTTCGAATACTGTATCTCGTGAACGAAGTACGTTCAGGGCACGGGGTATAGATCATTCTGCTCAGATCGGTAGGAAGCGCCAACGGCAAGTTTCCAGCCCATAATTTTTCGAATGCTGTGTCTTGCGAACGAAGTATTTCCAGAACACGGGGTATGGCTCTTTCTGCTCAGATCGGTGGGAGACTACATTGGCAGGTTTTCAGCCAATAAAATCACGAATGCTGTGTCTTGCGAACGAAGCACTTTCAGGGCACGTGGTATGACTCATTCTGCCCTGTAGAAACTGCGCGACGTTGTGTATCGGTGGGAGGCCCAAACGGCATGTTTCTAGTGTTTCGAATACTGTATCTCGTGAACGAAGTACGTTCAGGGCACGGGGTATAGATCATTCTGCTCAGATCGGTAGGAAGCGCCAACGGCAAGTTTCCAGCCCATAATTTTTCGAATGCTGTGTCTTGCGAACGAAGTATTTCCAGAACACGGGGTATGGCTCTTTCTGCTCAGATCGGTGGGAGACTACATTGGCAGGTTTTCAGCCAATAAAATCACGAATGCTGTGTCTTGCGAACGAAGCACTTTCAGGGCACGTGGTATGACTCATTCTGCCCTGTAGAAACTGCGCGACGTTGTGTATCGGTGGGAGGCCCAAACGGCATGTTTCTAGTGTTTCGAATACTGTATCTCGTGAACGAAGTACGTTCAGGGCACGGGGTATAGATCATTCTGCTCAGATCGGTAGGAAGCGCCAACGGCAAGTTTCCAGCCCATAATTTTTCGAATGCTGTGTCTTGCGAACGAAGTATTTCCAGAACACGGGGTATGGCTCTTTCTGCTCAGATCGGTGGGAGACTACATTGGCAGGTTTTCAGCCAATAAAATCACGAATGCTGTGTCTTGCGAACGAAGCACTTTCAGGGCACGTGGTATGACATTCTGCCCTGTAGAAACTGCGCGACGTTGTGTATCGGTGTCCCGTAATCATAGGAATTATTGTGGCACCACTGAGTGAAGGTCATACCGGTATCTACCGGTATACGGCAGCTGGTCGAGGCGACTTCTTGACAACACCCGTCCGGCTGCGCCATGTAGATGTCTTCGTCCAACAAGCCGTTCAGGAAGGCTATCTTCACATCCATCTGATGCACCGTGAGATTGTACTTGGCGGCCAGACTGAGCAGGATCCTGATGGACGTGAACTTGGCCACTGGCGCGAAGGTCTCGTCGTAGTCGATGCCGTGCTTCTGCGAAAATCCCTTGGCCACCAGTCGCGCCTTGAACAGCTCGATCTCTCCAGACTGGTTTTCCTTCACGCGGAACACCCATCTGTTGCCGATCGCCTTGCGTCCCTTCGGCAGCGGCACGAGGATCCACGTCTCGTTCTTGCGAAGCGACTCCATCTCCGAGTCGCACGCCTCCTTCCACTCGACTGCGTCGCTGGATTCCATCGCCGACTTGAACGTGGTCGGCATTTCTCCCACTGAATCCACGACGTACGCAGTTTCGAAGTCTTGACTTTCTTGAGCTGCAGCAGACATCTCATCCAGCGTCTGGTGTCGACTCTGTCGCTTGGCACTCGGAACTTCCACGGCTTCTTCCAGCGACTGTGTCCGAGGGTGCCGCTTGTTGCCGGGCCCGAAGTCTTCGTCCCGCGCAACTTCTTCATCTTCTTGGTCGGCCTCATCCGACTGCGACGAACCTTGATCCGTCAGCTCTTCATCTTGAATGACTACCTCACTTTGAAGATAGCCGCGTCTCCCACCGTCGAAGACGTCTTCCATGAACTGCGCGTCGCGGCTCACCAACACGCGGCCGCTCTCCAGTTCTTCGAAACGATACGCTTTCTCATGATC
Source organism: Phytophthora tubulina (assembly GCA_014706135.1). NCBI lineage: Eukaryota > Oomycota > Peronosporomycetes > Peronosporales > Peronosporaceae > Phytophthora > Phytophthora tubulina. The sequence goes on from JACBOY010000203.1 coordinate 7,127, forward strand.
CGAGTATCCGAGAAAACGACAGCGCACCGACCGAGCGTCAATCTTGGACCGTTTCTCCTTCGGCACATGCACGTACGCGTGGCAACCGAACACCTTCAGGTTCGCCAGCAGTGGCTTCTTGCCCGTCCAAACTTGGTGCGGCGACTTGTCGTGGCTGATGGCGCGCGTCGGACACCGGTTGCGGAGGAACGTGGCAGTAATGACCGCTTCGCCCCAATACGCCTTGGACAACCCGGCATGTTCCAACATGCAGCGCGCACACTCCACCAACGTCCGGTTCATCCGCTCGGCGACTCCGTTCAGCTGGGGCGTGTAAGGCGGCGTGAACTTTTGCACGATCCCACGGTCGCTGCAGAACTTGGCCATTTCGCGCGACGTGTACTCGCCACCGTTGTCGCTGCGGAGCGTCTTCACGCGCTTGCCCGTCTGAGTTTCAGCGAGCGCAACGAACTCAGCGAATTTGGCAGCCACCTCGGACTTGTTCCGCAGCAAGTACACCACACAGAAGTGCGACTTGTCGTCGATGAAGGTGACGAAGTAGCGCTTGCCACCAAACGTTGACGTCTTCATGGGACCACACACGTCGCTGTGAACCACCTCTAGCACTTGCTTCGCGCGGTTCGGCGACGACTTCATGTAGCTCACTCGCGTTTGCTTGCCGAGTGAGCATCCGCCGCACAGCTCCCACTGCTTCACCGACGCCATGTCGATGCCAACACCGTAGCCCTTCTTGACGATGGCGTCTAGACCGCCATGGCCGATGTGACCAAGTCGAAGATGCCAGAGGTACGACGTGGTGTCCCCTTTGCGATCCTTCGAGCTTGCCGCATTGGCCTCGTCAGGCATCACCGGTGTCATGCAGAGCTTGAACAGCCCTTTGCCCTCACGAGCTCCGATCTTCCACTGCATGCCCTTCGTTTCCGCGAAGCACCCATCGCTCTCGAAGGTGACTGGCCCGACGTCCTTGGTGAAGCGGCCGACGGAGAACAGGTTGCGCGATAGCTTGGGGATATGCCAAACATTCGTGAGCACTCCCTTCTTGGTCCCCCGCGGAGTCTTCATCGACATCACTATGTCGCCGGTCCCCGCAGCCTGAACCACACCGTCGTCCGCGAGATGCACGTCCACCGGAGAGATCTTCTTGTAGTTCTTCATATACTCCTTCGAGTACGTCATGTGCTGCGTCGCACCCGAGTCGACCAGCCACACACCACTCGACTTGGAGGCACCCGTGTTGCCACCAACCGAGAAGAGGAAGTCGCCAGAGTCGTCCTCGCTCTGCGCGACATTCGCCCGTTGCGGCCTCTGCCGCTCCGCGTTCTCGCGGATTCGCACCGGACACTTTGCAATCCAATGTCCGTGCTCGCCACAGTAGTGACAGGCGCTAGCCTTCTGCGCCTGCCATCCCTTGCGCTTGCCGTAGTCGCTTGTCATGAACGCCTGACCTTGACCGTGCGCGGTTCCGTCAGCACCGCCACCTTGTTCCTTGCGCTTCATGTCCTCATGCAGCAGCCGAGACGTCACGAGTTCCCATGTCAGCGTGTCGGCTCTCGACTCCAACGCCGTGATGAGGAACCGGTACGACTCGCTCAGACTTCCCAGAAGCGTGATCACCAAGTCGTCCTCGCTGACCGGAGCGCCCACCGCGTCGAGCTGCTCCGCCAGAATCTTGACCTTGTTGATGTGCTCCAACACATCATCACCTTCGTCCATCATTGTCGTGAAGAAACGTCGACGAAGGAAGAGCTTGTTGGCCAGGCTCCTCTTCTCGAAGTGTCCTTCCAGTCTTGACCATGCATCATGCGCGCCACTCGCCGACCGGACCAGCGGTAGTTGCGAATCCTCCATCGCAAGACAGATGATCGCCAGCGCCTTGCGAGACTTCCTCTTGAACGCCGATTGGTCCAGCACGGTAGCACAGTGCTCGAGCTTCACTTCCCCGCTCACGATCTCCCACAGATCGCGCTCCTCGAGCACCATCTGCATCTTGAACTTCCACGTGTGGAAGTTGGTTCCGTCGAACTTGTTGATGCGAGCGGTCGTGGTCTTGGTCAGGGAAGACGGGGCTTGGGCTCATAACCAAAAGAAAGGTCGTTTGAGCACTTGATGATAAAATGCAAAGTGATCGATTCGGTCCTTAGTTCGCAAAGCTACTCTAAGCCTCTTGTCCTACCTACTGGGTACACTCTACTGGATTCCTTACCGACGACTGAGTTCCTTCAGCCAATCAGCGAGTGACACATCGATGCCCATCTTGTACCCACAATCTTGTACCCACGCGTAGCGTAATCATCGTCGCGTCAACAGCGTCCCGTCATCAGCATCCCGTAATCAGTGTCCCGTAATCATAGGAATTATTGTGGCACCACTGAGTGAAGGTCATACCGGTATCTACCGGTATACGGCAGCTGGTCGAGGCGACTTCTTGACAACACTCCACGTCTGGTTTCTTTGACGCGGCATCCATGCTTCCCCTGTTTTTGTTTGGGCTCATACCCCTATTGCGCAACCAGGTAGATGACACAACGGCAGAAAGCAACTCAACACTTCTTACTCCTGCTTACACCTTGACCTCCTGCGGCTTTCCGCTGAGTCTGTTTCTCTGTTCGACAATACAAAATACAAAACTGGCCACTGTTCCTTATCACCTCGACTTCACTATGCTTCGGTCCTTGGCCACCTTCATTCCTGTCTGCGACTTTACGTTGTACGCATCAAGTTGTACGCACCCGTAAGTTGCACGACCGTCATTCTAACGAGCTCTGCAGCGGCTGCCCGACGTCGTGTATCGGTGTGAGGCCCGAACGGCAACTTTCCAGCCCATAATTCATCGAATGCTGTATCTTGCGAACGAAGTATTTTCAGAGCACGGGGTATAGCTCATTCTGCTTTGCAGATGCTGCCCGACGTTTTGTATCGGTGGGTAGCGCCAACGGCCAGTTTTCAGCCTACCATTTTCGAACGAAGTACTTTCAGAGCACGTGGTAGGACTCGTTCTGCTCAGGTCGGGGGGAGGTGCCAACGGCAAGTTTGTGAGAGCGTGTGATGCTTGCGCGTCATAGTGTGAGAGTGTGCAGTGTGGTGTGAGCGTACACCAGCGTCAAGGCCGACACCAATGCCAGAAGCCCGGCTAACTACAACACATCCAACCGAAGATCATACGCCCGGCGTTGCAGCCACGCGACTTCCCAGATATCCGGTCTACCGCGTGTCTACGAGCTGGCGTGATGGCGTGTACCAAGGACTGTATGCAAGACGCGATTGCTGGCTGTGAGCAGCCGAGATGGTGCTGCGCACCAAGGGTGCAGAGTTTGTATAGTTAGACTTAGCTTTACTATGGATGGAGAATAACATCTTTGCGGAACGGTGAGCTCTGGAGCAGCAGCTCTCTCTCTCTCTTACTTCAGCTTTTGCAGATCAGCGAGCACTGCAAGAAAGAGAGAGAGAGCTTTCTGCACCATAATACGCTGGTTCTGTCGCGGTATTTTGCCCGGCACATACGTGTTTACGCCTTTCTTCTGCTTACCAGCATCTGCCCTACAAGTGTAGGCTACATATAATGGCTGTTACACTTAGGATCGACGAACAGTTGGGAAGCAGTGCGGTGACGCGCCCTGCGTCATCACAAAGTTTTCAGCAAACAACTTTTCGAATGCTGTATCTCGCGAACGAAGTACTGTCAGAGCTGTTGTTGGGCTATCCCACTATTACATTGTTGCGGGTAATCGGCGTATTGGTACCTTGTACCACCTGTACCCATTAACAGGTTACCCGAACCGGTTCAATTCGACCACGCGGTGATTATGGTACCTTGATTACGCCACCAATGATTAGACGAGTAGGATGATTGGACGATCATGATTAGATGAGCAAACTGATTGGATGGTAGCGCATTATGTGCGCGAACCAATTAACACACCAAATGAACTCTCACTTCCAAAAATTCCTTCTTCTAGATAAGTGCCTTAACAACTATACGGCAAAGTCCGCTCAACCTTTTTCAGGTTATGAGCTCAAGTACGATGACCTCCGCGCCCGACGCTTCATCCAAGATCCTCATCGACAAGTTCAACGGTGACAACTACGCGACGTGGAGCAGCTACATGTGTGGCGTGTTCCTGACCAAGTCCGTCTGGAGTGCTGTCAAACGGGAGATGACGCCTACATTCACGGACACGCGCAACGCCGACGAGTACAATCGAGCTTCGAACGTCGCGCTGGGCCTGCTGCTGCTGCACATGGGTGCAGACTACCACCATGTCATTGCAGACTGCGAGCATGCGTGAATCGCGTGGGCTAAGCTGAAAATACTCTACGGTGGGTCGCAGAAGGTGGGCCGTATCTATGGGAAGCGTCAACTGTTCAGCATGGAGATGGCGGAAGGCGACAATGTGTTGCATTACTGCAACGAGGTCCTCAACGTCAGCGCGAAGCTCAACAGCATCGGAGCCAAGATGGAGGACGAGGACGTGGCGATCTGCTTGCTCCGAAGTCTACCCAATAGTTTTGAAAACTTCGTGCTCAACCTGGAGATGAACGCTGCAGCTCTCAAGACGCAAGACGTGATCAAGGTGCTGACGAATGAGCATATCAAGCGGCAGGGCGAGAAGACAGCTCCTGTCAAGACTGAAGACGCTGCGAAGGCGTTCAGTGCTGAGCGGGAGAGTCGTCGCTGCACTTACTGTGGAAAGCTGGGGCACATAGTCGAGAATGTTGTCAAGAAGACACCTCGACCAGCTGCGGTATATCGGTAAGATACCGGTATGACCCTCACTCATTGACACTGCAATCACTCCTGTGATTATGGGACGGACGATTACGCCACGGGTGGGTACAAGATTGTGGGTACAAGATGGGCTCTACGTGGCACTCGCTGATTGGCAGAAGTAACTCAGAATCCAGTAGAGTGTACCCAGTAGGTAATCCAGTAGGCTTAGAGGTAGCAAGGAGTTTGCGAACTAAGGACCTAAATCAATCACTTTGCATTTTGCTCTAAACCACTCAAGTCTTCAGGTTATGAGCCCAAGCCCCGCAGACTCTGCCCCCCCCGCCACCGACTTCGCATTCGCCATGGACACCATCCCGACCACGACCGCTCGCATCAACAAGTTCGACGGAACCAACTTCCACACGTGGAAGTTCAAGATGCAGATGGTGCTCGAGGAGCGCGATCTGTGGGAGATCGTGAGCGGGGAAGTGAAGCTCGAGCAATGTGCTACCGTGCTGGACCAAGCGGCGTTCAAGAGGAAGTCTCGCAAGGCGCTGGCGATCATCTGTCTTGCGATGGAGGATTCGCAACTACCGCTGGTCCGGTCGGCGAGTGGCGCGCATGATGCATGGTCAAGACTGGAAGGACACTTCGAGAAGAGGAGCCTGGCCAACAAGCTCTTCCTTCGTCGACGTTTCTTCACGACTATGATGGACGAAGGTGATGATGTGTTGGAGCACATCAACAAGGTCAAGACTCTGGCGGAGCAGCTCGACGCGGTGGGCGCTCCGGTCAGCGAGGACGACTTGGTGATCACGCTTCTGGGAAGTCTGAGCGAGTCGTACCAGTTCCTGATCACGGCGTTGGAGTCGAGAGCCGACACGCTGACATGGGAACTCGTGACGTCTCGGCTCCTGCATGAGGACATGAAGCGCAAGGAGCAGGGCGGCGACGGAGCCACGTCTGGCCAAGCGTTCATGATGAAGGACAACAAGCGCAAGGGCCGACCGGTGAAGAAGACCGGTGCGTGCCATCAGTGTGGCAAACAAGGACATTGGATCGCGGAGTGCCCCTCGCGGATCCACAACGACGCTGAGCGACATCGGTCGCAGCGTGCGAATGTCGCGCAGGATGAAGATTCTGGCGACTATCTCTTCTCGGTTGGTGGCGACTCTTGCGCCTCCAAGTCAAGTGATGTGTGGCTGGTCGACTCGGGTGCGACGCAGCACATGACGTGTTCCAAGAAGTTCATGAGGAACTACAAGGTCTTCACTCCGGTCGACGTACACCTCGCAGACGACGGTGTGGTACAGGCGATCGGCAGCGGTGACATCGTGATGTCAATGAAGACTCCGCGCGGGACCAAGAAGGGTGTGCTCACGAAAGTGTGGCATATCCCCAAGCTATCGCGCAACCTGTTCTCCGTCGGCCGCTTCACCAAGGACGTCGGGCCAGTCACCTTCGAGAGCGACGGGTGCTTCGCGGAAACGAAGGGCATGCAGTGGAAGATCGGAGCTCGTGAGGGCAAAGGGCTGTTCAAGCTCTGCATGACACCGGTGATGCGTGACGAGGCCAATGCGGCAAGCTCGAAGGATCGCAAAGGGGACACCACGTCGTACCTCTGGCATCTTCGACTTGGTCACATCGGCCATGGCGGTCTAGACGCCATCGTCAAGAAGGGCTACGGTGTTGGCATCGACATGGCGTCGGTGAAGCAGTGGGAGCTGTGCGGCGGATGCTCACTCGGCAAGCAAACGCGAGTGAGCTACATGAAGTCGTCGCCGAACCGCGCGAAGCAAGTGCTAGAGGTGGTTCACAGCGACGTGTGTGGTCCCATGAAGACGTCAACGTTTGGTGGCAAGCGCTACTTCGTCACCTTCATCGACGACAAGTCGCACTTCTGTGTGGTGTACTTGCTGCGGAACAAGTCCGAGGTGGCTGCCAAATTCGCTGAGTTCGTTGCGCTCGCAGAAACTCAGACGGGCAAGCGCGTGAAGACGCTCCGCAGCGACAACGGTGGCGAGTACACGTCGCGCGAAATGGCCAAGTTCTGCAGCGACCGTGGGATCGTGCAAAGTTCACGCCGCCTTACACGCCCCAGCTGAACGGAGTCGCCGAGCGGATGAACCGGACGTTGGTGGAGTGCGCGCTGCATGTTGGAACATGCCGGGTTGTCCAAGGCGTATTGGGGCGAAGCGGTCATTACTGCCACGTTCCTCCGCAACCGGTGTCCGACGCGCGCCATCAGCCACGACAAGTCGCCGCACCAAGTTTGACGGGCAAGAAGCCACTGCTGGCGAACCTGAAGGTGTTCGGTTGCCACGCGTACGTGCATGTGCCGAAGGAGAAACGGTCCAAGTTTGACGCTCGGTCGGTGCGTTGCCGTTTTCTCGGGTACTCGGAGCACGAGAAAGCGTATCGATTCGAAGAACTGGAGAACGGTCGCGTGCTGGTGAGCCGCGACGCGCAGTTCATGGAAGACGTCTTCGACGGTGGGAGACGTGACTACTCTCAGAGGGAGGTGGTCATTCAAGATGAAGTGGTGACGGATCAAGATTCGTCGCAGTCGGATGAAGATGACAATGAAGAAACTGCACGGGACGAAGACTTCGAGCCCGGCAGCAAGCGACACCAACGGACGCAGTCGTTGGAGGAAGCCGTGGAGGTTCCGAGCACCAAGCGGTATGCGTCGCACAACCGGCAACAGGCCCTGGACGAGATGTCGGCCGTTGCGGGGAAGATGGCAGTTTCGAAGCTGCCTACGTCGTGGATTCAGTGGGAGAGATGCCGACCACGTTCAAGTCGGCGATGGAATCCAGCGACGCAGTCAAGTGGAAGGAGGCCTGTGACTCGGAGTATGAGTCGCTGCGCAAGAACGACACGTGGGATGTCGTGTCACTGCCGACGGGTCGGAAGGCGATCGGCTGCAGATGGGTATTTCGAGTGAAGGAGAACCAAGACGGTGAGATCGAGCGGTTCAAGGCGCGACTGGTGGCCAAGGGATTCGCGCAGAAGTACGGCATCGACTACGACGAGACGTTCGCGCCGGTGGCCAAGTTCACGTCGATTCGGGCGGTGCTGAGTATGGCTGCCAAGTACGGTCTCAAGCTGCACCAGATGGACGTCAAGACAGCCTTCCTGAACGGCGTTCTTGACGAAGACATCTACATGGCGCAGCCGGACGGGTACGTAGACGAAGACCACCCAGACTACGTGTGCAAGCTCAAGCGTTCGCTGTACGGACTGAAGCAATCGCCGCGCATGTGGAACCAGACCATCGACGACTTCATGCTCAAGCTCGGGTTCAAGAAGTGCGAGTCGGATCACTGCGTCTACATCAAGAGGAATGACCAAGAGATGATCTTCGTGGTGCTGTACGTGGACGACCTGATCCTGGCAAGCAGCAACGACGAGCTGTTGGAGTCGACCAAGCGCGCGTTGAGTGAACGCTTCGAGATGACGGACCTCGGCGAGCTCGAGTATTTCCTCGGGATGGAGATCAAGAACGACCGCGACTCAGGAAAAGTGACGGTGCGGCAGACCAAGTTCCTCAAGTCCATCCTGACCAAGTTCGGCATGCAAGACAGCAAGCCTGTGAAGACACCGCAAGACCCTGGACTCAAGTTGACCAAGAACATGTGCGAGGGCGGCTGCAAGCACGAAGACACGATGAAGAACGTGCCGTACCGGAGTGCCGTCGGAGGACTCATGTACCTGATGGTGGCGACGCGTCCGGACCTCGCTGCTGCAGTGGGAGTGCTGAGCCAGTTCTCCGCCGACCCGTGTCCGACGCATTGGCAAGCCCTCAAACGCGTGCTGCGGTACCTTCAAGCGACGCCTGCGCACGGACTCGAGTTCTCACGGGAAGACAGCTTCGGCGCGTGCGGGTACTCGGATGCAGACTGGGCCGGAGACATCGAGTCAAGAAGGAGTACAAGTGGCTACGCGTTTATGATGAACGGCGGGTGCATCAGCTGGCGCAGCAAGAAGCAGCGGACGGTGGCGCTGTCTTCAACGGAAGCCGAGTACATGGCGCTATCGGAGGCGACGCAAGAGGCGGTGTGGCTCAAGGTGTTCCTGTGCGAACTCGGCGAGATGGCAAGCGATGAAGCGATCAAGATCTATGAGGACAACCAAGGCTCCATCGCGTTGGCCAAGAACCCGGAGTTTCACAAGCGCACCAAGCACATCGACATTCGCTACCACTTCGTGCGCGAGAAGGTGGAAGACGGTCAAGTGGTGCTGCAGTATGTTTCGACGACCGACATGCTGGCTGACATCATGACGAAGGCGATCACTGCTGTGCAGTTTGAAGTTCTTCGGAGCAAGCTCGGTATCCAAGCGCCGAAGACTGTCGAGTCGAGTGGGAGTGTTGTCAAGAAGACACCTCGACCAGCTGCGGTATATCGGTAAGATACCGGTATGACCCTCACTCATTGACACTGCAATCACTCCTGTGATTATGGGACGGACGATTACGCCACGGGTGGGTACAAGATTGTGGGTACAAGATGGGCTCTACGTGGCACTCGCTGATTGGCAGAAGTAACTCAGAATCCAGTAGAGTGTACCCAGTAGGTAATCCAGTAGGCTTAGAGGTAGCAAGGAGTTTGCGAACTAAGGACCTAAATCAATCACTTTGCATTTTGCTCTAAACCACTCAAGTCTTCAAATGGATGCGAAAGTGGACGAGAACGATGAGATTTGAAAACGCAACTGAGTGTATTCCCGATTAGGTGCGTACACACGCAACATGCAACGACTATGGCGCTTCGATGTACACTCAGGAAGTGACAATCTTCACGGGAACATCTCCGAGATCACGTCCCGCTCACCCTCCGGAATAAGGCGGGCACGGAGCTCTACAGGAAGGTGCGCGATCCGCTCGGCTTCCGAAGCCCAGTACACCCACTCGGTGCGATATGGTTCGAGCTGGTCAAGGAGATCCAACTGCTCTTTCAGAGTGTACGGCCGCTGAGTGTCCGGATTGACGTGACTCCGGTCCGTAAGGATCCACGGACATACCTTCGCCGGATACTTCCAGACCCCTGGCTCGTCGAAGAGCGACGGACGTATGCCCTTCTTGATGAGGTCTTCCTTCTTGGAGACAAACCTCTTGCGCACACCCTCATGACGCTTGGCTCACTTAGCGTGCATGTTGTGCACTGAGTCAGGAACCGACTTGTCCAAAAGGAACGTGATCCAGTGAAGAACCTCCCAAATGGTTCGTGTGTTCTCGCAAACCGTCTCCATCCAGTCTTCCAGACCGTCCAACTCGACGCTGGTCAGCTCGGAACGCCGATGGAAATACAACTGGCGAGGTCGGTTGTCGAACAGGTCACACCATGGCATCTTCGTCATGAGTGCACGATACTCGTCGACGTTGAGACGCTGCTTGAGTACGTCCAGATCGAAACGATTAACCGCATAGCTGGAGAACCCCGGTGTTTGGTCGAAAGCGTGAGCAGAAGGATCCACTGGTTTCATCCGGATCCCGTAATGTCTCCAAGAGCGGCACTCAGGCCCGGGTTTCTCGATAATCTGGAGTTCCTCCGGAGTTAGACGAACGTACTTCTTTTGCGCCAAGTCAGTGGCCTCCGGATCCGATCGTCGAGACTTGGACTTAGACCGAGGAGGAGTTGGGTTTCCACAAGTGCCACTTAGAGGAGAATTCCGAGAACGTTTTGGAGAAGGACCAGGAGAAGAACTGCCCAGTGGTTCGTCCTCGTAGTCACCTCCATCATCCGCTTCCTGAGTAGCATCCCAAGTCGCATCCTTCGTCTCATCATCCGGCCCCGGAGACCCGCTTCCGTTCACAAAATTCTCCACGTCATTTGGGTCCAGTGGACCCAGACGTGGCGGACGGATGCCGTGTTCCAGAAGCTCGTCCAACCTGGCACGAGCAATGATGAAGTATCGACGCGGAACGTACTTGGGCCACGAAACCGAATCCAGCTCATTCCAGAACATCATCGAGACCAGCATGTCAGCGATAGGATCCAAGTGGAAGCGATTGTGAACGGGACGATCCTGGCTGAGCCATTCGATGGCACCACGCAACTTGATTCCAGACTCCATCAACTTCTGGCAATCCGGACGTAGCTGGTCGTACACGACAGGCTCATCTCTCAGTAGTGCCCGATCTTGCCCCCTGGTGAACATCATGCGCTCACTTTCAGGACGACAAGCCAAAGTTGAGTCTTCATGCCACTCGCTTGAAAACTCTTGGATCTCGACTGGGACGTGCCGCGAAGATTGCTTGGAAGTGTGAGTCCGACTGGAAGGAGGAGAACGTTTGCGCTTGGAGGACTTAGACGGCGAGATTCCAGATGACGAATCCCGAGTCAAGTCGAGGTACCGTTCGGCCGGAGGAGGAGGATCATTGTCCTTGTGCTCACCTTCGTCATCCGGACGGCGCATCCGGACGAAAGGTTCAGACAGTGTAGTGTCGCCCGGATCTGTGATCGAGATGATCGTCTGCCAGTCAGATGGCACCGGTGTACTGTCCCGGAAGTGGACCAAGAGATCTCGAAGCCGCGGCCAGTTGAAGCACAGCTGCGAGTTGTCATTCAGGAAATTCATCAAGTCAGCGACGTTGAAGCGGGACTGCCGAAGGCGGCGTTCCAAACGAGACTGTCGCAACCTCGAAGTTTCCAAAGCATTTGTCAAACTGACAATCTGGTTCCGAAGCTCCTTCACATCCCGGGCGTGTTCAGCTACCAACTGCAGAATATCCGCCCGCCGATCTCGACTGGAATACTCCTTCTCGGCTGCTGTTTCGGAGACCTTCTTGGACCAGTAGTCCGTCTGGAACTTGTAGTTGCGCTTGAGTTGCTCAACCTCATCTTGAGCGTCCAAAGCTTCTTGAACCGCCGGACTTGAATCTTGGATCAGACGCGCCACCCGCGAGTACTTCTGGATCATCTGGCGAAGCACGCTGACAGTTCCAAATACGCGATGAGCGAGCCGATCCGTTCAAACTCTGTGACCAGACTGGCCAGCTCACGGTTGACTCCAACCGAACGAAGTAGAGAACCCAGATCATCTTCTTGGAGAGGTGTCTCGCGAGGTACTAGAACCCGATCATGGACATCTTCATCCTCGCCGAAGAACTCGTACAGCTTGGTCAGGTCCCGAGTGCTGAGCCCTTCCATTTGGACCAACGCCTCAAGACCGCCGTAGCCGTTCTGAGTGTACGCCTTGCCCTCCATGTGCTCTTGCGTAGCTGGATTCCAACCAGATGTGTGACTCCACCTGGAGTGTGTGCCGGCGGAACCGTGTAACGAGCTGGAACCAAGATCCTGCCACCGCGTGGAGACAGACGACCTTCAGGGATGACCGATTCCGATTGGAGTGTGGATGCTTGGTCCAGGCTCAAGAGATGTGCCGCACTTTTAGTCACCGACGATTCGCTCGGGGCATTGTCGAGTTCAGGATGCCGGATCTCTTCTACCTCCATGACTTCCAGACCCTTGTGACTGTCGCCGTCTGGACTACCATCGCCGCCGGGACCCATGCTGGTGTCATCGGGCGTGCTGCTGCCTCCAGATTCTTCAGCCAGCTCGTCCTCCCTAGCCTCTTCGGACTCTTTCCCCTGGTCACCGGTTTCTTCATCCGCGGGCGCTTCGTCGTTGCCGTCGCTGACGTACGACGTCGGAGTCCCCGCCGCATCGCTGCTACTGACAGTGTCGCCTCCCCGTAGAGTGTCGCCTGTAGTGCGCGAAGGACGTAGCGGCGCAGCCGCTCCGTGGGGGATGAGCGCGGTGCCGTCGGGCGCCATGGACGTGTTGCTGGACTTGTGGACTAGCTGGGTAATTGCGATTTGATCGCGCTTCGAAAGTGCTGCAGGCGTGCTGATGGAAATTGATTTGGCTGACGCAAGTGGGGCAGGACGGAGAAAAGAAGCCACTTCCGCTAACTGGAGAACAGATCCACCGTTTGGATACGCTTTCCGTGCGCTCCGTTTGGAATCGTGTGGTCTCATCTCAACCTGTCAGCTCGGGAGTAAATCTCTCTATGAAAGCTTATGATGAGAGGGACGGTTGACACGATGCAACTGAACGGAAAATTCCGCCAGCGCCCGTTCCCAACTTGCATCCGGATATATGGATATTGATTGGACATGACCGCCTGGACATGTGCGACAAGTGCAACGGCTGTGAAGACTGTGGAAAGATCTGACATGAAAATATCTGGCCCAGACTACCTATGATGGCTACACTGATGGAGTGATGTATTGTGACTGAGGAGCGCGCCGCATTCAAGACGACAAGTGATTGAGTGATGAGAATGGAATACTCCATATACGTGAAGTTGCAGTTACCATCAGTGAAGAGTTGTTTCGGAGCCCGGTGATGATGTACAAGCCCCACGCCCAAGTTCGCTCCGGATGTAGACTTAGTGTTCCAGACGACGAGAGTCCAAACGGTGTGCTTCCGGATGACCAAGTTCCAGGTACTCAAAGTGTACCCACGGGCGGGAACATGTATCCAGTCAGTACCCACGAAGAGACGTTCCAGATTCCAAGTATACTCCGGCCAAGATGTTAACGACCGACCAAGACGACCGATCGGATCTGCTATGCACGAAGAGTCGGGTGATGTGCAGCACCTGACTTCTGATGAGTGAGCCGATTACGCCACCTGCACCTATAGTGAAACCAAGATTAGCGACGCCGACATTCGGGAAGACCGTAGTGTAGAGAGCGTCTTGCATTAACTTTATTCAACAGAGAATTCGTTTTGCCTTGTGAGTAACAAGTGCTGCTGGACAAGCCTGCCTTGAGGGCCCAGAGTCAAGGAACTTGCGTATAAGGACACCTCGGAACTCGAAGACCGGCGTGGAGTTCTCCGAATCATCAAGACCAAATTGGACGGAGACTTTGGCGACGCGCGCTGGGGAGTGACCCGCTTCATTTCATATTCCAGTTGGAGGTATCGTTCTGAACGGTAACTTCATTTCATATTAACTTACATGTTAGGAGGTTGTTAATAGTCACCCCTTGAACTTGATCGAATAACTGCTGTGTGGCGGGTTGTGTACTTGCGTTGAGAGCGAATTCTCTTCTGGACCGAAACTAGTTTTCCTTCCGGAAGTGGTGCGCATTTGATTGACATTTGGATTTGCCAGTGCGTTTGAAACTGACCAGGGTTCTGAATAAGGCTTCTTTGACTGGACCGCAGACCCACCATTCAAGGGTCCGAAAGAATAAGAACGGCTACATATTGTGTATAATTCTTTGTATTGATATTGGTTATTTGGGGACGGCTTTACTATTGTCTAACCCCATCTAGATTGGCGACGTTTGGAAGTAACGTTACGGCAATCCGGAACCTGTGCATTTCTGATTGATATTTGTATTATAACGACTCACTAGGTGGAGCTTCCGAAGGTACCGAAGTCAAACGAGCCTAAGGGGATAACCACAAGGTCACACGCCAAACTCCATTTGGAACGCTTGCGTGACATTTGGAGCCTGCCCAACTGGGCTTTCCGAAAGGCAGAGTTTATACCTAAACTTCCTCGCTCTTTCCGGATCCACAACTTTCTAGTTGACTAGTTGGCACGCTATACACCTATCTGGACGACAAAAGGCGTTCAATTGCCTCGCCTCAAGAAGATCAAGGATCACGAGATTGTGCGTTGCATCGGCTTACCGATTGCACGTATGCTTTGCCCTCACTCATAACGTTTCGCGGATCATTGGGCAACATCATCTTCAGGGGCCGTCCCTGCAGGAACGTTTGGCTGGTTCATGTTCAAAGCGCGATTTGGACGGATCATGCAGAACTTACACTTTCAAACAACTCTGACAGTCGCGCAGGAGAGGACAGAGCTTGGAAGGTTAGACCAGTGGTCGAGAAGCTCCAAAAGGCCTTCCGTGCTGGCTACAACGTGCCTCCTGTTCTCGAATTTGACGAGGTTGGCATCCCGTCGCGCAGCCGACACAACGTAACGCGGCAGTACCTGAAAGACCAGCCCCACAAGTGGGACACCACGTTGTTTATGACGTGCTGTGCTAACACTGCTTATTGCTTGCGGTACGTTCCGTTCACGAGAAGCCTTGCGACCCCATGGCGGAGTTCGCATGTATTTTGTTTGGCCAAGTCGAACATATTGTGTATGTAACCATGTTGACTAACATTCATGTTGTATATACTACTTCCTAGACTTGGAGTCTATTGCGGTACCGACCAACACACGAGCGAGCTCGGTAGCGAGTCTCCGACAAAGTTCTTAACCGATCCAACCGCCGGCCCAGCAGCTGTAGTAAGAAACCTGCACGAAGTTCTCCCAACTCCAGAACCCGGTGTGTTCCACAGCGTAGTGACGAATCGCGACTACACTTCCGTGCAGATCGCACTGCAGCTGCTGAGCCGCAACATTTACAGTATTGGCACCATTCAGGCTAACAGAGCTGAGTATCCGAACGAGGTAACAGCAAGTAGCGCAACGCGTCCGCGAGAAGTGCCACGAGGGACCACAAATATGGCAGTGTCGAAAAGTGTGTCACAGCTGACAGCAATACTTTGGTGGGACCGAAAGCCCGTCCGGTCCCTCGCTACCGGCAGCAGCAGAGCGATGAAAAATTGCGGTAAAGCTTCGGGCTTGGGGCGTAGCCTTTCTCAGAGGCTAACTACTTGTGTTTTGTATACAATGTTAAATATATGTACAGAGAGACGTCTGCCGGGAGGGAAGCGAGTAGTTGTCCCGTGCCCATCCATGATGCCCGATTACCAGCGCTGGATGGGCGGGGTTGACATACACGACCAGATTCGCCTCCGCAGATATTCAATCCAGCTTGCGGTCGTCTTTCGCAAATTTTATAAGACCATCTTCCTCGGCCTCGTAGATATGGCGATCACGAACACCTTTATCGTCTACAGGGAGGCCTGTAAGCGGTGTGGGAGTGATCCAGCTGACCATGCTAATTCTTGCGGCTTCTGCAAGCGCAGATGCTGGAGCTGATGGCTAGCGACTTCGCCGATGTGGTACGTGGGTCTGGAACTCCAAACCAGGCTGACGATACTAATTAGTTGTGTTGTGCTGCATACATTCTCGCCTGGGTAACCAACCCAGGCAAAGAGGCTGAGCGCTGTCCCCTCTGACCACAAGCTCGCCGTTTCCCGATTGGGACCGTTTCGGGGAAAACAAGCAGCACCGCAAGCGGCCTCAGCACCAGTGCAAGGTCTGTTCGCTACGGAAGCGCAAAGTGGGAGAGCGGTGCGAGAGCCGGTTTTATTGCGCAGCCTGCAGCACGGCGAAGGCAAGGTGAGTACTCTGATCAACTGCGGTATGTGTATGAGGCTGACTATGCTATTACGTGCACGCAGCGTGTACCTGTGCGATCGTGTGCGGCCGAACCAGTACCCCGGGAATACCTTGACATGTTTTCAGATTTGGCGTGTGAAGGGGAAGAATGGAAGTGAGCGGACACACCCACTCGTCGGACGCGACATAGGCTGACTTTAACATGCTGTATTTAACAACATATACGCGCCTTTACGGAGTGGTAAAGATGGCGTGAGTGTTGGGGAGTTAAACGAGCAATGTCCAGCTCTGTAACATCAGACAGTTTCTCTTCCGCCCCAGTGTTGCTACTGAGACTACTCCGCTACCATGTGTTGGAGCAGTTGCAAAATTGCGTCCTCCCTCGCTGTCGAAAACTATCCTCCCGACGGTGTATTCAAGTGAACAGCCGGATCTCAACGTCATCGCTCCGGGGTTCACAGAAGCTGGCGAGTCCATGTATTGGAAATGGTAGCACATGCACTGCACTGAAGTGAGGAAACAGCTCTCAATGAGAACTTCACAGGTCACCTCTATCCTCTTTCATTTGGTACACGTGCTTTCGTATAACTAATCTATGATCGGACACCTGTTGCATGAAACGGTGGAGATCTCTCCGGCTTGCAGCAGGAGAGCTGCATTTACCAGGTCGTCGACGTTGGCTGCCGAGGCTGTTGGAGCCTGTAGAAATTGTGTACAGGTGCCTGGTGCTGCTCCGAGGAAGCCCCTGAGAGGAAGAACGTCTCATTTTGTCGCCCCCCAAGGACGTGCAGCCATCCACAAAGAGGACATCTCCAAAGCAGCGACTGTCGACCAGCTGAATGTTGCCAGACGCCAACTGAGACCGCGGACATCAAAGTGACCGAACCTCGAAAGGTGGAGGAGGAGGAACAGCACGCCAAGACGGTCAAGAATCACACCAAGGGCAAAACTAGAAAGCGCTCGCTACGTTGTGTTGGGTGGGAGCCCACGGACGACTGCAGTCCAAACGGCCCGCGATTTCCAGATGAAGACCATTCATGGATGATGAGAGTGCTGGCTGGGGCTTCGGGCTACTACAAAGTGGAGGATACAGGCAGTCGAAACGCAGCGATATCATACAGAGTTTCAGGGCGAGAATGGGCTCATCGGTGTCAACTCGACACAACTTAATAGTAGTATGTCCACGAGGACGAAAGTGTCCTCCGAGACGATGCTCAATAGTTTTCTGGACAGCGAAGGACCCTCCTCCTTCGGCATCCCCAATGTCACGTGTCTAGGATGGCGCCAAACGGGTGGATGCAGCCCATCCGGACCAAGGGAACCGGACAACGACGCTGCTACAGCAAGAACACCAAGACCGGGCTTCCGGCTATTGTCTGCTGAAAAAAAAGGCCACCGGAGGACAAGTGCAGGCCATGCTCGTCAATTGCTCGTCCATGAGCGAGGAAATCCGATTCAACTGCTGTCAGGCGGCGAGTTTGCCTGTGTGGCGCCATCGATCGACCCGCTTATTGCAGTTAATCAACAGGAGGTGGAAGCTCAGAACGAGGAGGTGCAGCTACAGCCCAGGGACGGCGTGCTAACGGTCATGTACCCCAAGCTACTGGCGAGCGGCTACTCGATTGTACGACTGCTGCGGTCATCGTGGGCACCATGGGGTTGCACGATCTCAACAGGCGTCCCGATAAATTCCCATCGTTTGGTGTTGGATGATTCAGAATCGCGTGACGGCCTGCTTGGTCGGGGGATTTGTGCTTTGAACACCCCCGTTTCCTCGTCGACTAGTCGTTTTTGCCCAGAGGTGTACAGCGTTGCTAGTCCGACCCTTTCAACTTCTTTTCGTCCGTGCACTATCGTTCGAGGCGTCCCGGTCCGTTGGTGTTTATTCAATAACGGTGACACTGACAATTTGCTTTTTAGTCAGCTTCAACATGGATTATACCACTGGTTGGAGCACTTTTCTCGGACTATGAAGTGCTTTGGTGGTGACGACTTTTAATCTTTCGGGTCTCACGATATTACAGCGTCGTGGTGGACCCTGGCCAATGGCGCGATGAAGTCACAGTTGACGTGGCATCGGTCGGCTATCGCACCACCGTGGGAACCATTTTCTGTTTTACGCCTTCTCTCGGCGTTCATGCATCCTTTTCTGAATGAATTGTCTTTTACCTACCTTACAGCGTCTCTAAGGGAGGGAGACAGTTCGTGTGAGTTCAACGAACAGCTCTACAGAACCGTTCTCGCCTTCTCACGACAAGATCACATCAGTGTGACGATGACGCATCGCCAGTTCAATTCAACAAGAAGAAACCAACGCACAGGATCTTTCTCTTCAGTCGGTCGTTATGCAACGACCTGAGACCAGCAGCTCGCGTTCTCCTGCTCCGTAGATAACAGACGTCGCGTAGCTAGTTTCTATTAATCCATACCAGTCTTAAATTTGCCTATTCAATACGAAGTTCCAGCAATTTCCAGCTTAGCCAGCAAGACTCAAACCGCGTACAACAGAGTGTCAACGAAGTACGTGACACCTAGCGTCTGGAATTCAGCGTGGGCCATCTTTTGAACGTGTGTTCCTTCTACATCGTACACCAATCGATTTTGCTTCGACCAATACGTTTTCAACTTGTCTTCGATAGTTTCAGCCGCAGAATTACCAGCTCGCTTGCAGAGTTTGCGAACAATAACGTTGCGTTTTTGAGGCATTTCTGGTGGCACCGCTAGCAAATACAACACAGTTACCTGTTACGCCACTAGAATGAAAAGCAGGAGCAATCAAACAGCAGCAATACGTACCATCCGTAGAGGTAGCATTTCGTCCAAAAGATGCATCAATTACTCCTTCTACCACTCCGCCTTGAATATACGACGCCAGCTTCATCTTATAGCAGCGTCTTCGTTCGAGTCTCAAAGTTTGGATTTTGAGTTGCAGTTGCTGCAAGAATTGGTCGACGCTTATCGAGAAGACTGTGGGCAGAAGAAGGCGATGCGAGTAATGAAGGATATTGAAAATAATGGTCTGATCGACAGTTTCAAGCCGTGGTTGACGGGCGAGCTGAGGAAGGCCGTGCACGATGAGCTACAATAAACCAAGGAGAGCTTCGAAGGGTTTTGCGAGAAGAGTGCGAACGGACCCAAGCCGCACAGCACAGTCGCTTGCCAGAGTTCCGGCGGTGTTCGACTCAAATTCGAGTCATGGGTTGGTGCCGGCTTCGACACAAACGGATGAATTGGATGGCAGAGATGCAGCTGTTAAGAAGGTCCTGGAACTAAAAGAAAACATTGCTGAGCTCAAGAAGCAGAATTTGCCGTGCAGTTAAGTCAAGCTGGCAGCGCCGATTTGACGAATTCACGGCAAAACTTCAAGCTGAGGTTGGCAGCAAGACTGAAGACAATGAGAAGCTGGATCAAGATTTGGCAAAGGAATAAAAACGCTTTCGAGTGGATTTGATGCTGAAGTCAAGAGACTGAAGGAGCAGAACGAAGTGGATGCTCAAAACTTCGAAGCCACGCTAAAGCAGCAAAACCAGGACCTTCGTCGAAGAAAAGAGGAGCTGGGTGCGCAGGCTCGGACGCAGGGTGCTGTTGAAAATGATTTAAGAGAACGCGAAGAAATTGTTGGACTTAACAAGAAACATTCGATGGAGGTAGCTGGAGTCGTTGAAAGCAAGAGGGCAGATATAACGAAACTGGCTTGAGAATTGGTAGACGAAAGAGCTCTTTCGAGTGGCTGGGAAAAGAAGGTGGGAGGTTTAGAAGCTGAGTCAAGAGCCCCAAGGAGAATGGTTGAAGACACAACCACGATGGAGCACTAAAACTACAAAATCCGTCAAAGATAGGAAGAACTGAATGCACAAACCCGCGAGCAAGCAAAAAAAAAAACGAATTGATCGACCGTAAAACTAGGCTGATGGCCCGAGAGCAACAAATGAAGGAGGTGGACCAACTGTTGAGCCAACCAGAACGAGGACTAGTGGATGACATGCGCTCCTCCAAAGCGTTGATAGAAGTGCAGCAGAAGAAGATTACGACTGCGAGCTTTTCCGGACGGCCCTTGAACGTCGTGAAGTGTGTCGTCCCAGCAATGATGCTGTAATCCAGATGTTCCCCTCTGTTTCGGGCAGCTTGGTACCTCTCAGCCAGCTTCGAGTCTGATGGTTGGACACCTTGAACCTCTCAGCGTTCGTCCGATGTGGCGTTTGCAGAGCTCCTTTCTTTTCAGCAATATATTTTCGAATCAGAGCACTGCACGCTGCTGGGTTCTGCCCCGTCGGCGGTATAACAAGGTGTAGCTACACCACCACTCTGTCCTGTTGCAGCGGCCCCAGACGCTCCGCTCTCTTGCCCCACGCCCCGGAAGCTTGGGCAACACTGCCCTTGGACGCGGACTTGTCCTTCGCGGCCCTCTTGCGCTTATTGCCGCTGCTGTCTGTGGTGTCTCTTGTGCACTTTCCAGAAGCGCGCGTCTTCGTCGCGGTATCTGTGCTTCTTTTCTGCCTCAACTCACAAACACAGTTGGCTGACGCTTCCATACCCCCCCCCCCAGTGTTGGTAAAACCAGTGGTTGCAAAAACCACAACGACCGAACGACCTGGTTAGTTGGTTACACCACCTGTTTTTTTGGTTTTATGTAAAAATGGTGTACGCTCATGTTTTCAATTTGTGCATTCAAGAGTTCTTCGCAGCGGCATCGGCATCTACTACACCTTCGTTATCGTTAAGGACGCTTCGATGCACTTCACGCTGCCGTGTACGTCGCTCACGCCCTGCTGACCCCGCAGCAGATTCCACCTTCCACCTTGTCAGCAAGTTGCTGTGTGAGCGTGACCCCAACGCGTTCGCCCGTCTCGAGACTCTCGAGCAGCTCCGATCCTCCATGGATCTCAACACGTACACGGAGTCGCAGGTCTGGACCACATTTTGAGCTCGGCCAAGATCGTCAACTTGCTTGTACACCGAGTTCCAGGTCTTGCACGAGCCGGCAGCGGCGCCGAGTTGGACACGGGCGCCACGATGTCGACGCTGCGCCAGCCTATTGTGACTGAGCAGGACCTGTAGATCTTCTCGCCGTTCCACATCCTCAATAAGCACACCCGGAAGGCCAACTTCTTCCCCAACGACGGTCCACCCATTCCTCCCGTCTGGACTGCAAGTTCCTGATCAAGTCCGAGTTCCCGATGAGCCGTACGCGACCATCTACGTCATTTGATCCAAGTTCCACGGCGTCCACGTCCACTCCCTGGATGTGGCTCGCGGTGGCATCTGTATGACCCGCTCGATGCACGCCCAGGTGTACATGAATAACGCATTCGCTCTTCGGTGAGCGCTACTGCATATCTCCGAGGGTGTTTCAAGCGTGTCGTGCTGCTCAACCAGGCCCACCTTGGACGTGGCCGACGTGGTGTTCCGCAAGATCATCGTCGCTGTGCTGGACCAGCTGGTTATGAAGGAGCTCGAAGAAGACATCCTATTTCTGGGCCCCGATGTGGGCACGGATCACCTTGTGGATGGGCCAGCTTGCACGCTATGCAGCTTGGCCACTCGTGCTGGAAGACCATCACGACAGGCATGTCGGCCTCGCGTGGCAGAATCCTGCACGACATGTGCACTATGACCACTCAGTATGCACGAGAGCACGTGACAGGCATCCAGCGCAGACTGCTACGGCAGCACCCGACGGCAACATTCTGCAGCAACGAGATCAAGATAAGTCCGCAGGAGAACTTCGTGTAGCTCGCCCAGGCGCCTACATACAAACGACGCGAGTTGTCGGCAGTAACGCAAACTGTAAAACCCAGCACTACAAGAAGAGTATTAGGTATAACTCGGACAATAGCCAAACACAAAGGATTCTAGCTACATTGATGAACTAGGTAATGCTAAGTTGTGTTTGGCCTTCGTGGAAAACATAGTCCAACGTGAGGTGTACTTCATCTCCGACGTCGAAAAGGTTCTGGGCTTGCAAAGTGCCAAACTGCTGAAGTGACAAAGCACAGCACAGGTTAGTATCATACACACGAATTTGTGACATTCGACTTGCTTTACCTGGTTCAGTGGACGGAGCACTTGATAGCCCCGCCAGCTCGGCCAAAGAAACTTTCTGGCCACGCAACCCTGGCAACGTTTTCTCCTGTGGAAATCGCATGTAGTTGTAGTTCGGAAAGGGGCGCCGATCACGCGTTGGAAGTGGCTCAGCTGACTGCTCGTTATTCTCCTGCACATGTAAAGCAAACCGTCTTGCTTGTTGCGCTGCTCCAGTTGCAGTATCTGCCGGGGACGTAGCAGTATCACTATCTTCACAGTTGTCCAGCGGCCTTTGGGGATCACTATCAGGCTCGAGTTCGCAAAGTACAGAAGACCAGTACTCTAATGCACGATCGGATCCTTCAACATTGTCGTCTTCTGGATGGTCTGCATCTGGTTCACTGCTTTCAAAACGGTCGTCGCGTTCTTGCAGTAGCGTGCGTTCCGCTGGATCGATCTGTCTTCGTCTTTTCGTAGACGTCGAGGTGCTGTGCGCTTGGTCATATTCGCGTACCGCTTACGCACCAGAGCTAATTTTCGTGCCTTCTCTGGTGACATCCTGTTTCGCTTTGCCGTGTGGATCAGCGCCAACTCGCTAAAATAGCGTTCACAGGTTGTGGTGTTTACCGCAAAAGCAAGAACTGTAAGTGCAAGCTGAGGCAGCTTGCTTCCTGTCATATCCGCGAGCATACTAGTCCAATAGGTGTCAATGGATCTAAAGTCGGAAAAAGGCAGCATCGCGTCGTCATCACCCTTGATCCACCACGCCAAATCTTCATATAGCCCAGAAACATCTTGGTCAATGTTGTGGCGCTTGAAATAGTAGACGCCGATGCGACATAGCGAACCGATGGTAGTCAAAGCCGTCTTATTCAAAAGCTTCTTGCTCGCTTGCCTGTGCGCAGGGTGCAAGAAGAGCACGAGCAGCATCAACGGCTGCTCGCATTGACGCCATCTCTTCTCGACCTCGTAAATGAGGTTGTTGCTCCCGTACGGTCGCTTTGCAAACCCTTCGAAGATATCAAGATAGCAGACTACGACGTCCGCCATCGTATTCTCGTTGCGCTGCAACTTGAGCGACGCGTACGCGAGCGGGCGCACCACCACTTCAGCGTCCCGAAGCGCCTCCCAGAAGGTGGATCGTGCGAATACCTTTAGTTTGGCAGGGAAGTCTTTGTCAGCTCGAAATCGAAGTTCCAATAGCTCTAAAGCGCTGCGTACACGCAACAACGACGCAAAACATGCGTGCATGCTATTCCAGCGAGTTTCACAGAGCTGTTTTAGACTCAGATCGTAGCCGTATTCTTCCGTCATGCAGGTATTGGCTTCAACTAACCATTTGCTCGAAGAAGTGTTGATGGTATTCACAGCATCAGAAGCTTGTTTGATAACTTCTGAATAGTTTGACTTCAGAACTGCTTTCACCAAATTGTTCAAATCGTGAGCAAAACAAATGACAAAAGCCGTTTCAGGCCATCGAAGACTTAAAATGCGCCGAGAACGGCCACATTGGCCTGCATTGTCAGTAATGACGGCTCCAATCTTCCACCCATCGTTCTCCATTTTTATCATCACACACTCCATGTTTCCTGCTATAGCGAGGCCGTCATGGCTTGATCCAGTCTCGTAGAGGCGATAGCTAAGTTCGTTTCCGTACAAGGTCAGTTTACAATCCAGCATGTGCTCTCGGGCAATGTTTTGCCAACCACCAGAACAGAAGTTCACCCGACCTCCACTTTTGGCTTGACATGGGCGTAATTTTGAAGTGTCCTCGTCATCACAAGCCCCAGCGTATCCGTCTAAAATAGGTCCGCCCATCGACTTTCTCTTCGGCAATGAAACAACATCAATCTTCATCTTGTGCGCGAGGTTGAGCAGACGAAAAGTAGATGGGCGCTCCACAAAACTCTCTGAAAGGTTATTGTCAGCTTGAAATTCGAGAAGCGCACGCTCAAAATCATTGCGTTCATCCTGCTGCGGGATCCCCGAAAAATACTCTTCAATGGTCTTCTGCTTTTTCGTACGCGGCTCCAACTCGCTACTTTCAGTGTTGCGATCGTGGATGTAGGATAGGTAGTACCTGCAACGCTTGAGGTGACCTCTAAAGTTCTCGATCCTGCCTTTGATTTGCAATGGCTGCGGTAGGGTAAACGTGTTATCGGGCCTTTCAGAGTCCTTGTAGGCTTGATCGCAATGTTAGCATGTGTGCCACGTCCGGCTGTTGCCGCAATCGATTTTCAGGTTGATGAACTCCAAACGCTCATCACTAGACGGATGACCCATGCTCTTCGTCGTCGCGTCCCCTGATGTAGGTGTACGCGTGTGACTTGGCGGATTACAGACTGCACCCCACGTACTGTATCAGCTTTAGCACGCGGACCAGCTAGATCCACACCAAACGTAGTGGTTCGCGACGCACGCGAAGGCGCGCAGATCAGAACGAACGCCAAGCAGTGCGTGGTGCACGGCGAGTCGGCGGCGAAGGTCATATCAGTGGAAATTTGAAACTAATAGTGCTCGTTTTGTCACTTTTGCTCACGGCTCTGAATCTGGTCCGGCCAAAACCTGGTTGCGACCAGGTTCTTTTGGTTGCACTTGGTTTTTCCACCAGGTTGACCATGGTTTTTGTAAAACCAACAAAAGCCAAAAACCAACGACCAACCAACACTGCCCCCCCCTAGTTTCTCAACGGTGAAGCAAGGTTGTATTCCCGTCGCATTTCTTCCTACAACATTCTCAATATCTTCACAACGACGAGGCAAGCTTACATTCGCCGTAGTACTTCGGCCCGTGCCATGTCATGCCATGCCCCAGTTTTCGAGGCATGGCATGGCTAGGAAAGGTATGTGTCAGCCATCGTGCCACGATTTCATTCACCGTACAATCTAGTTTTAGAGCATACAACTCGTGCCTTTGACCGGATAGTCGGTCAGAAGCAGAGTGCGACAATGGCTTACCGACCGCAGGCGAATGATCAGGCAGACGGGATGGTGCAGACGCTGATGCGCGCTGTCAAGATGTACGTCACGGACGCCGCTCAGCGAGACTAGGACGAGTACGCCGAACGCCTCGTGTACGCGCTGAATTCGGGACACGGTGGAGTTCGAGGTGACACGCCGTTCTATCTTGCTCACGGCTGGAATCCGCGATCGACTCTGGAAGCATCGGTGCCGCTGGGCAGTACTCGCCGTCGTGATCAGGATGCACGTCGATGGAGACAGCGCATTCAAGATCACTACCAACGCGCGCGCGAACAAATCAACGAACGTCTGCGTGAAGCGATCCAAGAGCGAGCTGATCAATACAACGAAGGACTGCGTCCACACTTGATCGAAGCTGGCGTTCAAGTCTGGCTGTACCTTAATCGGGTGAAAGTAGGCTACGCGCGGAAGCTGGTGCACATGTGGCATGGACCCTTCCGTGTCGCGGAGATGGTGGGCCGTCACGCTGCGGGTTTGGAGATTGTCGGCACCGATTACAGCATTTTCCCGATCGTACACGTGTCCAAGCTGAAGCTGGCGGGACGCTTCCCTGATCGCCACCAGACGCCACTCACGTTTGACGAGGCTCTGCTGCCGGAAGATAGCTGGGAGTCACCGCTGGGCTAAGATGAGTATGAGGTCGAGCGGATCGCGGACGTCCGATCAGGGCGGAAGACGCGTTATGGCCGTGTGCACCGCGAATTATTATGTAGATAAAGTGGGGTGTGGTAGACCATGGAATGCTGGCAATGGCACCGATGATGGCGCTTCCTTTTACCATTCGTGGCTCTTCCAGCCAATTCGCTTACTTTAAACACTACCCCTAGCAAATTTTGACCAATCATATCACAGCTTTTCGTGCCATGGCCCGCTCTCAGTCATCTTTCCTCTCCTGGTTGGACATGAGCCCTCAGCGTAATCGTGCTCGACGTCAGAGTTGGTCTGCTTGCGTGAGTTCGCCCTATACCCCGTTGAAATGTGCCCGTATACAGTGATTGACTATGCTGCTTGTTGCTATGTGGCAGGTGGGCGCGCCATGCAAGCTGGATCCCGCGATAATAGCCAAGTTTGCAAACAATTACATTTTCAAGTTCTTGCTTGAGAAAGAACCAGAACAAACAAACAAAAGCCGCTAACCGAAAGCTTGCCCAGAAAAGTGTCCTACGAAAAGAACACCTTCAAGAGTATTGTGACAGCAGCAAACTTCGTGGGAACCTGGAGGGAGCGCTAAGGTACGGGTTGTTGTATGTTTATCACACAACTGACCAGCTCTCGAACGAAATATTAAAAAGTGGCGACTGCCTTGGTGAACAAGTTCGGGGAGAAAGACCACACCACCCCTCCACCATTAGCATGAGAGCAAATGGAGCGGCCCGAGGTTGCGTTCACGGAGACCGAGTACGTTGGCGATGCCAGTGCTAAATTTAAGAAGTACTTGTTGAGGTGTTGGAAGCTGTATTGCGGGCGGCCAACCATGTTTAAGGCACCATATGTGGCGGTCGTGCGGAGCTCCGGGTTCGGCAAGAGTCGGAAGCTTTACGAGCTTTCATGAATGGCAACAAAAGCCGAGTCGAAGATGAAAGTAATCTACATACGCGCACGCTTGTACAAGTCAACGGGGGTATCCTGAGGCAATGGATGTTTTGAGAGCTTGGCTGTTCCCTAAAAATGCCACTGTGGAGATGATTGCCCAACGGCTAAATGTGGTTTACTTTCATGCGATTACGCATTGGGAAAGCGTCCAGACCGAGTGGCTGCAGCTGCTCACCGATCCAAGTACATATATTAATGTGGCGAAAACATTCGGGGGACATCCGATTGTCTAAAACAGCTTTCATAATCATGAAAGCATAGAGTGGTAAAATGGTGGTTGTCGTAGTTGATGAAGCGAGGAGTCTCCTGGCTGAGGGCAAAGGTCATATCAACCACTTTCGGATGTTTCGCCAGGCTCTCGTTGCGGTAAGGAAAAGTAGTAGTACAACGGGAGGTATTTTCGGAGTGCTGGTGGATACAGTGATATTATAAGAAAGTCAATCAAAACAATGAAATCTTCTTTTTAGTAAAAAAAAAAAAGATAAAAGAAGGATTTTGGTGATTATAAGAATGTCGTGGATATGAATGTACGATTCGTGCATGAACATGTACCAGTAGAAGCCAAAGAAAATTTTCCTCACTCTGGTTGTCTAAATAATCAGCGCAGTCGTCATCTCCATTGATGCTGTCGTCTCCATTATTGCTGTTGTCGTCTTCACATTTCCATCTTCATTGCTGCGGCCATCGCGTGGCAAATGTTGCCATGTCGTAGGAAAACAAGCACTTAGAAAAAGTTCACTTTCTCGATTGTACCTGTCACTACCTACTACTATCCTACTCGCGTCGGTATTGCTTGTCTAAAGCTCTGTTCGTCATGTCGTACGCAACGTCTCTCACAAAGGACAGCTACATGCTCGCGATGCGCACGATCTAGATTATGAATCTGTCGGATCAAGCCTACCTCCTTTGCATCTTCTAGAGCCTTATGCTCCCGTTCAACCACCAGAAATTCCTGCAATGCGTAACACGGCCTCGTGTGTTCTTCGCGGACTTGAGCATTTGCTTATCGTGGTGCAGTATCACGGACGAGCTTAACCCTTCTAGCACCGCGTCTTATGCTGTATTATACCGCATATGGAATAAGCTTGAATAAAGTATACTCGGGTACCTGTCCATAATTTATCTGTTTGTAGCCCTCTTCCGGCAATAGAGCCGGACACTCGTGGTGACGTCAGTCTATTCTGAGGTCATGATTGGCTAGATCACTGGATACAGGCGCTACATAGGTGTGAGAAATGACTGTCTTATTTGCTACCCTTTCAGAAACGTTAGACTTGCCAGCGCCGTCCGCGCCAAAACCATTGGCGCGAGGAGCTTGGGCGCCTGCATCGCGCGCGAACTCAGTTTTGTGCGGAGGAAACTTTTGCCCGTTTGTCAATCCATTTGTCAATCAAAGCTTGTGCAACAACAAATGGGCAAACGTTTACTCCGTAGGATCAACGTGCGCCTGCGTCTACAGCTTACTACACCCTCATCTAACGCCTCAAGCCGCTAATATTCTCTGTCATGTCTAAAAGGATTCTATAACGGTTCTGCAATGCAATAGGGCTGCAGCGGTGGAGCGTAGCGGTGTTTCTGCTGTATGCATGGGGACTCTTGCTACGGAGGTCACTTGGCTTGCCAAAGGTGCGTTTGCGTTCTTCAAAGAAGAACGTGTGAACACCGCGTATGTACTTGCTGATGTGTTATGTCTCTGTGGCTAGTGTTAGTGCTGCGCCGCGTCTCCGTATGAATCCTCGTTATGTGGTAGGCATGTGTCACTCTCAACTACTGATGCTTTCTCCCCACTTCGATGGCTGTAATCTCTGTCGGGTGTTATTGTGCTTTTTGACTTCTGCTGTAGATACCGCGATTTGAGCCTAGCCACATGCGACGTCTGCTGCATGGTGCCGTATAGTTTGAGGAGTGGGGGGCGTATGCTGTAGTTGCCTCGTTAGCTGTCGATGACGGAGCGATTTCTGCTGTAGAAGGCTCGGTACGCGGTTGGGTGGAGTGAGGTTCTGCCGGAACGTACAAATGGATGTAGCGTCAAATCCCTATCTCGACCATGACCACAACTGGGGTTTGTGCTACCACAGACACCAGAAGACATTGCCCACTTCGAGCAGTCAAACCAGCTTCCTGTGCGTTTGCAGTCTACCAGAGTCACCATTAGACGCTGTTTCGGTAGATGCAAGCAATACAGTGCAACCAATGTGTGTATCAGTGTAGCGATCTACATAGCTAGCAAATATATTTTTCCATGGCCCATATCAAGGAATATTATGAAGTGTGATCGTGCGCAACGTATTAGCAGGGTAGTCGACTCTACGTCGTCCTGATCACCTTCACTGCATACGATTTACATGTAGCTCGCCAGTTTGATCGTTCTCGCAGACATTTATTTATACTGGATCCGAGTTCATGGCTGTTGTCAGGCAGGAACAGGATACTCCAAACGACAAGAACCTCTATTCATCTAATAGCGCCGAAGACAGGGCTCACCTACCCCGAACAGGATGTAGACATGCGACTCGTCAGCAATCCTTACGATTTGCATTGACAGTATACAAAAAATAGTATGCGGATGTTTTTGGTGTTTCGTTGCTCCCTGCATATTACAACCTGCAATAATCCTTCTGCTGTATTATACAGCATACGGTGCTAGAAGGGTTAACTTCCTCGGTTAAATTCCGGTACTTTTCAAGCAGTTCGTTCTCTTCTTGCTCACGCTCAGCAGCTCGTTCCTCGCACGTTCCTTCATCTCTCATGAATCTCACGCTTTGTACTGAGACTGAACCATCTCAAGACGATGAACCTCCACCTCACTATGATAATTAGCTTCATCCTGCTGCTGCGTATTGGCTTGCCAGCGGTAGAAATCAAGAGGATCTCGAAGTTCCGATCCGTAAACACGAATCAGAGCTGCCTCACGGTCGTTTTTGCGTTTGGGCAAGGCGTCTTCACGCAAGATGGCAGTGTCTATAAACTTGACTTCGGTACTGGCATGTGGAACTGGTTTCGCCTTGAAGTCGAATTCCTGTGATGCTTCCCGCTCGTGTTCAACTTTCTCCCGTACTCCTGGTAAGTTGCTCCCGCAGCTAACTGAAACTCGTCCGATGAGTCGTATTTGCTCGCAACTTCCGCATTAAGCCGCTCCTCTCGAGCTTTTTGTTGAGCTTGGAGCTCCCAGTGAAAGTCGATTGTAAGACGCAGGCACCGGA
Source organism: Phytophthora tubulina (assembly GCA_014706135.1). Taxonomy (NCBI): domain Eukaryota; phylum Oomycota; class Peronosporomycetes; order Peronosporales; family Peronosporaceae; genus Phytophthora; species Phytophthora tubulina. Next base: position 36,907 of record JACBOY010000203.1, read on the forward strand.
TTCGTTTTTGCTTCATGAGGAATACAAATAGGCTCCAGTGCTCGTCGAGGGTTCGGTTGAGTGATGTTTGGTGCAGTGGGTACTGTCGGTGGCTTGCTTGAAGTCGCGCCTGCGCCGGAATACTGTGAGTTCAGGGCTCGACGTGCTTTTTCGAAGGCGTTAGCATGCAGCTGACGTAGCAGAAGCGTGAGGCGTGCTTCGATCAGCGTCAATAGGGATCGGAGCCGCTTCTATTGTAGTTCCTCCTCACTTCACTTTACACTTTGGACTCGCCTAAGTACAGGTGCAGCTTTCGTGAATACTGATCTCGCCGGATTATCTTGAGGATTAATAAATGTATCGATATCTGCTGCCTCCACGGGTAGCTGACACTGCATGACGGAATTTTGCACACTTTGCAACCAGAACTGCGTCGGTATATCCTTCGCTGTCATCCATAGTATCGCTCTTTTCAGTTCCTATGCTTGTCATCGAGCTGCGCTTGTGTCTTTCTTGGCCGTCTGTTCCATCTCTAGAGAGGGGTTATGTTCCCTCCTCATCGATATATCCGAACCTGGTCATTCCTGCACACTTATGATGGCGCTACTTATGATGGCGCTGGCCACTCGTCACGCGTGACGGTCGAGCGAACGTCAGATACGGTGTCACGACCGTGCATGGAAATCGTGAGCAGCGACTGCCCTCCAGGTGATGGAGCTTAAGGTTGGTATTGATCAAGTGGATTTGCCAGCAAACGAGAATCATTAGCATTGCTACGTTGTGCGTAGCAGCAAATAGATACAGATACCAACATTATCCTTGATGGAGCCAGCCTCCCGTCGGCCCACAGAAGATGAGGCCTCTACGCTCTTCTCGTTGCTTCGGCCACCTGCTGCGGGCCAGCTCTACGAGGTTTCGATAGCCTTCATGGCCGTAGATTGTGGAAGGCGCTGAACCGGGAGATGTCTTCGGCGAAGACTCTTCGATGAAGCGGGAAGCCAGTTGTTCCACAGTTAGACCCGTCACTTAATCCATGTCTAATTTAGCGGCGGCGGCGGCCCCGAGCTGCTGCTCCTCCTCCTTCTTGACGGCGGCCCCGAGCTGCTGCTCTTTCACTTCCTGGTAGAGCTGTCGCCTCAGTTAAACCTAACTTCCTCTAACAAACATTTCCTTGGGAACAACCCACATTAACCTCTGAGTCTGCGTGTACCTGTGATCAACCTTTCACGACCTCCCATACAAAATTTAAGTACAACAATATTTGGATCTTGTGGAGACTTTCGCCACAAGCTGTTATTTCGAATTTGGACCGTTGACAATATGTGACGAGTTTGCGCTCTCCTCGGACACCCGAGAATGTTAGAGCTGTGTGTGACAGCACTATCCACTGCTCTGGTTCGACTCGAGACCCCCACTCGGCGTCACGACAGCATCCTGGAAGAAGATCTGGTGCTCCAACCCATAGTCGTGGATCTGGTCACTATCAACTACGCAGCCGCCCCAATACACCCCGAGCTAGTGATGACACGTCAGCTTCAAATGCCGCAATCCTCGATTCTTGCGTCATCAAACGATCGCGAGGAACTCCATCTAGTGTGAGGCGATCCACAAGTCACAAGAAAAAAAGGAAAAATCCACGGTCTAACATCCCAACAAGCGCGTCAAGACGAAGCCCTGCAACAAGCCAACCGCAGTCATCGCTCCAAGCGCCGCCTGAACGGGATCCGAATTCAGAGCTGTCCAAGAGTTGGTGGAATATCCCCAAGCCAAATACTTCTCTGTCCCACGAGTTTATAGGGATTTCATAAAAACTTATAGGGCTTTACTTCCACTCAAAATTATTGGTCAAGTGAGGGTTTGTTGTAAAGCTCGTCGTAAGGCGCGTGCCCCTCAATTGTGATATCTACATATAACAAGAGCTGAAGGTGCTATAACGACTTTTCTGACATCGTATTTTGTCCAAATTAGTATTTTGTCGTAATTTCTAAACCAATTGGCGATACTGCTTCGGACTTTCAAGACCTCAAGATCTTACTAATGTTGTGTTGGTAAACCAATCAGAGCTTATCAAAATCCACTAGTAATCACAATATCACACCTGGAAACAGCGAGGTTTTTCCAATCAGCTTATCTATGATTGGTCAAATATAAATTTTGCCCTAACCTACGTGAAATGACCAATCATATCCATTATGTGGTACACAAAAAACCTAAATCCCTATAAACTCGTGGGACAGACAAGTACTCAACTCAAATCGCCCCCCGGCATTTTTTGACTCGACGCCAGCGTCGCCCTGACTTGTAGTAATTTGTGCAGCTTATTGCGGATCATTCCTTCTGGTATCTCTCGGATGAAGAGTTTGATAACAGCCACGCGGCATATGCCTATTGCGAGAAATGCAAGATGACCCTCGCGTTCACTGTTGGGAATCATAAAGTGACAGAGCATATGTCGAAGTTTTACAGTCGTGTGCTAGCGGAATTCGCAGCAGCTCAAAAATTGCAACGCAGACTGGAGACTGATTTTGCCGAAGTTGCCGATGGCCTACCGATGAGCAAAATAAGTTCAATAGGCTCCTCGCAAATGGATTGCAAGCCACTTTCGACCACTGGTTTTGGTTGAAGACAACGGGTTTGTTGAGTTCGTTGTTTTTATTACCGAGACACTGGCTCGATTCAAAGGGAGGATCCCAAAGCGCAATCCGTTACTTGACTGTATCGTTTCATTTGCTGCTGAACTCAGGCTCAAAGTCCGTGATGATGTGGTGGAGTTTGTGTGTACTATTCGATCACAAGTGATATTTGGACAACCCGCCACACTCGAAGCTACATTGCGTTCACCATCCGCTACGTGACTGATAATTTTGAGTTTCGAAATTGGACACTGGAGGTGAAAGCAATTATTCACACTGGTAAAGTATTAGCTGAAACTTCGGAGGAAATCATGGAAGACTGGGAGCTTCGTAAGGAATTCTGCACTCGGTTCGGTATGTTCTCGGGCTCCAACACGGTTAAAGCCGGCAAGATAATGGAGATCTATCATACATGGCTTTAAAAATTCATCTTGTTCTATCTGGTGCGTTGGTAACACAGAAGAAGTCATCAGAGAAGCAGCTTGGACATCTATTGTCGATGATGAACCTGGAATGATAGCTAACGAACATGAAATCGACGATGATCTGAGTGAAGACGAGCGAGCTGTATTCGCGATTGTGCCATTGATGAACTTTCGATTTTATTGACACGACTCTAGTGGTACTGGTAAAAGATGGCATGCAAACTATGCGTGAGACAGTTCAGATTTTTCGTTTATTAGCTGTGTACTTTCGGCGAACGTCAAAAGCGCACAGTTGTCTTGAAACCATTCAAAAGACAAAGAGTATTAAAGCCAAGATGGTTTTCCTACCGCCGATTGACCAACACGCTGGAATAGCAGCTGGATTATGTTGGATCGGCGCGTCACGCTTCAACCAGTCTTGGATAAGTTCTTTGAGCATCTAGTTTCTGAAGAGGATCGTGTGGAATTTAAGGACATGCAAAACAAGCTCTCAATGCCCAAGCACCAGGAGTGGTTGGCTATTAAATGCATTTGTGTTTTGCTGCAACTGTTTGTTTCCGTTTCAACGTGGCTCGGTGGACAAACATATTCAACACTACCACTCGTCATGCCCACCATCGATGCACTTGAAGACATTCTCAATGACAGCACATTGTTCGACGATAGTTTGAATTCAGCCGGGAATGAGTCACACGTAGACGAAGTTCATGTGACTATGAAGGATTCTCAAGCGGTAATTAAGCGATTTTTTGGCACACTTTGAGTCGACGAATCTCAATTGGATCGCATAGTTAGATTCCCGAGTGGCCTGTGAAATGAACCATTTAACACCAGCGAACAAGGCGACGGCTCGAACTCAATTCCTTGCTGCTGCAGCTGCCGAATTGCTCCAGGCCAGACACCATTTGAGAGTATCGATGTCGATTCTGGTAGGGCTAATAAAAGCTCTGATCGTGTTACAAGTAGCGGGATGCACGCAGTTGGGTGCAGCATCCAATGCATTGGATGCGCATCTTATGCATTGCATCCAACCAAGCGTGAACTCTATAAATAAATACTACGACGTAAATAAATTATTGCTTGGTAGCTTAGTACGACGCAAGACTCGCGCTGAAGGAGTCAAAATGTAACCTAAAGATCCAATACATATTCGGTTTATGGATCAAGATTCCGCCACCATTCCACAAACCTGTATAGGATATCGTCGTCATCCCAGTCGCGGTATTGATCAATGCCGTTTCCAATCGAAGCAGGTTGTTCAGCCCCATTAAGCGGAACCATCTCACTTGACGTTGACGGACTGGAAGACTGAGAATTGCACACTTTTGGTTGTCTTGTTTCGTCAGGACCAGGATCTAACTCACCGGTCGTAACCGAGACGACATCAGCCGTGGCCTTTTTTGGACCGTGGTTCGAGTATACGTGTTGTCAAGAAGACACCTCGACCAGCTGCGGTATATCGGTAAGATACCGGTATGACCCTCACTCATTGACACTGCAATCACTCCTGTGATTATGGGACGGACGATTACGCCACGGGTGGGTACAAGATTGTGGGTACAAGATGGGCTCTACGTGGCACTCGCTGATTGGCAGAAGTAACTCAGAATCCAGTAGAGTGTACCCAGTAGGAAATCCAGTAGGCTTAGAGGTAGCAAGGAGTTTGCGAACTAAGGACCTAAATCAATCACTTTGCATTTTGCTCTAAACCACTCAAGTCTTAAGGTTATGAGCCCAAGCCCCGCAGACTCTGCCCCCCCCCCGCCACCGACTTCGCATTCGCCATGGACACCATCCCGACCACGACCGCTCGCATCAACAAGTTCGACGGAACCAACTTCCACACGTGGAAGTTCAAGATGCAGATGGTGCTCGAGGAGCGCGATCTGTGGGAGATCGTGAGCGGGGAAGTGAAGCTCGAGCAATGTGCTACCGTGCTGGACCAAGCGGCGTTCAAGAGGAAGTCTCGCAAGGCGCTGGCGATCATCTGTCTTGCGATGGAGGATTCGCAACTACCGCTGGTCCGGTCGGCGAGTGGCGCGCATGATGCATGGTCAAGACTGGAAGGACACTTCGAGAAGAGGAGCCTGGCCAACAAGCTCTTCCTTCGTCGACGTTTCTTCACGACTATGATGGACGAAGGTGATGATGTGTTGGAGCACATCAACAAGGTCAAGACTCTGGCGGAGCAGCTCGACGCGGTGGGCGCTCCGGTCAGCGAGGACGACTTGGTGATCACGCTTCTGGGAAGTCTGAGCGAGTCGTACCAGTTCCTGATCACGGCGTTGGAGTCGAGAGCCGACACGCTGACATGGGAACTCGTGACGTCTCGGCTCCTGCATGAGGACATGAAGCGCAAGGAGCAGGGCGGCGACGGAGCCACGTCTGGCCAAGCGTTCATGATGAAGGACAACAAGCGCAAGGGCCGACCGGTGAAGAAGACCGGTGCGTGCCATCAGTGTGGCAAACAAGGACATTGGATCGCGGAGTGCCCCTCGCGGATCCACAACGACGCTGAGCGACATCGGTCGCAGCGTGCGAATGTCGCGCAGGATGAAGATTCTGGCGACTATCTCTTCTCGGTTGGTGGCGACTCTTGCGCCTCCAAGTCAAGTGATGTGGCTGGTCGACTCGGGTGCGACGCAGCACATGACGTGTTCCAAGAAGTTCATGAGGAACTACAAGGTCTTCACTCCGGTCGACGTACACCTCGCAGACGACGGTGTGGTACAGGCGATCGGCAGCGGTGACATCGTGATGTCAATGAAGACTCCGCGCGGGACCAAGAAGGGTGTGCTCACGAAAGTGTGGCACATACCCAAGCTGTCGCGCAACCTGTTCTCGGTTGGTCGCTTCACGAAGGATGTCGGACCCGTGACCTTCGAGAGCGACGGGTGCTTCGCGGAAACGAAGGGCATGCAGTGGAAGATCGGAGCTCGTGAGGGCAAGGGTCTGTTCAAGCTCTGCATGACACCGGTGATGCCTGACGAGGCCAATGCGGCAAGCTCGAAGGATCGCAAAGGGGACACCACGTCGTACCTCTGGCATCTTCGACTTGGTCACATCGGCCATGGCGGTCTAGACGCCATCGTCAAGAAGGGCTACGGTGTTGGCATCGACATGGCGTCGGTGAAGCAGTGGGAGCTGTGCGGCGGATGCTCACTCGGCAAGCAAACGCGAGTGAGCTACATGAAGTCGTCGCCGAACCGCGCGAAGCAAGTGCTAGAGGTGGTTCACAGCGACGTGTGTGGTCCCATGAAGACGTCAACGTTTGGTGGCAAGCGCTACTTCGTCACCTTCATCGACGACAAGTCGCACTTCTGTGTGGTGTACTTGCTGCGGAACAAGTCCGAGGTGGCTGCCAAATTCGCTGAGTTCGTTGCGCTCGCAGAAACTCAGACGGGCAAGCGCGTGAAGACGCTCCGCAGCGACAACGGTGGCGAGTACACGTCGCGCGAAATGGCCAAGTTCTGCAGCGACCGTGGGATCGTGCAAAGTTCACGCCGCCTTACACGCCCCAGCTGAACGGAGTCGCCGAGCGGATGAACCGGACGTTGGTGGAGGTGCGCGCTGCATGTTGGAACATGCCGGGTTGTCCAAGGCGTATTGGGGCGAAGCGGTCATTACTGCCACGTTCCTCCGCAACCGGTGTCCGACGCGCGCCATCAGCCACGACAAGTCGCCGCACCAAGTTTGGACGGGCAAGAAGCCACTGCTGGCGAACCTGAAGGTGTTCGGTTGCCACGCGTACGTGCATGTGCCGAAGGAGAAACGGTCCAAGTTTGACGCTCGGTCGGTGCGTTGCCGTTTTCTCGGGTACTCGGAGCACGAGAAAGCGTATCGATTCGAAGAACTGGAGAACGGTCGCGTGCTGGTGAGCCGCGACGCGCAGTTCATGGAAGACGTCTTCGACGGTGGGAGACGTGACTACTCTCAGAGGGAGGTGGTCATTCAAGATGAAGTGGTGACGGATCAAGATTCGTCGCAGTCGGATGAAGATGACAATGAAGAAACTGCACGGGACGAAGACTTCGAGCCCGGCAGCAAGCGACACCAACGGACGCAGTCGTTGGAGGAAGCCGTGGAGGTTCCGAGCACCAAGCGGTATGCGTCGCACAACCGGCAACAGGCCCTGGACGAGATGTCGGCCGTTGCGGGGAAGATGGCAGTTTCGAAGCTGCCTACGTCGTGGATTCAGGAGAGATGCCGACCACGTTCAAGTCGGCGATGGAATCCAGCGACGCAGTCAAGTGGAAGGAGGCCTGTGACTCGGAGTATGAGTCGCTGCGCAAGAACGACACGTGGGATGTCGTGTCACTGCCGACGGGTCGGAAGGCGATCGGCTGCAGATGGGTATTTCGAGTGAAGGAGAACCAAGACGGTGAGATCGAGCGGTTCAAGGCGCGACTGGTGGCCAAGGGATTCGCGCAGAAGTACGGCATCGACTACGACGAGACGTTCGCGCCGGTGGCCAAGTTCACGTCGATTCGGGCGGTGCTGAGTATGGCTGCCAAGTACGGTCTCAAGCTGCACCAGATGGACGTCAAGACAGCCTTCCTGAACGGCGTTCTTGACGAAGACATCTACATGGCGCAGCCGGACGGGTACGTAGACGAAGACCACCCAGACTACGTGTGCAAGCTCAAGCGTTCGCTGTACGGACTGAAGCAATCGCCGCGCATGTGGAACCAGACCATCGACGACTTCATGCTCAAGCTCGGGTTCAAGAAGTGCGAGTCGGATCACTGCGTCTACATCAAGAGGAATGACCAAGAGATGATCTTCGTGGTGCTGTACGTGGACGACCTGATCCTGGCAAGCAGCAACGACGAGCTGTTGAGTCGACCAAGCGCGCGTTGAGTGAACGCTTCGAGATGACGGACCTCGGCGAGCTCGAGTATTTCCTCGGGATGGAGATCAAGAACGACCGCGACTCAGGAAAAGTGACGGTGCGGCAGACCAAGTTCCTCAAGTCCATCCTGACCAAGTTCGGCATGCAAGACAGCAAGCCTGTGAAGACACCGCAAGACCCTGGACTCAAGTTGACCAAGAACATGTGCGAGGGCGGCTGCAAGCACGAAGACACGATGAAGAACGTGCCGTACCGGAGTGCCGTCGGAGGACTCATGTACCTGATGGTGGCGACGCGTCCGGACCTCGCTGCTGCAGTGGGAGTGCTGAGCCAGTTCTCCGCCGACCCGTGTCCGACGCATTGGCAAGCCCTCAAACGCGTGCTGCGGTACCTTCAAGCGACGCCTGCGCACGGACTCGAGTTCTCACGGGAAGACAGCTTCGGCGCGTGCGGGTACTCGGATGCAGACTGGGCCGGAGACATCGAGTCAAGAAGGAGTACAAGTGGCTACGCGTTTATGATGAACGGCGGGTGCATCAGCTGGCGCAGCAAGAAGCAGCGGACGGTGGCGCTGTCTTCAACGGAAGCCGAGTACATGGCGCTATCGGAGGCGACGCAAGAGGCGGTGTGGCTCAAGGTGTTCCTGTGCGAACTCGGCGAGATGGCAAGCGATGAAGCGATCAAGATCTATGAGGACAACCAAGGCTCCATCGCGTTGGCCAAGAACCCGGAGTTTCACAAGCGCACCAAGCACATCGACATTCGCTACCACTTCGTGCGCGAGAAGGTGGAAGACGGTCAAGTGGTGCTGCAGTATGTTTCGACGACCGACATGCTGGCTGACATCATGACGAAGGCGATCACTGCTGTGCAGTTTGAAGTTCTTCGGAGCAAGCTCGGTATCCAAGCGCCGAAGACTGTCGAGTCGAGTGGGAGTGTTGTCAAGAAGACACCTCGACCAGCTGCGGTATATCGGTAAGATACCGGTATGACCCTCACTCATTGACACTGCAATCACTCCTGTGATTATGGGACGGACGATTACGCCACGGGTGGGTACAAGATTGTGGGTACAAGATGGGCTCTACGTGGCACTCGCTGATTGGCAGAAGTAACTCAGAATCCAGTAGAGTGTACCCAGCAGGAAATCCAGTAGGCTTAGAGGTAGCAAGGAGTTTGCGAACTAAGGACCTAAATCAATCACTTTGCATTTTGCTCTAAACCACTCAAGTCTTCAATACGAAGTCCAACATGATGACTCTTTCGTTCGTCAACCGATTTCGCTGTGATGAGTGAATGCACTTGAAAATACTCCAAGAACGCTCTCCAGCAGCCGACGACGTTGGTATCGTGAACACCCGCTATGCAATAGGTGTCAATAAGAGGTAGTCCTTCACGCCGATCCATGACCACCACGTCATTGGAGAATCTGGGTAATAACTTTGCTTGGTCTCGCCGTCCCACTTGCTTCTGGCCTCCATGAACTTCCCTAGTTCCTTTCGAACGTCTCGAACTTGGGTCGGCGTGTATTGCAAACGCGTGGCAAGTGACTTCAGCTCGCGAACCGCGATGTCTTTCTGCTCAGTGCTGAGAAGTGACGTGTCCTTTGTGTGATCAAATAGATAAGCAATTCGCATCGTAGGGGAGTCAATGAATTCCCATCGTTCTTGAATCCTGGTTCTAAATGTCGACTGCATTTCGGGCTCGATACCAGGATTGGCTTCATTGCATACGTGTTGCTGCTTCAACTCCATAAATTGTTGATACACCACTGGCTGGCCCTTTTCGAGGAGCTGTCCACAGTATCGGCATTTTGCATTCTTGTACTTATTGTTAAGTTGTCGAGTTTCCTCCACAACTTCGAAGTGCTCCCATGGTTGGGAGAACCGGCGCCCCCTGCCACCCCCGCTACTAATATAAGGAAAAGAGATGTATCAATTAGCTGGTGGGTTTCTCCAGCAGCTCGATAGACATCGCACTCACCGGGATACTGGCCGAGAGGAAGGTTGCCGCTGGCAACCTGCCAGTCTGAAAGTTGGCGGGAAACGAAGTTGCCGCCGATCGCAATTTGAACTGCAACATTTTATATTAACGAATAGAAGCTCGTGACGAGCCCATCCCCCTCATGCATCTTTGGTCGCCAAAATGCATCCAATGCATCCAACTGCGTGCACCCAACAACGCTAGTTACAAGTCGTATGTTCGGCTAAACGAAACGTGCTCAGACACCTACACAAAAAACTTCTAAGCGGGAGTTCAATGATTATTTGGCTGCTAACAAGCGCTGGATGCAGTGGACGATTAAAAGTTTAACACGTTTGACTGGTGGTGTGTGAACAAGGGATTGCTTCCAATTCTGAGCAAGCTAGCACAAAAATGGCTTGGAGCGGTAGCGACCAGTATTCCGTCATAGAGAGCTTTTTCTACCAGTGGCAACGTCATCACTGCTAAACGCAGCTCACAAACACCGGAATTGGTTAGGGAACTTGTAGTCATCGCCGAGAATAGCCACAGGAAACAACGACTACGGAGTGAAGAATGTAGCGTTTCTGAAGCGGTTTTAGCGCAGGCGGAATAATACAAGGTTAAACAACGAACTGAAAGCATTGGTGTCTTGAACCTTTATCAAAGCATCGATCGCTGGAGTGGTTTCCGAGAATTCTGTACGTCAACTAAATTCATTCATGTTCCGTCGCGACTGCTTGGCTTCCAAGCAACTCATGCAGAACTGTGATTCACGATTCGATAGGTGAAGTCCGTCGACTAGGCCTTTATCGACCATCCGAAGTAAGTATTGGTAGTTAATATGGCCCGACCTCTCGTGCCACTTTTGCAGTGTACCTTCACGGACTTGTGCGAAGTGTGCCTCAGCTCGACCTGTAATGGTGTCAAGGTTCCATAACTTCCCGTCACTCGACGAAGTGCCTATAGTATCGCCTTATGAATTCATTATTGTGCAGTTGGACCCAAAGAGGCAGCCAAGACCGTGTTCTACGAGCTTGTGTACGGAGATGAGGTTTCGACTCAGACCAGGTGAGAAGTAGACGTCAGTTAGTAGAATTGCTTTCGGTCGTTGTTTGATGAATGTTGTCACGACTCAATTGCCCTTCTCAGCAGCCAAGATGCAATCTTCATTTGCCACTCGTATGGCTAGTCGAGCTGGTTCAATGCCGAATAAGATGCTGCGACCATCACACATGTGATGCGTCGCACCGGAGTCAAGGAGCCACGTGGGGCTCGTGCCATCAGTGCTTGATAAACCTTGAGTGTTACGTCCGCTGGTCATCCAAATTTCGCCTACATCCTCCGATTCACTGCTCTCACTGCTGCTGTCGACAACTTCAGCTGCATGTGCGGTACCTTGTGCCATTTCCTTTGCTTTGGCGACGAGCGAGCACGCGATCATCTTGTGCTCCTTGCCACAGACGAAGCACTTCAGAGGCGTACTGTGGGCACTAGCAGCATTTCCTTAACCCTCGGTTTGACGGGTAACGGACTCGTTGAAGTTAGTTTTACCGCGCTGGTGTTGAGATCGAGGCTTGCTGCCGGATGTTGCTGCTACTTGACGACAAGCAACATAACGTCTCCCGTCACCTCTCAGACGGTAGAGCAGGATCAAAGTCTTACCGGCTTCCTCGATTTTGTCGCTATTCCCGATGTCGACGCTTGATAGTAAAACAGGTGCCAGTTCCGGGCACGAGTTACTACAAAATACTTATAAGAGGAGCAGGCTCTGGTCACCCTCCATCGAGCCATCGATGAACTTAAGATATTCCAAGTAGTCACTCCACATGTCTCTACCTCGCTTGTAGCGCTTGATGCGATCGCTAAGCTCCAATTGGGTAAGCCGACAACCAAATTCTGAGAGAAGGGTCGCCTTCAGCTGCAAAAACTCCATCGAGTTTCCACTGTGTTTTTGCTTCCATTCGGCATTTTTCTTGTGGTAGTATCGGGATGCCTTTCCATTCAGAAAAATTACGATCACGGAGGCCTTGAGCTCATTCGCCCAGTTTGAACCGTTGATGAGTGAATCCGTGTGGATAGCGCGCTCGTATTCCTTTAACCCCCCCCCCCATTCACCAATACATGCTCAGCAAACATGCGAGCCGTGGCGCATGTATGCTGAGCATACATGACATAAATAGCACAGCACATCAACTATACAAACTAGGCTTATTGAACATGTATGCTCAGCATACATGCAAATGAACTATACAAATTTTGTAATAAAGAGCATGTTTGTTCAGCATGTATGTTTGCAAAATGCAATGTGTACAAGTTGTGTGTGGTGAATGGGGGGGGGGTTAAGAAATACTCGAATCCAGCACCTAGAGTTGGGTATACTTCTGTTCCGTCAAAGTTTCTGCACTGAACGTCCTTGACCTTTGGCTTCTTCGGCAATGCCGGCGCAGTTTCCTTACTGACGTCTGACATCGACGGTCTTGTTTGCTGGGTGGGCTCACGTAGGGATTTAATTTGGCGCTGAAGATCTACAATAATCTCAAGCAGTGCAGCTGTTGTGACGATGGAATCTGGAAATATCTCGGATGGATGTGGATACGTTACGAACTGGATTGTTCTCAGTGGAGATTGTGTGATTTATGGAAGAAGACCTGGTTATTTTGGGAGAGACAAGGTCTGCTGGAGTGGCAGTTGGCCCGCGGAGTGATGGTACCCTAGGTCAAGGATGGGCCCTTAGACTTGGAAGTGCGTGTTCAGAATTGTACACTCTGAACACGATGTGCACTCAGTCCAGGTCGCCCCCCGTCCTTACTACAGGATGTTGTCAAGAAGACACCTCGACCAGCTGCGGTATATCGGTAAGATACCGGTATGACCTTCACTCATTGACACTGCAATCATTCCTGTGATTATGGGACGGACGATTACGCCACGGGTGGGTACAAGATTGTGGGTACAAGATGGGTTCTACGTGGCACTCGCTGATTGGCAGAAGTAACTCAGAATCCAGTAGAGTGTACCCAGTAGGAAATCCAGTAGGCTTAGAGGTAGCAAGGAGTTTGCGAACTAAGGACCTAAATCAATCACTTTGCATTTTGCTCTAAACCACTCAAGTCTTTAGGTTATGAGCCCAAGCCCCGCAGACTCTGCCCCCCCCGCCACCGACTTCGCATTCGCCATGGACACCTCCGCCCCAAGCCGCATCAACAAGTTCGACGGAACCAACTTCCACACGTGGAAGTTCAAGATGCAGATGGTGCTCGAGGAGCGCGATCTGTGGGAGATCGTGAGCGGGGAAGTGAAGCTCGAGCAATGTGCTACCGTGCTGGACCAAGCGGCGTTCAAGAGGAAGTCTCGCAAGGCGCTGGCGATCATCTGTCTTGCGATGGAGGATTCGCAACTACCGCTGGTCCGGTCGGCGAGTGGCGCGCATGATGCATGGTCAAGACTGGAAGGACACTTCGAGAAGAGGAGCCTGGCCAACAAGCTCTTCCTTCGTCGACGTTTCTTCACGACTATGATGGACGAAGGTGATGATGTGTTGGAGCACATCAACAAGGTCAAGACTCTGGCGGAGCAGCTCGACGCGGTGGGCGCTCCGGTCAGCGAGGACGACTTGGTGATCACGCTTCTGGGAAGTCTGAGCGAGTCGTACCAGTTCCTGATCACGGCGTTGGAGTCGAGAGCCGACACGCTGACATGGGAACTCGTGACGTCTCGGCTCCTGCATGAGGACATGAAGCGCAAGGAGCAGGGCGGCGACGGAGCCACGTCTGGCCAAGCGTTCATGATGAAGGACAACAAGCGCAAGGGCCGACCGGTGAAGAAGACCGGTGCGTGCCATCAGTGTGGCAAACAAGGACATTGGATCGCGGAGTGCCCCTCGCGGATCCACAACGACGCTGAGCGACATCGGTCGCAGCGTGCGAATGTCGCGCAGGATGAAGATTCTGGCGACTATCTCTTCTCGGTTGGTGGCGACTCTTGCGCCTCCAAGTCAAGTGATGTGTGGCTGGTCGACTCGGGTGCGACGCAGCACATGACGTGTTCCAAGAAGTTCATGAGGAACTACAAGGTCTTCACTCCGGTCGACGTACACCTCGCAGACGACGGTGTGGTACAGGCGATCGGCAGCGGTGACATCGTGATGTCAATGAAGACTCCGCGCGGGACCAAGAAGGGTGTGCTCACGAAAGTGTGGCACATACCCAAGCTGTCGCGCAACCTGTTCTCGGTTGGTCGCTTCACGAAGGATGTCGGACCCGTGACCTTCGAGAGCGACGGGTGCTTCGCGGAAACGAAGGGCATGCAGTGGAAGATCGGAGCTCGTGAGGGCAAGGGTCTGTTCAAGCTCTGCATGACACCGGTGATGCCTGACGAGGCCAATGCGGCAAGCTCGAAGGATCGCAAAGGGGACACCACGTCGTACCTCTGGCATCTTCGACTTGGTCACATCGGCCATGGCGGTCTAGACGCCATCGTCAAGAAGGGCTACGGTGTTGGCATCGACATGGCGTCGGTGAAGCAGTGGGAGCTGTGCGGCGGATGCTCACTCGGCAAGCAAACGCGAGTGAGCTACATGAAGTCGTCGCCGAACCGCGCGAAGCAAGTGCTAGAGGTGGTTCACAGCGACGTGTGTGGTCCCATGAAGACGTCAACGTTTGGTGGCAAGCGCTACTTCGTCACCTTCATCGACGACAAGTCGCACTTCTGTGTGGTGTACTTGCTGCGGAACAAGTCCGAGGTGGCTGCCAAATTCGCTGAGTTCGTTGCGCTCGCAGAAACTCAGACGGGCAAGCGCGTGAAGACGCTCCGCAGCGACAACGGTGGCGAGTACACGTCGCGCGAAATGGCCAAGTTCTGCAGCGACCGTGGGATCGTGCAAAGTTCACGCCGCCTTACACGCCCCAGCTGAACGGAGTCGCCGAGCGGATGAACCGGACGTTGGTGGAGTGCGCGCTGCATGTTGGAACATGCCGGGTTGTCCAAGGCGTATTGGGGCGAAGCGGTCATTACTGCCACGTTCCTCCGCAACCGGTGTCCGACGCGCGCCATCAGCCACGACAAGTCGCCGCACCAAGTTTGGACGGGCAAGAAGCCACTGCTGGCGAACCTGAAGGTGTTCGGTTGCCACGCGTACGTGCATGTGCCGAAGGAGAAACGGTCCAAGTTTGACGCTCGGTCGGTGCGTTGCCGTTTTCTCGGGTACTCGGAGCACGAGAAAGCGTATCGATTCGAAGAACTGGAGAACGGTCGCGTGCTGGTGAGCCGCGACGCGCAGTTCATGGAAGACGTCTTCGACGGTGGGAGACGTGACTACTCTCAGAGGGAGGTGGTCATTCAAGATGAAGTGGTGACGGATCAAGATTCGTCGCAGTCGGATGA
This sequence comes from Phytophthora tubulina, assembly GCA_014706135.1. Lineage (NCBI taxonomy): Eukaryota > Oomycota > Peronosporomycetes > Peronosporales > Peronosporaceae > Phytophthora > Phytophthora tubulina. The sequence continues at coordinate 52,143 of JACBOY010000203.1, forward strand.
AGATGACAATGAAGAAACTGCACGGGACGAAGACTTCGAGCCCGGCAGCAAGCGACACCAACGGACGCAGTCGTTGGAGGAAGCCGTGGAGGTTCCGAGCACCAAGCGGTATGCGTCGCACAACCGGCAACAGGCCCTGGACGAGATGTCGGCCGTTGCGGGGAAGATGGCAGTTTCGAAGCTGCCTACGTCGTGGATTCAGTGGGAGAGATGCCGACCACGTTCAAGTCGGCGATGGAATCCAGCGACGCAGTCAAGTGGAAGGAGGCCTGTGACTCGGAGTATGAGTCGCTGCGCAAGAACGACACGTGGGATGTCGTGTCACTGCCGACGGGTCGGAAGGCGATCGGCTGCAGATGGGTATTTCGAGTGAAGGAGAACCAAGACGGTGAGATCGAGCGGTTCAAGGCGCGACTGGTGGCCAAGGGATTCGCGCAGAAGTACGGCATCGACTACGACGAGACGTTCGCGCCGGTGGCCAAGTTCACGTCGATTCGGGCGGTGCTGAGTATGGCTGCCAAGTACGGTCTCAAGCTGCACCAGATGGACGTCAAGACAGCCTTCCTGAACGGCGTTCTTGACGAAGAAATCTACATGGCGCAGCCGGACGGGTACGTAGACGAAGACCACCCAGACTACGTGTGCAAGCTCAAGCGTTCGCTGTACGGACTGAAGCAATCGCCGCGCATGTGGAACCAGACCATCGACGACTTCATGCTCAAGCTCGGGTTCAAGAAGTGCGAGTCGGATCACTGCGTCTACATCAAGAGGAATGACCAAGAGATGATCTTCGTGGTGCTGTACGTGGACGACCTGATCCTGGCAAGCAGCAACGACGAGCTGTTGGAGTCGACCAAGCGCGCGTTGAGTGAACGCTTCGAGATGACGGACCTCGGCGAGCTCGAGTATTTCCTCGGGATGGAGATCAAGAACGACCGCGACTCAGGAAAAGTGACGGTGCGGCAGACCAAGTTCCTCAAGTCCATCCTGACCAAGTTCGGCATGCAAGACAGCAAGCCTGTGAAGACACCGCAAGACCCTGGACTCAAGTTGACCAAGAACATGTGCGAGGGCGGCTGCAAGCACGAAGACACGATGAAGAACGTGCCGTACCGGAGTGCCGTCGGAGGACTCATGTACCTGATGGTGGCGACGCGTCCGGACCTCGCTGCTGCAGTGGGAGTGCTGAGCCAGTTCTCCGCCGACCCGTGTCCGACGCATTGGCAAGCCCTCAAACGCGTGCTGCGGTACCTTCAAGCGACGCCTGCGCACGGACTCGAGTTCTCACGGGAAGACAGCTTCGGCGCGTGCGGGTACTCGGATGCAGACTGGGCCGGAGACATCGAGTCAAGAAGGAGTACAAGTGGCTACGCGTTTATGATGAACGGCGGGTGCATCAGCTGGCGCAGCAAGAAGCAGCGGACGGTGGCGCTGTCTTCAACGGAAGCCGAGTACATGGCGCTATCGGAGGCGACGCAAGAGGCGGTGTGGCTCAAGGTGTTCCTGTGCGAACTCGGCGAGATGGCAAGCGATGAAGCGATCAAGATCTATGAGGACAACCAAGGCTCCATCGCGTTGGCCAAGAACCCGGAGTTTCACAAGCGCACCAAGCACATCGACATTCGCTACCACTTCGTGCGCGAGAAGGTGGAAGACGGTCAAGTGGTGCTGCAGTATGTTTCGACGACCGACATGCTGGCTGACATCATGACGAAGGCGATCACTGCTGTGCAGTTTGAAGTTCTTCGGAGCAAGCTCGGTATCCAAGCGCCGAAGACTGTCGAGTCGAGTGGGAGTGTTGTCAAGAAGACACCTCGACCAGCTGCGGTATATCGGTAAGATACCGGTATGACCTTCACTCATTGACACTGCAATCATTCCTGTGATTATGGGACGGACGATTACGCCACGGGTGGGTACAAGATTGTGGGTACAAGATGGGTTCTACGTGGCACTCGCTGATTGGCAGAAGTAACTCAGAATCCAGTAGAGTGTACCCAGTAGGAAATCCAGTAGGCTTAGAGGTAGCAAGGAGTTTGCGAACTAAGGACCTAAATCAATCACTTTGCATTTTGCTCTAAACCACTCAAGTCTTTACAGGAGACCTTCTAAGGTCGTAACCACCCTTGGGAATGTATCCCACGTGGTGGACCGTATCGCCTTGACCAAAGGCACAAATATATCGTGTACCCGGGACCGATGTTTTACACAGTTGTGAAAGTAATTGTACCCCGAAGACGCCAAAGTCCAAGTAACTTCCGAACTACGAGTGACCAAGTGATGACAAGTGGATGATCAAGAGCCTCTGCGACGAAGGTGTCCCAGTTGGGAAACACTTCTCTCTATATAGCTACTTGAGAGTGTATGCTTTCGGAGTTGGGGACTTCGGGTACCCCAACTCAAGAACACCTAAGTCCTCCGAGTGTGTTTTCGAGCACCCAACTCAGAGTGGCCAGTCCTTTGAGTGGACTTTCGGGTACCAACTCAAAGTGACTATTACCCAGGGATACTCTATACATCATCCCAGGTCTGAGTGCGGTCAACTCTAACTTCGAAACGCACATCCACTCTGAGTCTGGATCACATATTCAACTCAGCACTGAAACGAAGAAGCCAGTATGCGAAGGGACACTTGAAGGTGGGTGATTTGCACCCACTATCCTGATTACGTTACTCACGACCATGTGGCACCTGTACCCACAATCGTGATTATGTTACGCATGTCCATACTGAAGTCAAGTCAAACGTACGGGAGATGAGCGATGGGAAGAACGCCAAGGAACATGGAAGATCTGAGACCGCAGAAGACGATCGAAACGAAGTGAACTGGCAGTCAAAGATAGCCGACACTTGGTATAGTGAAACAGAGTATATATTTGCATGTAGTAGGTGTAGGTTAACAATTTAGTGTTCAATTTGCCGTCACAAGCACAAGTCGACTTCGTCGAGGCGCATCGGACTATAAGGACAAGCCGGTGAGCGGAGCACTCAAACGCTCAAGTCCCCCTGCGTTGGTGATCATTCGCAACGAGCGTTTGAGGTGATCCGCGCACTCCATATCCTAGTTGGGCCCGTTGCGTGTATTGGTAAGGGCGGGTACCCATTTCATGTTAACGATTGTTTCTCTGGTTGGTTTGCAGTTCCCCAGAGTTAATTACTAGACTGCGTTTGAAAGGAAAGTATTGTATTGAAGTGTATATTCCTCTTTCGGGAGGTGGTGCGCGAAAAGAAGAAGGGAGCCTTCAGGTTGACCAGTGCCTGAAGCGTAGTCCCAGTTGACTGGCGTACAGACCCACCACTCAAGGGTCTAAAAGAATAAGAGTGGCTGTATATTTGCATACCCTGTTTTATATTGGTTATCCATATTGGATCTGCGTTCAGAAGCAACCCAACTGAGCACTGAGACGGTTCATAGAGAATTGTGACACCCAACTCAGAACGCTCACGCTTCACAGTGGACAACAACTCAACGGTGATTCCCTCAGTCTACCCCTAGAGATAACGACACCAAAGAGGATATCACAAGGGACACACGCCAACTCAGGAAGTGGATTGATATCTACAAGTGGATTAACATCTGCGTTCTGAGACTGACCCTCTGTCTAATCTAAAGTCAAGGCTAGCGCTATACATTTGGGCGATTAAGGTTCACCGACCTCGTCACACTGTCTCCATCGGTCTGGCGCTGGTGGCATCCGGTGACAGTGGGAACGGCTCCAGCGGCTGGGTCGCCGGTGGGTCAAAAGTCATATCCTCCATTAAGTCAGATACACCAGTTTAATTTTCTTGTGCTTGCTTCAGCTTGCTGTGTTACTGCTCCTTCCTCGAAGGGCTACTTGTAGGGTCGCAAACGCGTCAAGATGTGCGGGATGGGTCGCCTTCCTCGAAGGACCCAGTAGTTGTTGGTGATCGCCTTCCTCGAAGAGCACCTTTAGCTGATGTTGGTCGTAGGCTTTGAACGGTCGCCTTCCTCGAAGAGCGCCTCCGGTTTTGAACAGTCACCTTTTTCGAAGCATGTCCTTGATTGGGTTCAAAACCTGTTGCACGTTGTAGGACGCAGATAGACGTAGAATCGCGGATATCGGTGCATCGAGAGGCTGGTTGCAAGTAGAGAAGCGAGTTGATATGTTAAAGAAGAATGCAAGTGAGCTCAGGCTCTTTGGGGTGTTTCGTAACTCCTCCTACGCAACAACTCCTGTGCTGGTAGTTACGAAACCTCTCCCATCCTCTGGGGCCGTGTCGTTCACGTTGGTTCGTCCGTCGTCCAACAGCCGGCACCACGTGGGCTGGCGCCACGTGAGCTGACGCCGGTGCATCGCCGGATACATCTTGTGTCCATGTCACTAGATTTCCACTTTGACCATTTCGGTGTTCATTTTGGTCACCTCTGCGGGTGTCCTCCTGATCTTATGATTGGGGCTTCTTGCTCTCCGTCACCTCGGTCTCTTCACAGTCTTCTTCATGATTTCGGTCTTCTTGGTCGTCTTGCCAGTCGCGATACGTGAAGATGTTTATGCTGCAGTACTTGCTTGGTTGGTAGTAGCTCAAGCTTTGCTGTCACACTGTTTACACGGTCTTTTTGTATGGGCGGTGAATTATGTGGCCCACGCCGAAATTGGTTAGCGCAGATCGTGGTGGAGGTACTGTTGGGCATTCAGAGGTGAGGTCGGTTAAGGGTAGTTAGGTTAACTACGACAGTCCTACTTCTGGACGGCGGTCCCGACCAACACCTCCTCTTTCTTGATGGCGGCGTCTCCGAGCTGCTCTACCCCTTCCTGACGGCCCCGAGCAGTACCTCCTCCGTCTTCGGGACCACGATCTGCTCCTCCTCCATATTCTTGGCGTCCTCGATCTGCTCCTGCTCATGGCGGCCCCAAGATTGGGCACTAACACAAAAGCACACCGCATTTCTAAAAACCAAAATTAAAAAATCTATACTGACACATTGGGATCGCACACTTCTGGCAAAGTAGCCAGGGTCCACACCACCAAACTCACCCCGAAACGCCACGCCAGCTAGCTACCTACCGCCATGCCCCGCCATGCCCCCCACCAAGGACAACCAGCCAGGGCTCGTGCTCCCCAAGTGCGTACGAGTACAACGTCACTGCTAACGCCCTCTACACGTTCAACGCGGTCATGGCCGCGTGCGCTACGGAGACGGGCGCAATGAAGTGGGCCCGGCCCGGCGTCCTACTTGCTAGAGACCCACTGTGCCCCTCTTGTGCTGGGGTATGACGTTGTATGCGTTTGCTAAACGCAACCGCTGGCGCTGCTCACAATCTAATTGCCGGTTGGAGAGGAGAGTGCGGGCCTCTTCGTTTTTTGCTAGATCTACTGCGCCACTCTCAAATCTGATCAAGCTGCTGTTGTTCTGGGCGTTTCAACATCCCGTAACAACAGCAGCTCAGCGGGCTGAGTCTCCCCCACGACAGCTGGCCAATACGCGCAGGACATTTGCAAGGCCGAAATGAGACGTGCGTCAGCGAAGGTAAGCTACACTAATATGTACGTGAATTTGTCCGATGACTAACTATTAATATGTACTGATAGATTGGCGGGGTAGGACATGCCGTCGAGATCGACGAGCCTTCCTTGAAGAAGAAGCAGAAGTACCGGCGCGGCACCCGTCACCCCGACTTCTGGGTGTTTGGTGGGGTGGGCCGCACCACCAAGAAATGGTTTGCAAGGGTCGTCTACACTGACCGCACCGAGCCTACCTTGTCGGTCTTAATTAAGGTTCATATTAACCCAGGGCAAGGATTATCAAAAGGAGTGTTTATTATCTTTACTGACAGAATGTGTGTCTTGGCAGCACTTTGATCATCTGGCATGAGGGAAACTGTTGTTGCTGGCTATCTGGACGAATGCATGTGGCGCACGTGGTTCTTCGCTGAGAAGCCAGCCAAAAGTCACTATTTTCAGGGTCTAGTCTCTGGCATTAGAAGGTTGTACGAAGTATAGGTAATATACCAAGTGTGCAATCCCAATGTGTCAGTATATATTTTTTAAAATTTTGCATTTTAGAAATGCGGGGTGCTTTCGTGTTAGTGCCCAAGATTGGAACGACTTTTACTTCGGGTGGACGACTCCTTCCCTCGCAGCGGCATATGCCACCGGAAAGGATTTACATGTACTAAAAAAATAAGTTTGCCTACAAAATCTGTGACTTACTACAACGACAACTTGCCCATACTCTGCACGAATAACACGCTGCGTTTCTGCTGCACCCGCGGCTTCCCCATCGCTTGTCTTGGCTGCCTTGGTGACCGGCATGCACCATCTATCTGCACGAGGCAATGTACGGTCGTGAGAGGGCACCTTAGCCTCTTATTTGCCTCCTCCAGCTCAAGGAACAGTAGAAGCAACATTCCAAACACCAAAATGGTCACCACCTCGCTCACCCGAGTTCCTATACAACTCGCTGTCATAGACAAGGTGCCCAAGGACAGCATTGAGCTCGACACCTCTGTGCCCCTGCCCAAGCGCATGGAGCACGTTATCTTTCGTGTGTAGGGCGAGCTCTGCGCCAGCATCGACGCTGTTGACGGCAAGAAGTTCAGCACCGACAAGTGGGAGCATGAGGGCGGAGGCGGCGGTCGCAGCCGCATCCTTCAGGGCGGTAACGTCATGGAGAAGGCCGGCATTGCTGTTTCTATTATCAATGACACGCTTCCCGCAATCGCTGCCCAGCAGATGACGAAACGCAACCCTGAGCTCCCGCCCGGAAAGGATCCCCCGTTCTACGTGTGTGGCATCAGTCTCGTGGTGCACCAGTGCAAGCTCGCTGTGGCCCGACAGGCACATGAACTTCGCTAGAACTTGCATGTTGTAGAGCAACTGTGTCAACCGATACGACACAGCCCTCAAAGCTGGAAATAGCACTGGACGACGAGGAAAACTTGTCCGCGCTAGCTCCAGGAAAATAATTGTGAGGAGTATTGTTGTCGACGAGCACAGCATCGTCAACCCAAAGCTCCGGAGTTGACTCAAAGTCGTCCCTCCCAACACGATAAAATGACCGTTCCAGGTCGTCACCAGACTGGCCTTGAAACGAAAAAGGGTAGACATCTCCCCTCAGAGCGTCGAAACTTAAAGCGAACATATTCCTCTGAAAGGCATTTGAGTGGGGAACAGGGGGTTCATCGAGAAAACGATGGACGAGCGCCGCGAAATGGCGTAAAGTAAGCAAAGAAATCCACGGAGGTGCAATTGCCGATACAAGCCGCTTGCATTGGGGCTTCCGCACACCGAAACGGTCGTATTTTACGTTGGACTTCCAAGACACCACCGACGCTTCATTGCAGAATCCCAAAAGGAGCAATGCCCGTCACTGTTGGCACGAATGAACTTTCTGGGATCACCAAGACCAGCTAAACTGGCATATCCGTAGTCAGGCTTGTGAGAACAGTGAAGAATAGTCTCAACGTCACCAATATTCGGTGAACGTGAGTTCGCCGGCACACGTTGACTGGTAGCGCGCGGACTCGAACCATCAATATTGCACGCATTGTGACAATTGCGGTGGGCCGACCTGAACTTCTCGGGGAGCATATCGAGCTGCCCGGGGTCTCCAAACAGGACGTCACACGACTCTGGATTGTCCAGCCCAAACTGGGAATTATTCGGGACTCTGGAAAAGATGAAGATGAAGAAAAGTTACAGACTCGCTAATGTCCTTCGGGAGCATACCCGTCACCAATTAGCATATCTACTGGCTGCGTTGGTTCTTTAGCGGACAATTCGAGATGAGTGGCAGGTTGTAGGAAAACCGCATTGGCCAACACGCTGCAGCACTCAATGGTGGAGAAGATATTGCACGACGCCCCACAATCCGCAATCGTTGGGTCAAAATGGTCGCCACTAGCTCCAGATAACTCCAGGTAGTTATAGAAAGAAGTAACATTCCCGACAATCACTGCGCCGTCTCTCCTTCTTTCAGCTTGAAGTTTGTGACGCTTGACCACCGAGTCGATGTCGGTTCCTACAGCACATGCAGTCCTTAGTAAATAGGGGCATGGCACTATCTGCGGCAAACTTGTGTCATACGACGCTCCGCGCTCTGCAAAAGTAGAGGTAGCTTGCGTAACATTAGACGTCGATCCACAATACGAGTGGACGGGATCAATAAGATTGTCCATACCGGGAGAAAACTCCAAGATGCCATTCACAGCAGATTTCTGGCGGACGGCAGCATCTTCATCTCGCGAGTACCCCTGAACTTGAAGATCTCGGATGTCCGGCGGCAGCACAATATCACTGCGACCGTAACGAGCACGAATGCTCTTCTTAAACTGGTCCATGTCCGAAGACTATCGCGGGTCGAGTCACAAAACTCATAGCACCAGGACACAACACCTTGACCCAAGTAGGGGGCAACCATGCCAACCCATACTGAGTCATCACTCGCGTAGACCGAACAACGCTCATCAATGCGAGAGTGCCAAAGTTCCAGGTCGTCCTCAGGTAGACCTTGGAACTGAAAAAGGTTGGCGTCCTCCGTCGGGTAATCTGTCCGAAACTATTGTGTAATATCGTGTACTCGGGGTTGCCCTGTGCAATCATTTCCGACTGGAAAGTTGTTTGTTGGGGAATGAACGCCTGCATTTGCTTGTTGCTCTCCTGCATCATGACTTGTTGAACCGCTATCATCTGGATCAGCTGTGCCAGGACTTGATCGGTCGCCATGGTCAATGGAGAGGACGTCGGTGAAGAGACGTTGGCCGCAGCACCTGCCGACGGCACGTCACACAGCCTCGAGACAATCGGGCCTTCACACGGGCGCATGGTAAGTTCTTGATCACAGCTGCCGTCGCTTGCATCCGTGGGCTTCACTCAGGGAATCTTGAGTTCGTCGTAGCGAGACTTGATCTTGAACTTGTAGCCGAAGATGGTATACAGAGTGAACTCCGTTGAGCTACTCTAATTTCGACAGTGTCACGTACTTCGTTGACATTCTGTTGTACGCGGCTTGAGCCTTGCTGGCGAAGCTGGAAATTGCTGGAACATCGTATTGGAGAGGCAAGTTTAAGAATGAAATGAATTAATAGAAACTAGCTATGCGACGTCTGTTACCTACGAAGCAGGAGAACGCGAGCTGCTGGTCTCAGGTCGTTGCATAACGACCGACTGAAGAGAAAGATCCTGTGCGTTGGTTTCTTCTTGTTGAATTGAACTGGCGATGCGTCATTGTCGTGAGAAGGCGAGAACGGCTGTAGAGCTGTTCGTTGAACTCACGCGAGCTGTACTCGTGACACTAGGTAGTGATATTTCAGACATGTTGAAGGAAGAATAAGCCATAGCAAGCACGAAGCCAGCTTTGGAAATATTGAATTTTTAAATGCCAAATTGCAACGGAGAATGCAACCTTGCGTCGTCGTTGTGAAAATATTGAGAATTTTGTGTGGAACAGCCGAGCGATTGCTTTTGGTTTGTTAGGTTTTGACGGCAATAAAGGTGCAAGAACGACCAAGACATTTAGCGTTTTACTATAGTAATAAATAGCTGAACTCGATAAAATTTTAATCGGACTGGGTATTACACTATCTGTAACTCCTGGAATTATTTTTGAAGTGCCGCTCTGGAGACGGAAAGTTTGAAGGACAAACCTTGTCAAAACGATCGCCGCGATTGTCCAAAAAGCGTGTACACACACATAACTGCGTGTGGTTATCGCATTCACGGCCCAAGGTTGCCATCTTCGTTGGGAAAGTCTGATGGGCAAGACGGAAATAGACCGGGACGTTGCAAATTGCTTCGGAAACTTCAGTAGCCTTGTGGTCTTGGGCTTGAGATGAGTGGCAGACTGAAAGGCGATCCTAAGAAGGTTGTCGCCGCTGCGGGAGTTGTAGAACAGTGGCTTCAGGTGGAAGACCAGCATATTTAAGCAGGGGAAGGGGGGAGATGTGGTGGAAGGATCTTCCGGTGCGCCAGTGTCGTTAGGCACTCGATCTAGGGGCAGCAAAGCTGTGGAGAAGCGAGACAGCATGAATCGTGCAGTGGGGGCGCCCGATTGGCTAAGTGTTGCCGGAAAGGCAGCCGCGACCAGCCGATCAGGTTCGCGTGATACAATCATTTGGGTGCGAATGTACCCATTCGATCAGGGCTGATGATGACACAATCATTCAAACACAGATGTATCCATTCCGATCAGGATGATGATGATGATGATGATGGAGGTGTAGTCTTTCCGGTACATATGCACCCATCAACAGACGATCGTCATGGAGCAATTATTTCGACCCCCCCCCCCCGATCAGGGCGCAATCATTTCGACACACCGCCCGATTAGGATGGTAATCAGCATTGGTGTAATCATTCCGATACACCACCCGATCAGGTTCTGGCCTGATAGGAGTGCCACTATTTTGGTACATCCGCAAACACTCTGGGCTAGGAGCCAGTGCGGTTGGTTTAGAGGAGATTAGTGGACAAGGTATAGAGTAGGCAGAGTTGCAATTTGCTAAAGACTGGACTAAATTTTCTTAAGGCTCAAGACTTTGGACTTCCACCTTCTAAAGACTACGCGGCGCATATTCCAGGCTGGGAACGTATATTGGCCCACCTGCTGACCAACCTCTCACCAGATCAAGCAAAAAGGTGAAAGCGAGAGCCCCAGATTGCTTGACTAGGGCGCACTCGCATCCACCGCCCAAGAGTACCCCGCTAAAGGAAGCGGCAAGCTACGGAAAGGAAGAACACACCCAAGACCCCCAAGTACTGTCCACACAGTTCCAAGAACAAGACATCCCCGGCACCTTCGAAGTCCACCTGGAAGAGCGTCAACCCGCCCATACCAACGGGTACACAAGGTGAAAAGGAACGCAACCGTCACGGACAAGCGGAGTATCCCCTCCGTTAGTTGGTAGTCTGGACCCCCGTTGGTGAGTGCTGATCGCGTCACGAGTTTTCGTGATCCCCGCACCACCACAATGGTACACGTGCCCGGATCTTCTGGTGACTTCGGATATCACCGTGAGTCCCAAGAAGACGCCAAAGATGTCAAGGTTAAAGTGGAACCGGGGACTGGTGCGTCGACGGAAGGTGATTCGCCGTCGTCGTTGCTGAAGAGCGAAGGATACACCGATCGTCCGTGTGATGGGAGGACCTCAGACGACGTAAAGGAGGAAGGTTCAGCAATGGACCTTGAAGTGAAGCCTCATCCTCCTCCCCAGTCTCCTTCGGAAGCCCCTGCGGATCGTGACGCAAGTTACGATCCGCTGGATGAAGATTCAACGATGCGAATCGAAAGATCTTCACCCACCACCACTCCTCCATCATCGCGTGTGGTGTCGAAGACCTTTAAGACTGCGCGGATGAAGATGAATGCGCCTGACGCAGACGCTGAAGATGTGAAAGATCCGCCAAACCTAGCCGACACCGAGTTGGAGCTGATCTTCTACGGGAAGGAGCTGTATGCTTTCTTGGACGAAGATCCCGTGATGAAGGTCATGCGACCGAGGCTGATCGGAACCCTGCAAGGACCGTCGATTACGCCGACAGAGACGTCCAACAAGCTGGAAGCCATCAAGATCTTGATGCGCATGCTGAAGGAAGCTGGAGTCGCCCCCAGGTGCGTTCGAAGCGAACGAACGCTTCGGCCTGGAGCTGGCTGTGATCGCGAAATCCTCGAAGTCTCTGCACAAGAAGCTGGTACCTCTGGTGGGAGTTGCTGCGCCAAGAGAAGTCGCGAGGCCACCCGCGGTGCAGAGCCCAGAGTACCGTACTGGATCATCGCAGTACGCGTCGGCCACGTCGGAAGCCGGATCGGACGACAGCTCGATCGAGCTCTCACGGACGCCACTTGGACCGCCAGGAGAAGCCCATGCTCCAAGAGCGCGCAGCGGCCGTGGAAGCGGCGCAGCCGCGGCAGTAGACGGCACGAACGCCGGTTGTGAAGTCGCCGTCGCCTGATCGCGTACGAACGCTTGCTGTGAACTCGTCATCGCCTGACCGCATGCAGACTTTCTTCAATGCCGCGATGGAACGCTTCTTCAAGGAACAGCGAGAGGCCGGAGCATCGCCTGCGGTGAATCAGCAGCAAGCGATGCCGCCGCCATCCACGACGAACCAAGCGCCACCGGTGGTGGACTGACCTGAACCTACTGAAACCAGAGATGTTGAGATGGAGTCCGTTGGATTCCACGCTGATGAGTACGGTCCAGACAGCATCGATGTGTCGCGTCCACTGCGCGGATCCGCGTGTAGGCGATCTCGGAACGGAATGAATTCTCCGGAAAGGATAACGACGAAGACCGTGCGAGAAGTTGGTTGAGCAAGGTGAAGTCCGCATATGTGCGTGATCAGGTTCCCGACGACGAAAAGTGCTTGGTCTTCTGCGATCTGCTCAAAGGACCGGCGCGAAACGGGTTCCGGCAGCTAAGTCGATCAATACGCAGCAACTGGGAAGACCTCCTTCGCGAGTTCCAGACGCAGTACTGCGGGCGGGGAGTGTCTGTCGCGAGACAGTACTACCACGCCAAGAAACGATCGGACGAGTCGCCGCTGGAATACCTTCATCGCCTGAACGTCGCCGGTATGAGAGCCAAGTTGCCGATTAAGGATGGATTACGATCAGCTCGCCGCGAATATATTGAGCACTTCATTGAGACACTTGATGATCGCGAGTTGGCTGATCAGCTGGCCCTGCTGCGCCTGACGGATGCCGACGATTCGGAGGAAACTATGCGTGCGCGCCAACGCGCCAAGGCTCACCAGAGCAGGGCCGTAGGTGGATCGGGCAAGTATAGTCAGAAGGTTCCACAGGTCCCACAACCCACTCCCTCGAAGACTGCACGAGCTGTGCGAGCTGTTCGTACGACCGAAGATAGCAGTGAGTCGGAGTCGGAAGCCAGTGGATCAGAGCCAGAAGATGAATGCCGCCAAGTCTACGTCGCTGCTGCAGCTAATCACGACGAACAACGCCACTCGCGACCGCCGTGTCAGGAGCCGTACGCCGGATCAAGCAACCAAGCTGATCGGGATGTACCGCAGAAGCGCTGCTCACACTGCGGTTCCTCGAAGCACGACGACTTGGGCTGCTGGAAGAAGCTGACTTGTCAAAAGTGTGGCAGGAAGGGACATCCGTCCGATCACTGCCTGTTCGTCTGCCGCGCGTGCGGCGAGGTTCACGACGCTGGCAAGTGCCCCATGAAAGAGTTTTACAACTTGATCCGCCAGTGGTACGTTCCGAACAAGTATGCCGAAATGTTGCCTGCCAAAGCGGAGGATATGTTAAACTAGAACGCTGGCCAGGTTGGAAACTGGTGCGAGCCGAGCGTTCTGAGCTCTGCATCTTTGCATACGTCGAGAAGCGTGCAGACGTGAATGTTAGTAAGCCGATCGACAATACATTTGAGTTGCATGGAAGACATACCTCTGCGGTTGCAAGTCTGCGAGTGGATGAGTATGCCCGATCTGGTGTGGTGGTGGAACTGGATCTGCTGCCTGGAGAATCCCGTGGTTACTGGAAGTTCCACGCGCCCGGCAAGTGGTTCAAGCAAGCCAAGGCCATGGCCAAGATCAACAACGAGAAGGCGATGGTGCTCTTCGACTCCGGCGCCGAAGTCTCAATCGTGGACTCCACTTTTGCTCGTAATGTTGGATGTATCATAGACGAAAGCCAGAGATAAGCGTGCGTTGGAATAGGAGAAAGTGCGTACATGACAGAAGGATGCACCAAGATCAAGATCACGCTGTCTGGATCGCTGGTGTACTACTTTGACGCTTGGGTCGGAGAGCTGTCAGGACAGGAAGCCATACCCGGGATGGACTTCATGGTTCCGGAGGGTGTTCGCCTGGATCAGTCGCATGGAACGCTGTGCCTCCCGGACGAGGTGCAGATTCATTTGGCGGGGCGTCGTCAGCTGTACAGCGCGAACTCAAGTTGGTTCGAGCTGGGGCAGCACCTCGAAGTCGCCTGTCGCTGGATCGGTGGAGATCGCCGTCCGTGCGCACGGTTCCGATCGGCAGAACTGTGGATCACGCGTGGTGATCGATGGGTGCCGACGTTCACCAAGGGACGGGGCCGGTCACGATTCCTGCGTATCACGAATGTGTCTGATCAGAAGTTAGTCCTTCAGGGGGATACAAAATTGGGGGTATGGCTGACCGGAGATCGTGTACCTAGTCGTCCAGGGTTCGTCTCGATTGGATCGCAGCGGTACTCTAAGTTTCAGAACTTGGCGTACCAGGCCACCACTGATCAGGTACACGAAGAAGCTGTGACCGAGGCATCATCGCAACCTATGGTTGATCGGCCTCAGTACGATCCACCGACGCGGATACTGAAACGCGAGTCGGAATCGGCGAAGCCCGCTGTTGCGCAAGTGACGGTGCCGAAGGTCTCGCCGAAGCAAGAACCGCGGGGGGGACAGGAAGTCGAAGTGGTGACGCTGATCACGGAAGAAGATCCAGCACCAGTGAAGTCGGAAGAGCCTGAAAAACAGCTGATCAAGTCGAAGAAGCGTCAAAAATCGAACCACCGACGGAGCTCAGCACGACCGATGCTGCGGCCCAGGAGGAAGACCAGGTCTGCTACCACGAAAGCGGAGACTGGTTCGCTGGAGACTTAGAGAAGCAGATGACCGTGGTACCGGAAGTGTCGACGACCACCGACGAAGTGAAGATCGAAGACATCCAAGTGGGAGATCCAGAGCTGAACACGCCGAAAGAGGTTGATCGGCTGCGACGCATCATCTGGAAGCGACGCCATCGAGAAAGGCAATGCTCTCCCTCCAGCTGCGCTTGGATCAGTCTGCGACATTGATGTTGGGGAAGCGACGCCGGTTGCGCAAAGCTGTCGCCGTGTCGCTCCGCATGTCCATGAGAAGTTGTCCGCCTTGATCAAAGGTCTGTTGTCAGCGACCATCATCAATCCATCGACCTCACCTTGGGCATCGCCTATCATGGTCACCATCAAGAAGAACGGAGTCGATATCCGTCTCTGCATCGACTATCGAGTGGTGAATGGTCTGACCAGGTTGATGGTCTACCCAATACCGCTGATCAACGATCTTCTTGCAGTCTTGGACAAGGTACTTCGGTTCTGCTCCTTGGACATGACCGGTGGCTTCTGTGTAGTCTCGATGACGGAGCGTGCGCGCAAGCTCCCGGTGTTCATCACGCCGCTCGGACCCTTCGAATGGAATTGCATGCCGTTCGGGCTGAAGAACGCACCGCATACTTATCAGCGGCTGATCGACAATGCGTTGTACGGACACCTTCGCATCAGCGCAGATACGGACTCCACGAAGCCGATCGACGTGTTCGAAGCTGGAGAGCCGGAGCCTGATCAGAAGCCGTCCGTCCTGGGAAGACGATCGCACATCGACGACATCGTGGTTACCGCCTCGTCGTGGGATAACTTGTGCGAGCAAGCCGAGAAGCTCCTGGATACCTGTGAACGTTGGAACTTGTCGATCAATGTGGCTAAGAGTTTCTGGGGTCATCATAAGGTGGCGTACCTAGGTCACCGCGTGTCCGCCGATCGATGGGAAGCCAGCCCGAAGGATCTCGAAGCCCTGAGTAATCTCGAATGTTGCGATCGATGCAGTCGTTCTTGGGAAGCTTGGACTACTACAGTCGCTTCATTGAAGACTTCGCCGTTTACGGCGCGGTCTTGTACGAGCTGCGTGAGGCAGACTTCCACGAGATCAGCCGTCGAGACCAGATCGAGGCTGACGGACACAAGACTGGGGACGACACGACACTGTCGGATGAAGATGATCGCAGGATTCGAGCGACGATCGCGTTCGGCATGCTGAAAGCGAAGATGGTGTCGACGCCAATCTTGCGACATTTCGATCCGGATCGAGTCCCTGTGCTTGTGATCTCCGCCGCACTGGTCCAGGAACATGATGGCGTGTGTTGGCCAGTAACCTTCACAGTCGCACCTTGAAGTCGAACAAGTTGAACTACAGCATCGTCGACAAGGAGGGCCTGGCTCTGCTTCGGATTTTGGACGTCTGCTATACCTTGCTGGTCTCGTGACCGATCAAGGTGTTGTCCCGATATTCGACACTGGCCTGACTGGTGAACTCCTCGGGATTCAATGGAAGACTTGGTAAGTGGGCAGCGCTGCTGTCGGAATGGATGCTCGAGATCACGAAGTGTGCGAAGGGTGAAGACGAGATCTTGGGAACTCTAGCTGGGAGCATTACTCCACGTGCTGAAATCGACGAAACGCTGACCGCGATCGTACCGAAGAAGCTGTCACGAAAGGTAATTATGATGCCGCCACCCACAGTCGAGTTGAACGAGAGCTTGCTTGTCGTCAGCTTTGATGGATCGGCGCGCGTCAAGCGGAGCGGTGGAGCGTACATCTCGATCGTGGGGAAGTTGCCCGAGTGGACGATCCTCACCGCTGCGTCGGAATACATGGCCGATCTGACCGTGAATGAAGCGGAGTACCGAGGCTTGCTGCTGGGTTTCGATCCGCTGTCTGCTCAAGACAGGGGACGGATCGTGATCTGCGGTGATTCGAACTTTGTGATCCGCCAGATGCGTGGTGAGATCGAGTGCAAAGCGCCGGGACTACAGGTGTTCCGGCAGAAGGCGATGGACCGACTCAGGCTGTGGCCTGAACACGACTTCCTGCACATAAAGAGAGAGTGGAACCAAAGTGCAGATCGGTTGGCAAGTTCAGCGCTGCAGCGGGAGGCAGGTACAATCATTACCTCGACGGGAGATTTTCAAGACCTGATCACTACCAACCGCTTGCCCGAAGTGCTCAAGCCGAAAGAAGTAGGCGAAGTAGCTCATGTGTCCACAGTGACCCGATCAGCTCGACTGCGAAAACGTTTGAAGCCAGAAGTCCTGCAGGAAGAAGTGCTACAACGCATGAGAGCTGAGCGAATCCTCCGGGCCCAGGTCGAAGAGAAGTGGATCGTAGATCTGAAGGCTGACCTGCGTGGTGACGTGGCCGACCTGACTGCCGACGAAACGAAGCCGTGCGCCAGGATCGCGCCCGATTACGAAGTCCACGAGAACGAGCTGTTGTTCTACTACCAGATCACGTCTGCGTCGGATCCTGATCGCGACTCGATGGCGAAGCTAGTCATCCCTGAAACTCTTCAGCCAGACATCATGCAGCATTATCATGTTAGTCTGGAAGGCGGGAATCAAGGGATAGGAAGGACGAATCATCGGATCAGGCAGCACTTCCACTGGCAAGGTGTATATCGAAGTGTCCAGCGCTACGTAGGAAGATGGGTCGGTTGTGAGACTGGGAAAGGAAGGCCGCAGATTCAGGGTGAATCACCAGGAAAGATACAAACTACGTATCCATTCCAAGTGATCGCGATGGACCACATTTCGTCCTTGCCGAAGTCGTTCAAAAGGAACACTGAACTGCTGATCTGGGCTGACTTGTCCACTGGATTCGTGATCGCGAGAGCGGGTACGTCACGAACTGCACAGCAAGTGACCGAGAATTATGAAGAGTGTGTCTCCAGACGTTTCGGTGCGAGCGAAGTAGTCCGACACGATCGGAAACCTGACTTCATGGCCGAAGTGTTCCGTGCCTTTGACCGGATAGTCGGTCAGAAGCAGAGTGCGACAATGGCTTACCGGCCGCAGGCGAATGATCAGGCAGACAGGATGGTGCAGACGCTGATGCGCGCTGTCAAGATGTACGTCACGGACGCCGCTCAGCGAGACTAGGACGAGTACGCCGAACGCCTCGTGTACGCGCTGAATTCGGGACACGGTGGAGTTCGAGGTGACACGCCGTTCTATCTTGCTCACGGCTGGAATCCGCGATCGACTCTGGAAGCATCGGTGCCGCTGGGCAGTACTCGCCGTCGTGATCAGGATGCACGTCGATGGAGACAGCGCATTCAAGATCACTACCAACGCGCGCGCGAACAAGTCAACGAACGTCTGCGTGAAGCGATCCAAGAGCGAGCTGATCAATACAACGAAGGACTGCGTCCACACTTGATCGAAGCTGGCGTTCAAGTCTGGCTGTACCTTAATCGGGTGAAAGTAGGCTACGCGCGGAAGCTGGCGCACATGTGGCATGGACCCTTCCGTGTCGCGGAGATGGTGGGCCGTCACGCTGCGGGTTTGGAGATTGTCGGCACCGATTACAGCATTTTCCCGATCGTACACGTGTCCAAGCTGAAGCTGGCGGGACGCTTCCCTGATCGCCACCAGACACCACTCATGGTTGACGAGGCTCTGCTGCCGGAAGATAGCTGGGAGTCACCGCTGGGCTAAGATGAGTATGAGGTCGAGCGGATCGCGGACGTCCGATCAGGGCGGAAGACGCGTTATGGCCGTGTGCACCGCGAATTATTGGTTTTCCGGAAGGGCTATGCTGGACCCACGTGGGTGGACGAGGCCAATTTTGAACTGTGGGGCGTTGCTTCAAGAGTTCGAGAGAGAACGAGCGAACCGCAGTCGCTTCGGTGTAATGCAGTCGCACGAAGAGGAAATCGGCGACTCTTCGCAGTAGGTTGGCTGCTGCGAAGGGGGAGTGGATGGGTGATGAGTGTGCGGGGTGGCCGCACACTGGGTGGAAGGGATTATTTGTAAAAGTGAGTAAAGATGGGATGGACCGTCCCACCTAATCGGGGGACAAAAGAAGAGGTGGATATGCTGTTTACTACGGCGTCTGGCTATGGACGAAGCTGCTAGTCGCTGTCTACGATTCTCGTGAACTTGTTGACCAAGCGGTTTGATCTGAAGTCCAGGGTGGTTGGCTGACTGATCGCGGAACTGGTCGCGCCAAGGCTCAGCAGTGTCGATCAGGATGAATGCCGTTTTCAAGTCGACCGGCGCGGATGAAGCGCCAAGACCGGGATACCACATGCCGCCTTCAGCTGAACGGTTGCGCTCAGGTTTGCTGCGCATGACGTGAAGGATGAACGGGTCGAGAAGCAGGTCGAGGTCGCAACGGCCGGATATCATGCCCCGCAGCACTCGGCTGAGTACAACCTTCTAACGAGGACCTGCCCGGCATAGGCGTTGCTTATGCGCCGAGTAGTAGGCGACGAAGAAGGGGTTCATGGTCCTCTGTGTCTTGGTGATCAGGAAGTAGTACGTGAATTCCCAGAAGGCCTACAAGGATTCGTCTTCATAGCCCACGTACTCCTCGGCGAACCGTTTGAACCAGCCCTTCAGGTCGAAGGAGCGTGGGGTGATCGCTGTCTCCAAGATCAGTGCAAGTTGTGCAAACAAGTAAACGATGCTGGGAAGTGTGGTTCTCCCAACGAGCTCACCAACCTCTTACGGTCCAAGGTCGAGAAGAAGGATCTCACCCCAGAGCTGCAAAGCCTGGTGTTTGAGAGCCATTTAAACTAGGCAGCCCGCGAACAGAAACTGGGTTGGGCCCTATCGGGCTACCACAGTTAACCGAGCCTGCGGTCGACACGGACCATCTGTTCGCGTTCGCAGGTGAGGTGAATTGGCCCGACGGCCGTTGAATTGCATGTGTGGAAACGACGGAAATTGAAAAGGAGAGAGGAGAAAGCCTCGGTGTGAGTGAAGTGAAGAAGTCAAGTAAGGACGACCAAGACGAGTGCGTCACCGAGGGTTCAATCTGAAGCCTGGTGCGAGCCGACAGATCACCCTGAGACCTCGTTCTGATAGCGAAACTGCTGCCAGGCGAGAGATTAGAGTGGTGGTCGACCCAACGATATGACAAGAGAAAGAGAATGAGAGCTCTGGTCAAAGGAGCAGTGAACAACGTGCGAACGGGGATTCTACTGGACACTGGAGCGAACGTGAGCGTCATCTCGGCGAGTTCCGCCAAGAGGTTGCGGTTGCGTGAAGTCCCAGACCACAGCCGAATTTTGGAAATACGGGGTATTAACCCTGGAGTGCTGGAGACTCGCAGACGAGCACTCGTCAAGATCACCTTAGGGTGAGAGCGAGTCTACGACTTCGAGATGTGGATAATGAACCACAGTGCAGGAGTTGATGCTATCCTAGAAACGAACTTTATGATTCCGGCTGGCATCCAGCTGGACCTGTTCCATGGCACGGCAAGCCTCCCCGACGAGGTAATGGTGCAAATGATAAAGTCTCAAAGTGGCATGGATGATGAGCCTTACGGTACTCAAGTCATCGGTGAACCGACCGATGATCTGCGTATTCCCGGTCACGAGTGGCTTGAATTCCGATTACGGTGCAAGCGACCATCTCGGAGCACTCACGAAGTGTGGATTCGACGGTCGGAGAAGCTGGTTTCGACCGTAACGATGTTTCGACGTGGTCATCCGACATGGGTCCGGCTCACGAATGTGACACAGAGGGTTGCTTCTTGTTTCAAGCGCTATAGGTACCCAGGGGTGAGCTTCCTCGTGAGCCAGGATTCACACGCCTGAAATCGGACAAGTACAAGGACTGTCAAGTCCTCGCCTACGCTGAGAGACGCGACGATACTCTGTTCGAGCATGAGCGAGAACTCTACGAGTGCTGGTTAGCAGAACAGCCGCCGGCGGTTTCTCGTCGAGAGTATCCGACGCCTAAGAAGACCCTGACTAGGGTGACCGAGGATTCGGACCCCTTAGATGAGCCTCGGCCAGCTTGCACCGAGTACCCGAACGATATGTCGAACCAGTGTGACCTGTCGACGAGCCATGAAGTCGTTCAGCCCTCGATCCAGGCTGATATGGGCGATGAATGCTGTGAGGACGTCAGTTGTGCATGGCCCGAAGTTTCGGACGAGTCGGATCAATCGTCGGACGGGGGGTAATCATCAGCCGGGCCAGGTAGACATTCAAGCGTCGGTGGAGGCTGCCTGCGATTGTCCGGGTGATGGCGATGCTGTTTTCGAGTTGACCGATGACTCGGACGGGGTGCAAGTGAGCACCGACCGACCGGACAGGGGTGAATCAGATGTCGCGGGTCCGCCCGAGGGTTTAGAAAGCCAACTAGACGCCGCATACGTGTCGGCAATGCACGAAATTGCCGCAGGAGTAGTTGCAGTACGTACCACAGAAGATGCGGGTCGTCCGAACACTTGGCGAACGATATCGAGCTCACCGACTACGCGCAGGAGTTACCGTTCCTACCTTACCTCACCGAGGTTGCGGTAACGGTTTTGGATTGCTCTGGACCGAATGTGCAGAATCCGGCCTTGGATGCTGGTCAGCAACGAGACCTCGTTGACGTGCTGCAACGTCACGAAAAAATCATGATTTCGAGTGGCAATGCTCTACCACCACCGGCGTACGGAGTGGTGTGCGATATCGATGTGCAAGGGCACGAATCGATCAAGCAGAGAGCTCACCGGACACCGCTCCGACACTTGGGAATGCTCTACGAGCTTCTCAAGGGTCTGCTACACGCGGGCCTAGCCACATTTTCGAACAGCCCATGGGCTTCACCGATCGTGATTGTTCTGAAAAGGATCGGCGTGGACATCCGTCTGTGCATTGATTATTAGATGGTGAACGCAATCACCACGATCATGGAGTATGTCATGCCGCTTGTAGATGATCTACTGACGGACATGGAAGCCTACCTATGGTTCTGCTCGCTGGATGCCTCAAGTGGATTTTGGGTCATCATGATGACTCAGAGAGCGAGGAAGATATCTGCTTTTGTTTGTGTACTGGGGCACTTCGAGTGGCTACGCATGCCATTCGGCCTGAAGAACGCGTTGGTGATTTACCAGCCGATGATCGACAACGCACTTTGTGGGTTCGTTCAACCAAAGGGCGGATGGCTACATTACTCGGAGCGTATGCGCGCAGCTGAAGAAGAAGCTAAGGCTGCTCGATCGACGGCTACCGAGGTTTCTACGCAGTTGTCTGGAGCACCGACGAAGTTCTGAACGAAGTTTGAGGTGGGCCGAGAGTCCGTCACCGTTATGGACGCCGTGTCGCAGCTGGTGAATAGTCCCACGGCGGAGTTACACTGTGTGGGGGTACGTTATGTCAACATTTTTATCATTTATTAGTAAACGAGCATTAACTTATGTGCTTTTAGCTTCTTTGATAATGAGCAGGTGGGGGGAACTTACTGTTTTCAACGACACCATGTTTGTGCGTCGCCTCCAGCAGTACAAGAGGGCGGTCACTGCAGCATCGGGGGAATTTGCTAATGGGGTTGCGCTTTTTATTGATGGCACCAAGCATTTCATTTGTCGTCCAAGTCCTCGGCTAAATGGACCACGGGGAGAAAATTTACAAAAGGTTGTATATAGTGGACACAAGCGACGTCATTGCTTATCCTATCAAGGTGTAATCGCTCCCGACGGACTCTTTGTCTCTTTTTGGTGTCCTGTAGAAGACCGCCGTCATGACACTACCCTTTTGCGTCAAAGTGGTTTGCAACAGTATGCGCAATCCCACCCCGATCTCCAAAACCTGGATTTTACTATTTACGGTGACCCTGCCTACAGTGTGTCGGATCTGATATCCGTTCCGTATCAAGGTGCCTCGCTAACCTCAGATATGCAGGCGTACAACTCTCTGTTAAGTTCATTGCGTGTTGCTGTGGAGTTGGGATTTAATCATGTCAAGCGCTACTTTGCTCATCTCGAGTACGCGAAAGCGCTCAAACTGCGGCTTTTTCCCATTGCGATCACAGTCAGGTGTGCTGTACTATTTGCCAATATCCACACCTGCATAAACGACGGAAATCAAGTTAGTGTCATGTTCCAGCTGAACTCCCCCCCGTCTTAGAGGAGTATCTTTGTTAAAAGCTAATAAAAAGCAATGTTGAAAGAACTTGTTGGCTACTGCGTTCTGTTTCCATATCTTTACTTTTCTCTTCGTCATTCGAATCATGCGACGACTTGGCCTGACTCAGCATCGATATCATCAAGCTGATCCGTCGACTTTCTGCCTCCATTGGAGCCTGTCGGAATTTAAATTCCTGCTCTCGCTGCGCGCGACGCTCTTAGAACTCCTCGTCGCGCTCGCGCTTGCGTACCTCTAGCATTTCTTCGTGCTGCTGGCGCCGTAACGCCATATCCTCGCGAAGCATATCTCGAATCCCTTGTGCTTGTTCGACTTCTGACTCGACTAAAGGGACTAGAGACGCTAGAATAGCGTTTCTCGCTTTTGTAGGAGTTTCCTTGGTGCTTGACGAGGCACTTGACTGAACTTGATCGCCCTTTTCCTCATTTTCAGCAACGCGTTTTGCATCTGCCAGGCGCTGCTCCCTCAGACGTTGCATGGCCGAGTCCCGGACAACAGCGCCAGCCCATTCTTTAGCATCCGCTTCTCCATATTTTTTCTCTTTTGCTTCATGCTTCGTATTTCCCACTCGACAAAGTCACTGAGGACGTCGTCCATTAAGCCTCGAAGCTCAGTATATTCTTCATCAATACCAGAGGCTTTTGCCGACTTTCTCTCTTCGATTCGGTGTCTCGCCAACGACGTGTTGAACCGATTCTGGCAAGACTTGTTGCTCACGCGCTCCATCTTAAACGTAGACAGCTTATTTAATCGGTCCGCTATATCCTGCCACGACTTCATCTGTTTGTTCCGACCTTTTCGATAGGGAAGCACCCAATTGACCTCCTTGATAAGCATCAAATCCTCATCTGGGCCGAACCGCTTTCTTATTTTGACCGACTGTACCGCTTGTCACAGGGTGACGCGTCTGTAGCGTCGAAACTAGCACCATCACCTATCTGCGACGCTACCTGCATGTCAAGTTCAAGCTGCTGCTCCAACCTTGGATTTCGGGGCATTGACACTTCGTTGGCGGAGAAGGGAGTCAAATTATCCACTGCAGATGCTGCATTCTCCAACGGATGCAATCCTCTAGCTTGTTTCCCGTATGTACCATTTCTGGTACATTATCGCAGTGACCTACATTTACGCTCGGAATGACGTCTCACTAGCAATACTGGGAGGTATATTGACGAATAATACGTCCCACCGAATACTGGTTCGTACACAAGGATAGCTAACCCATAAGTACTATTAGACCACAGTTATCATAAGCCTTTACGTGTTCATACGTACCCGTTTCTTGTGAGACGCGTAGTTGCATGGTAGTAGATGTGTAGTACACGATACGACTACAAACATTACGGCTCCAGTTAGATCAGACTACACACGTGATTCGGTAGGTTACGGTGCTTACCGGTCACACGGAACACACAGCGCGCAATCCGCAATACGTGCGCAGCAACACATCACCAAGGATTCAGCTAGCCACTGAAGTCTACTGCGCTGTTTGCTTTCGAACAGTCGGAAGTTGGGTCTGGAAAGTCTGTCGCAGCAGTACACACAACACCTTAATATGCAGCAAAGAAACAGCAACCAGCTACACCTTGTTCGGCCTGTACACGCACCTCGGGCAGACGCTAAACCTTTTCTAGCATTCAATAACACAAAGAGAACCGCTTAGTGCGCATGTCAGCATCAGTGTGGAGTGATTTATGCCTAACAACATACGTACGCTATCAGGGCCTTGGCAATCTCGCTGAAGCGACGGTAGACGCTCTGTCAGTTGGGGGGGGCTGCACAATGTTCTCTCTCCACACAAAAGAAAATAGGAAAAAATGCGTGTTGTACATCACGCCCGTTTCGGAATCGCAGTCCGGATCCAGGGCTCCCATTTCCGTCTTCCTTACCAGAAATCCCAATCGGCTTTTCAGAAACGTGACTGATGACCAATTTTTGTAGCCGTACGTGAACTGGATTCGGATTCGGACACTTGCGAAATCTCTCTAATGCCACCCCTCAAACGGCTCCGCGTGCGAACACCACGGAAAACATCGTGTACACTAGTTTGGTGGGGATTCTGGTGCTTGGCATTGACACAACATTCAGTAGCATATATATTCCTAACCATTGGTTTTATCTGCCAACGCTGTAATTCTGCTACGTAGTCCAAAATCTCCTGGTGTCTGCTAACCGCAACGCAAACTTCCGCTTTGTGCTGACGGTGTAGGTCGCGACATTGCTCCAACTGCTTCTCATCGCGACGCTGAAACCACAAAAAGAGGCGAATGACGTCACAGTGAATGTGCGTGTGGGCCGTCGTTGTTGCGGTAGATCTTGGGCACAGATCATCTTCCGGATCTGTGTCGTTGTCAGTTTCCGCACGCGCACCCGGTTGGATTTGGATCGGCAAGGCTGCCACTAGAGCTGGTCGAACACCAGCGTCACATATCGTCGGCTCTGCGACGACAGAACCGAAAGATGGAGACACAGCCCTTTTCGCCGTCACCACTGTGCTTGTGTCGTATAGAAGTACGTCCAAAATATTTATCATTTCTTTTTGTTCAATTACCATCACGACTCACGTGTCTACTTTTGTCATTTCAATAAGGCACGCTAACTGCGCCTGCCGAGCTCTACTCGGCTGGGCGAGCGCTGCTCGGCAAGCACAAGCGGATGGAACAAGGTTTTGCAAGGAGCACAACTGGTTTAGCGCTGATCTAGAAGTAGGGGGCACGTGCGTCGTGACCAACATGTTGTGAGTGGGTTAGTGTTTGGACAGCGATGCGAGCAAACCGTAGGAGAAACAACAAAAACCAATAGATCGAGTTTTTAATACTGGTAGTCAATTAAGCCCCTGTTTTGCAGCTCATTCAAGGTGTCATTGTCCAGGCTGCCTACTACATCTCAGTAATCTATGAATACCGCATCGCCACCAGCTTCTACGCTGCTTTGTGTGTCGTACACCGCGCGCGGTTTGCCTCACTATGGTGATTCTGGCTTAGAATCTGAGCCAGGCTACCATGTGATTTCCTAAAATGATATGTTCAGATTTTATCCAATGGCAGTTGACCCTGCCCAATGAGGGGGTTCGGATTTTGGCGATGTCCTGCAGCACTTGGGCATAGGTGCAGGGATTCACCAAATACGGTAGTTGACGAGTCATTTCCGGATAGGAGAGCTCGTCTGTTGGGACACTTGAAGCCGCTGAGAGAGCCGGAGAAAAAGGAACCGCACCGGTGACTATCGTGGAAGTCGAACCGTCCGAGCCAACCGGAGTCCTAAGATCAGCGACAGTCTCAGTAGCTACAGGAGGAACTGGAGTCCCCAACTCCGTCGCCGACGTAACGTCCTTCTCATTCAGCGATGGAACGCTGGTAGCGGAGTTTGAATTCGGGACACCAATTGGTTTGGCACCCTCGTCGAGGCTAGACCCGTCCTAGTTGCTAGCCTCAGGAGCTTGTTCGTCGAGCACCTCTGAATCGCTAGCAGACTCCTCTTCGTGACGAATGTGCTGGATCGCTGAACCATTCGCTGCGGCCGTACGACTTGAGCGACGGAGAGGAATCGACGACGAGTCTGTACCGGTAGTCACAGCTGCAACTTCCTTTCCGCTCGACGAGATTGATTTTGGCGGCGGGGCAATCTCAAGTGTCGTGGCAGAAGTACCCGGAGATGAACGCTTATTCGACTCGGTAGCTTTGGACTTCGGGGACTTCGCCGAGACCTTCGACGAGCTCGAGGATGACCGCAAACGTTTCGTTCCAACGATCTTCACGGATGGAGAACCAGTGTGGTGGTCCAGCGAAGCTGGGGCATGGGTAACTTGGCTGTAGCTTAGCGAACGAGGTCAACGAGACTTAGAAGACACGTCACTCACGCTAGACGAGCGAGCTCGACGGTCATGATCACCAATTGCAGGCTCCGACACGGTTACCGATCGTGAATGCGTGGGAGGCACATGCTCCGCAGCTGTCGCCGTGGCAGCAGCCGGTCGGCGATCAGATTCGATGGAGTAGCAAAGTCCAGCAGCACGTAGCGATTCCTGATCATCCTGGAACGCGCTTACTTCAGCTGGAGTCAAGTCCGGTAATCGCAAACCTGAAACACATCCAAAAGGAGTCAGCGAGCATGTCAAGTACGGTCAGCGATACAGATAAACTCACTGAGCATGGCAGTAACGACGAGGAACGGGTTGTCTAGGCGAAACTAAGTGATGAGGGGTGAAAACTTGATGCAGCGACGGAGTTTACGTATACCTTGGTCTTTATCAGCGAGCTGCGGGCGAAGAACATTTCCTGCACAACAACCACGATCCAAGAGCTCCTCCGTCAGACGTCGATTCAGGACTGTCAGCTGGCCACAACAAACCAGCACCAACTTGCGGTTAGAACCATCATGGTGATAGCTACGCTTCATATTCTCGATGAGCTCCTCCTTGTCAACGATGGTCGCATCCAAACGCATCTTCTGGGAGTCCCAGCTCTCACGATCCAAAACATCAGCAGAGTGCTGCTGTATAAGATCGACGGTGCGGTCGTCAGAGAAAGCAACTCTCTCTCTTTCAAAGTCCTGATCAATGCGGGCGAAACTCAGCAGCTCCACTCTACCCCGCCACTATATTGGTAGCCCGGTGAAGCTTGTTATCGAGCAACTTAGCGCGTGTACGCTTAGTGGAAGCCTTCGCAAGCTGCTCCCCAGCGATTGTAGTTGGATGTTGCCCGTTCCCTCCAAAGTAGAGGCCAGTTCGTCGATCGACGAGGCTTCTTGAAGCCGGCGAAGCAACTCATGTGACGGCTCAGGAGCAGGCTTGGAGAAACACGTTCGCCATGGGCTTGAACACCTTCTCTCGATCAGCTTGGTCGAAGGATAGACGGTTATCCCGCAGCTCCAGTACGCACTCTAGGCCGGCGAGCGTCAGCGAGCGATCCGAAGTAACTACGGCAGAGACCCAGTCTTGACGCGTAGTACTGCTGCCGCAGACGGAGGCGGCTCGTGAGTCTACGAAGAATCGCTCGGCGACGGAGATGACTCGGATGTAAATCACAGGGAGGCTATGCGATCCAAGCACGCAAACCATAGGAAATTGGCTGAACTCGAAAAAATGGCATGTCGGTGTATGCAATTAAAACGGATCACCACGGCTACATCATCGGTTTAAAGGTCAGACTTGTCGCTCTCGGCAACTGGTAGCGCCCAGAAAATGATTTTATGGAGACGTTTGCGCCTGTGGCCCGCACGTCATCGTTTCGGTTAATAATTGCACTCGCAGCAGAACTTGGACTGGGAGTTTTCGGCGGAGATATCAACACGGTTTACCTCAACGCGTCCATGAAGATCCCACAGTTCGTCAAATCGATAGAGATATTTTCCTGTGCAGTTGATGGTCATCTGTGCATCGGGAAGGAGGTTCTTTACGGGCTCTGGCAATCGGGTCGTGAATGGAACTCCGAGTTAAACAGCTGGCTGCTAACTCGGTGTTTCCAATGGTGTGCTACCGCATCGTGATTATACTTCAAGTATGAAGACGACACTATCGTATTTCTTCTCATGCACGTGGATAACGTGGTGTGTGCGACGAACAACACAAAAGTCAAGTCTAAGTTGTTTGAAGAGCTCAACAACGCATACGGTTTGAAAGATAAGGTGAACTATCTGAATATTTAGGTGTCGCGGTCAAGCAAAGCGCTGGAGGCATCGAAATAACACAGCAGAAATATGCAGCAGAGATCCTAGCCAAGTATGGATATGCCGATGCAAACCAAGGCGGTAATCCAATGGAAACCAGGGCTCGTTTGAAGCCGCAACAGATGCCGATGAAAAGAAGTCCAGTTTCGACTACCGTGGATGTTTGGGCATGTTAATCTATCTCGCTACATGCACCCGCCCAGACCTAGCTTTTGCGTTGGGGCAATTGAGCAGATTTGAATCAAACCCAAGCTCGAAACACGTTGGCGCTCTTTAACGAGTGCTTCGTTACTTGGTTGGGGCGGCCAACTACGGTTTTCAGTATGTCAAGGGGGAAGCGATGAAAATGGGGCTCTGTTGTTGCGTAGATACTGCGATAGCGATTGAAGAAGTGACCCCGAGACGCGTACGAGCACCAGTGGATTCGTATTTACTTTAGCAGGCGGAGCGGTTGCTTGGACGTCTCGCAGACAACCAATTATTGCGTTGTCTGCTGGTACGTGGCAGCCTGTAAGGCTAGTATGGAGGCAATAGCCGAATGCAATACAACGGATTTCACCGAATAGTGCCCGGGTCACTGTTCAATTTTGTCCAGAAAAATCAATCATATTTGGGAGGGGGCTTCTAAACAGTGCAGGTATGGAGCGTCGGTGAATCGTAGATAACTTACTTTAACTTACGGAAGAGATTCACTTCACAATGAAGGCTGATCAGATATCCCGCTACAAATGTACTAGATTGGCAATAGCGTTTTTTTATTAATTGTGTTATAAGACTCCAAATATCTGGTGCATTGATGGCTGAAATGAAATCGGTATTAACGTTGGAGTGTCCACTCGTATTAGATGATCGCTTTATCTTAAACGGATTTGCAAGAACATAAAACAGAGTTTAATGTGACTACGGAGCTATCTTCGCTAGCAATTTGGAGCGTGTAATCTTGATCGAATAAGCCAGAGGTCTGCGCTCCCTTACACTTGAAGGTATGGCTGGATGAAGTTTTGAAAAAGGAAGTTGATAAACCGGTTTGTCCGCTTCATCTTTGAGACGGTTCGGAAAAGGAACACGATATACCGGTATATGCTGTCCCTTCCAATTCTCTTACAAAGTGAGGAATCGTGAAACGTCGATTCTTCCTGCAGAGGCACACCCATTGGTCAATATTACTCTTTTTACTGGATTATGATAAAGTCGCGATCTTGTAAGGACGTCACGACCACACACACAGGAAAGGCGAACTACGCAAGACCGCTCAAGGGTCTTGAATCAAGCTCACAAGCCGTTTGCCTTCTCGCGCTTGCACTCGCACTCGCGCGAATAGGCTTGGCCTCTTGGAGCATCTCACAGCCAAATTTGCCGAGAACAACGCGCGGTACGCTGAAGATGGACCAACAACACAACACCGAGCCCCCTGACAGACATGTCGGAGCCTTATCCAACGACGATCTTTACTTCTCGGACTCTCCGTCAACACAATCTGTGTCAATCCTATCGACTCCTTGCGTCCTAGCGCCGTTGGCTACTACGTCTACTCGCAGCACTGGACCAGCTTCAGATGCCCCAGCTGTGGTGGCAGGCTGCCACGATGGTGCACCGGTGGTGCCAGCGGTGCCGGTGTCTATGCATCCGCTTTCTTCTATGGTGCAGACCACGCCTCCGGATGATGCGTCCGACACTTCCGAATTTACTGTGTGGCCACCGGTTGAGTCATCACTGTACAATACCGACGATGTGGCGAAGATATCAAGCTGCATTCGAGAGGCTGTGTTAAATTTCGGCCAACTCCAACATACACACCACTTCCCCTGCCGCGCAACCACCGTTCAATCACGTTTAAGTATGGAGTCCATGCGTAGTGCCCTTTTCGTGGTTCAATTGTAGTTGGGCGGATCTGCATGGCAAGTGAAGCACGTCGACGAGACTTCACGTTTCTTCCCTTTCACGGAGGAAAAGCAACAAATGCTGCCATATATTTATGGGAGACACATCAAATTCAGTCCGAGAAAACAGCCCTACAGACTAGTCGCAAACGCAGCCGTAAAGAAGAAGTTAGTCGCATTCTGGCTTCGGCACCGTGTCGAGATGGCGCTAAACGGTTGTGTTTGCTGTTGGAGACCGTACAAATTATATTCAATAACCTGCCGTTTCGATTCGGCGAGCGCGAGGAATCTATCATACTGAAGGAGGTCGTCACGAAAGAGGAATTCAAGACAACAATCAACTCAAGAACCGTGACCCACTCTCTTGTCGAGCTGTACGCGGCAACAATGCAGCGAATACTGGATAAGCGGTCTACACTGAAGGCGTGGTAGAATAGCGTGCTGCAAAATATGCTCGTGAGAAGAAACTCCCTCCATCTGGGTTTCCACTTGCTGGTTGTCAACAGCACCTGATACAAGTGCTATCGATCTTGATCCCGATGATTATGTGACAAAGCGTTCGCAGGCGGAAGATGGAAAAGGGAAATCCAAGTGCTGTTATCGCTATTCATCGTTCGGATGACAGCGCTGTCACTCAGTAGACCGATTCGACGCTATGTTACATCTCCAACAAACCCAGTCTACATACAGTCATTCCAGTTTAACTCACTCGCGGCTACAACACGCGAGCTGCTTTAATAAAATGTTTTATAACAACTTTTTCCGGCGCTATGTTGACCCAACTATATTGAAAAGGGGTCCTTCGTCTTTGAAATGCAGTATATGCTGCACCCAGCGATGAAACACGTTGGTGGTCCTATGGATGAAGTGGTCGCAGCTGTAGCACGGACCGAAGGCAAAATGCGCGACGATGCCATCAATGGACACGTGGTGGCCGTACGTGCCGCAGTTATGAAGCGCATGAGAAAATTGATGGTTCGGTGGCAATTGGACAAGCACCTGAACAGCCTGTTGCACGTTCCCCGGCTGTTGCTCAAAGCAATTTGTTCGATGATGACATCATGGTGAGCTTTGCTGTTAGTCCTACAACCGCTCCTTCTCTACCTTCGCAATCAACTCACAACAAATACGACAGCCTCATTGCAAACGAGTTAAAAAAAACTGGGAAAGTGATGTTAATGGGCTGTAGGTGGCGATCGGTAGTCCAGAGCTTGGGGGACCTCCCATCTCGAAACCTGAAAGTGTCTTGCAATTTTGGAAGCGACAACTCGAATCGAAGAAGTATGCATTGCTTCCGCTGGTTGTTCGGGTTGTTTTTCGGTGCAGGCGTCATCTGCCTAAGTTAAAAGAGATTTTGAAAACAGTGGACAAATGGTGACAGCGCTCCGGACCTCTAGCAGCCCAGCGAACATTGATATGTGCTGCTTCTTGCACCAAAAACCGGTCATTCGTCGATGTTTGCCAGTGCCCGAAGCTTAAACCAACTGAAGTTGAAAAAAACATACCAACCAACGTCAAATTGAATTTGGAACCTGAAGCAGTCCAGCGCATGGAGTGGGGCAGCTAGTTCAAGAGGTTTCTTTTTCAGCATCAAGCGCAAGTGCGTTTGCTGATGGCAATGAAGATGAAACAAAGGACAGTAGTTAAGTTCGTGATAACATTTACGATGCAATACATATTGACTGCTTGAATTCTTACACTATCAGCTAGAGAGAAATAAACATCGGAGGATGCACATTCTCTGAACGTCTACATCCGCTGCTCAGATCGCATTTTCATCTCGTGCACGTTTTCCAAGCACGCGCTCGTTCTAAGGCGCGTAAAGCGGTGTCACGCTTTACTTCTGCGCGGATTTGCTCCAGCCTCGTTAGCTTGGCATTAGCTTTGGATACTGCAGGCTTTAGTCAACTTCTTGGTCTTCGAGCTTCAGGTACTCTCTCCAGTGCGGTTGCTTCCATACTTTGCGCTTGGATGGTAGCCGTCGAACGTGGTTTTGCTTGATCGCACTCACAACATTCCCTTTTGGTTGAGGTGCATCAACACGCCGCTCTTTTCGAACTTCATCAAGCATGCTTCGGATAGCTTGTTTGTGCTTCGCAATAACCTGGCCTACTTTTTGTTTGATTCGCACATCAACGCTGTTCTCCAACTCTCGCTGAACCAATTTTGAACTCTCGTTTGGCATAGCTGATTCATGGACACGGGCGTGGTGAAGCTTTTGCGCCATTCCTCCTGGATTCCAACGTAATTATCCGCCTGTTGCTCTCTGATCCTCTCCAGTTCTCTATGCACGCGAGACTCGAGAGCTTCAATTGCAGTAGTTGTGTATTGACGAGAAGAAGCTTCTAAATTTTGTCTTTCAGCACGAAGTTGGGCTTGGTGATTTAGTTCTCATGATTTAGAAGTAGCTTGTCAACGTATCCTTCCATGGTGGCATGATGTTTTGTACCCACAGCGTCGTCGTGATCATTCATGGCTGCCGTAACCATATCTTGGGTGCTAATGTGTGATTCCTCAAACATGCACTCTACCTCGTGCATCTTTGCGTTAAAGGCATCGTGGAGCACGGCGCGCATCCGATTTCCCGAAGATTGAATCGCGTCTTGAAGTTGAGATGACTGTTGTGCGAGGCAGCGTTCAACGTTAGCAGCCTTGCTCGTCACGCTCTGCGCGGAGATGGCCTCGGATGTCCTGCTGCAAACGGCGTGTCTGGATTTTGCAATTTGTCGTTCAGGTTACTATGACAGGCTTGGGTTCGTTCTTGCAATGCTTCACCAATGCGACGCTCTGATTCTTGGTGAGCATTCCTGACGTGCTCGTGAGTGTCGTTAAGTAGCTGTTGAGTCCGCATGTCCAATACTAGGCTTTGTTGATTGGCACGTTGTTTCCTCTCCTGTAATTTTCGCTCCAACACGTGCCGTTGAATTGTATCCTTTACCAGAAGTACTTCTTCATGAACAGAGAGTTCTTTGAGATGATCTCTTATCGAGACACTGCGATTGCGAATCATCATAGTGCCGGCTCGTCCACCAGCACGTGAGCTTCTTTCTTCCGGATTTGCCAGGTCGGGGCGCTGCGGGGACGAGTGCTTCATGTGGCCTCGACATCTCGCAGATTGATCAGTGGGTCTGGAGTGCTCGCCAAGAGCCGCACGAAGAACACAGGACCATTTTGTACCCAATTGCAAGCCGTGGCCATGAACTATACTTTCGGATTCTCGGCTATTTTACTGTTCCTTCAACTTCCTCCCATTTAAGTTGCCTGGAAAATGAAGTCTAAAACCTCATGAACTGCTGTTCTTGAGGTTTTAGTTGCTCCTGGAACCGCGCTCTTATTCCCTTCATTCCAGCCATGCTTGAAGGCCACAGAAGGACGATAATTTTAAGGAGGTCTTCCATTTTGGGCTCTCTCTATACCTACTTAGGGGGTCACCAGACGCTGGTGGCATGCAATTCCGTGTAGCTCGTAACGATTTATAGCTGATAAGATCAAATGTCGACTTGCTACTAGGCATTCGGCCTTATTTACAAGCTAGTTCCAAATCGATTGTGAGTCAACCCCCATAGGGTTCTGTGTTGTAATCACTACGATAAATCCGGGTCTAAAATAAATACACGGAAGCCAAATAGGAGACCATATTAGGGGTCTCAGAATTGGGGGAAATCGTTTTCAAATGGCATGCCATTTTGCTGCCAAATAACATGCCATTTCGAAACCACACGGATGATATCAGAATCACATTTTCTGCCGAAAGACGTCGGTCTTACTTGTGGCGAAAGAAGACCTCTTCTTTCGGCTGCCCTTCGTGCAACTACTGTAGTGTCACCGAGTGACTGACCACGTGTAGCAGCATGTCTTACTCCAACGAGTGACCAATTTTGCAACCAATGCTTTAGATATGCGCCGTATTTGAGTGTCCTGTGTCGCGTACCTCCCCGTTACGGGTCGGGTATGCCGGGCGCTGTCAGACGAGTACAGGCTTGTTAGCGGGTACGCTTGTAGTAGGTATGCTTGAAGTAGGTACGCTTAGGACTAACTAAAACGAAAGTAGATTCTTGTTTCTTAAATGTGTCTCAGACAGGGAAGATTTACGATTGATTCCAAACTACGAAGGTCGGCAGCTCGCCGTCCCGACCTTTAGGCATGACACCTCTTCGAATCCCTCCACCTAGCAGGTAGGAATGCCATCCATCCTCCGCGGGACACTTCCTCTCCTTCTCAAGCTTCCAGCACGGACGACACCCGTCCTCAGCGTCGCCCACCCTTAATGGTGTCACATTCTCCAGTTTCAAAACGCGTCGTCCCTCCTAAGATGCTCAACGTATCCGTCAGATATTCGCCCTTGCGTCAAGATCTTTGTATCTATCCAGTGTGTGGGATCTCTGAAGCCATTGGTCTACCTAGGGGTGGTCTAGCCCGGCGTACCATATCCAAAGGATGTTTTTGAGTTGCGGCAGGAGCTTGATCCGGAACCGGAACGCCTGGCACAGCACGTGCCCATCGCGATGCGGTATACATGGCGATAGTCATTGAAGTGTCAGATACTTCTACAGCGCTGCCATGGCATCTTTCACTAGCATACTAACCTTTGAGTCTTATTCTACGTCATCTTTAGCTGAGACTGCCCTCGGCCGTCAGCATAGTGCGAGGTCAGGTCACAAAGACCGTCGCCACTCTAAACTACACAGAGTAGCAAGGAATCTAACAACTCGGTAACTTAGTAGTGCGTAAGACAAACCAACCGTGATAACGATGCGAGCTAAGAAAAGCATGCGACGCAAGCCTAGGCGTCCCTGCTCCATGATGTAGATTTGAAGCGCCAAACCCAGCTACCTAGATCCGTACTAAGCTAAGAGAACAGTTATTTGCTATGTGCATATCTGCAGAAACCCACTATCAGGTATCTTGGCGTCTTGATGTGGACACTAAACATGCAGAGAGAGCTGATAGTGACAACGCAGTTTGAGTATTCCACCGCAAAGCTCACCTAGTGGGTTTCACCGGCCAAGAGGGTGTAGCAGCTCGTACAACACAGTCTGCAGGACTATAATACTTGAATCCATACTTTGTGGTAGCTTTGGCAATTCGGACACCCCCAGGAATAAAACCCCAAATGAATGTCCTTTGGCGAGGAAATGGCATGCCATTTGGCAGCGAAATGACAGAAAACGATTTATGTCAATTCTGAGACCCCCTATTAACTCTAAATAAACCCAAAATCTCAATCGATTTACAATTCAATTAGACATTCGGGGTGCCTTTCACAATACACACCAACTCAATACGATACCAATAGTAACGCCGTGCTAGCACGGGGAGGCTCTGGATTTTGAACTTTCTACTGTTTTACTATCCAGTGTTGTTGATATCGTTTCATGCACGCATTTGCTCCACCTGCGCAGACAAGTAGGAACGACACCAGTCCAAAACACGGGTGTTTTATTATTTCGGACGCAGTGTCCTAATTTAAAGGAATTGCCTACGTTCACCAATTAATTAGACATAGACTGGCTTTAACCCTAATCCCCCCAAATGGCCAAATTCGCTTGCCTTCGGCAGGTTTAAGTCAAACAAGTCTTTTCCAGTGTAAGCGTAAAAGTTTCTTAGTCAGAATTACGTCCTGGATCTAACGTTAAAACTAGAGAATTGGGCTGGTAGTGCTTTGCTTTGCGATATTGACACTATTTTAATTTTTTAAATATTAAAGTTTTTTTTTAAAAAATATTTAAAAATAATCTGTTCATGGTTTGATTGAAAATGATCTGTTACTCGTACTTAAGAAGCTGATCGAATGACTACCTTTCTTCGCCCGTTCTCATTGGGAACACCATTCGAGAAAAAGCAACATACTGCGCAGCTGATCTACCACTTACCAACGTATCGACTATTAATATCAACGTATCACTCGCCCTGCGGCAGCCACCCAACCCCCTGCGGGTTCTATACTTCGCAGTCGTGGTAGTGAGCTAGCTGCCGTCTACTTATCAACGAATCAACGAATCTATTTATCAACTTATCAACTATCTAATCGTCGCGGCGGCAAGATCGTCTCTGCGGCAGCCACCCAACCCCTGCGGGTCCTATACTTCGCTGCCGTGGTAGCGAACTAGCTGCAGTCTGAGTGGAGAGATTCCGCATCTGCTGTTAGTGTTTACAATCACCAAAAGAAGTGTAGCAGCACCAAACTTCGTGTAGGACCACCCACTACATAAATAGGTGTTACCCCTGGAAAAAGATATGAAACCACCGACAAAAATAGTTTAACTACTCCGGGCGTTGGATGGAGGTTGATGTATGCATAGAATTTTCAATTCAGCAATCCGAGAACTAGCAGTCTGCAATTTGCGGTGGCTGACAAAGAAGACTAAAGCTACAACGACTTCGAGCAGTCGATGTCGTCCGATTCCGACAGCGCAGACGAGATCGAAACTCGCACCAGGCCAAGGTGGACAAAGATCTGGCGGTCGACGGCAGGCGTAGAGGCGTTCGTCGTCTACAGAAACTCACTACCGTCCCATAGCATAACGAAGAGCGACCCGAGCAACTGCACAATCGACCATATATTCGACAGGGATTACGCTCTTGCTGGCTCCGTACACCTAATGAGGGTTCAGATCACTAAATGTCGCTCGCGCCGTTGCAACCCGCGCTGCTCCGCCGTAGGTGATGACGACGGAGAGGTTGAGGTTTGTTCATGCAGATACAAGTTTAAGATTTGTCAATCCTCGGGAGTGTGCGAGATTTTTCAACACGGCTCTCACTTGGCGGATAATGATGGGTCCTCTAGCCCACATGAGCGGAGGTTAGTCTTGGCGAGCTCAAAAGTATAGCAATGAGCCACCGTTGCAGCTTCGCTGTGGTATGTCCCTTCATATATCCATCGGCTACGGGGATTTTTACCGTGAAGCAATTCTGAGCGGTCCTTGTGATCGCCAATTTCGCGATGGATGACACTTGAATTCGATCATACTTCCGTGCCGCCAATACTGGTGCGTTATTGTCTTTTTTCGTGTTGGATTGACGTGCCTTCGGCAAATCCGAGATTACGTCGCAGTGCAGAGTCGCAATGAGTGCACCACCATACTTCACGTGGACAGTACACACAGTATGGTAATCCATGGGTACTCTGTGTTTGCATTTGGCTACTCTGATCAGAGTTGCCACTTTTTCCCACTGGCATACTTCTGTACCTCTCAAAAGCGCAAGTTGGATATTGGCTGGTGCATACGCTACATAAAGCGTATCTGTATGGATACATGCGAGACTTCCTTTTCGCCTCAACACGTCATGATGGACGCTGACAAGGCTCAGTACAATGCCAGTGTGACCGAGCTCCCGCACTCTAAAGTTCTAATGTGTTGGTTCCACGTAACCAAAAACGTCTGGAAGCATGCTGCAGCCAAGAAAGTATCCTACGAGGACACTAGAGGGGTCTTTGAAGATCTGTATGACATGCACTATGCCTCGCGTGAGGACTTTCCTGCAATCAAAGATTGCGTGTTAGTCAAATGGAGGGCCTTTGCTCCAGGAACGGCTGTATGGGCGGACAACCCGTGGATTCCACAAGTCGGAGAGGTGTTAGGACAGAATCCTAGATTGGTCCTTCGTTACCCGCCTGCTCTGCGGCGTGAGTACAATTGGAAGGCTGACGGACAACACGTTATCGGGCAAGCTACGGACAGGGAGGCAACGATCACTTTAAAACAAAGTGACAATGGAATTTACTGGGAAGTCGTCAGCCACAGTCAGGCTAAAAGAGATGACCCCTGACATGAAGACGTACATAGTGGAGCAGCTTAGCTCAGGCGTAAAGACTACAGCAGCCCAGCTTTTTGCGGTAATTTGCAGTAAGGTGATGGAGAACGATCTGGAAGGACCACCTCCCAAGGACCAGCAAGTCGTCGACTATGTGAAAAACTGGAGACGAAACAACCCCAGGAACTTGATGGCCCCAATGATCGCAATTTGTGATGGGCATCTTTACGACCAGCAAGATTTGGCATCGTTGGGAGACTTGAACATGTTGATTCTTTGTGACACACAGCCGGATTCACGCCCAGATAGTACAGGCATTGTATCGCATTTGGGTGACGGCTCAGACGCGTACAAAAAAGCTGAGAAAGAAGTCTGGGGGTATAGCCTTTCAGGCAAACCCTCAAGTCCACGGTTATCCATGGTCGGTACCAAAAAAGACGCGGAACCGAGCAATTATGAAGTAGCTAAAGAAGCAAATCAAGAGGCGACTAAGACAGGGGGCAACCCCCCAACTCGACAAAATCCTGACGAAGTGGCAAGTCAGAATGAAGGACGATTCCTGGTTGCAGGAGCAACAGAGCCAAACGCCCAAACAGTTATGGGCTCATCGCAACATGCTGACGGCGTATCAAGTGTGGGTCACCTACCGAATGGCAACGTTGCAGCTGAACCTTTACTATCCGGGAGCCGAGAAGGACCATAGGTGTCCCCTCGATACGGAGTGCAAGGACAAACAGAACACGGTAACGCATATCACGTGAGACTGCAGAAGAGCGCAAGCTTTCTGGAGTAAGTTGCTGGCACACTGGCTGGGTCACGAAATCACCAAGCAGATGCTTGCCACTTACAAAAGGTATATGGCCTCACGAAAGGTGCCGCCTATCGGAGAATGCTTCCAGAAACGCATGCTCGAGCTATATGGCCAATGGAACAATGAATTTCTCAATGCAGCAGAGCGAATTTGGTGGGTAATGTGTAGCATGGGCTATACTTTGCTATGGCAGCTTCGAGACCAAGTGGTACACGACGGGCAGCAGTGGCCCGCCCATCAACACCTGGAGCATTTATGGGGAAGATGTATTCGTCAACTACGGGCAATAGCAGCAAGGGAAGCCATCCGACCGAAGACTCGGACACAAGGAATCCAGTTACGACTGAGTGTCGACTGCCTAGCAGCCATGGCGGCTGCACAAGCTCAGCCAGGGCCGATGCCACCACCAGCGCGGCGACGACCACAGAAACCAGCGCTGATGGCACGATTAAAAACTTATCAGGAGTCTAATAACTAAGGTTAAATAGATACCTTTACTCTCTCTCTGCTCCAGGAACGGCTGTGCGCAAACTTACAGATCATGTAATTAAGCAGTGGATTGAGACACCACGCTTTGCGAAATGGCAGGCATTTCACACACCACGCGGGTATGCAACGCAAACGAATAACCCTCTCGAGCAATATCACCGTAGACTGAAGCTGGAATGCCCAGATGAGCAGCACTCTCCTGACGAGTTAATCAAGAATTTGGACAGTGCACGTCTCGCGTTTTTGCACCGGAATGTATCTTTTTGCTGTTTCTCGACCGCGTCGGAGAGATTAATGCTTCT
This sequence comes from Phytophthora tubulina, assembly GCA_014706135.1. Taxonomy (NCBI): domain Eukaryota; phylum Oomycota; class Peronosporomycetes; order Peronosporales; family Peronosporaceae; genus Phytophthora; species Phytophthora tubulina. The sequence continues at coordinate 91,702 of JACBOY010000203.1, forward strand.
CTATCGACTATTGTGTCGCCGTGGTCGCATTTCAGTGGAGCGCTTGCCCCGCGTTGCTACAGTCCCCGCTGATTTATACCGAGTTAAGCATAAAGAACTACAGCTCTCAGCGACGGAACTGAAGTCACTCAAGCAGTCTATCAAGTCCACCAACGCTCGACGTAAACAAACAGAGAACATGCCGGTGAGCGGGTGGGTCGTAGACACGCGAATCAAGGCCTGCCCGTGCCTGTACTTCGAAAAAAAACGGTGCTTGCTGTCATCTTGTCGCTGCGTGCGTACGTGCCGGCGTTCACTTTCCGGGTGTTGGCAACAATGGCAGACAATTCGTGCATCCTCGCCAAAGAATGGTTGCAGAGAATGTAAGCGAAGTCAACATTGACACCGATGAAGATGAAGAACAGGTTGATTTCAACTTTTCCCCGTCGCCCTCTCATTCAGAGGATGAATCTCCTGAAACACAAATACAAGAAGTGCAGAACGCAGATTTGGCTGATAACGGCGCCCAGGATCTGGATGCAGATATGCAAAGTGAGCAATCTGCCGATTTAACAGAAGGCATGGGCAGCGACGGTGCTCAAGATTCGCTGTTGGATGTGCACAGTAATGAAGCTCCCGATCGGACCAGTCACACTGGTGTTTCATTTCCCGACTTGGGAGTTCAGAACTCTGCTGCTTCGGAAACTTTATCAGTTGGCCCACAAACTCGGACCTTCAGCCGTGCCCGCATTTAACAGGTCGAAGTGTCGTCCCAAGTGTCCTCCAGGAAAGTGCCACCCAAACAGGTACCGATGGTTATAGGCGCCGATCAGGACGCGCGCACAAACCTACTAAGCGGGCGATGGAATCTCGCCTCCAAAATGCCAAGCGCTCCAGAAAGTAAGTATGGACCAGGCCAAAAGTCAATGGGTTGGTGCCTTGACACTGCATCTTAGTAATATCAAATGCATGTTTTTATGACTTAATCGTCTCGTGTGTCAATCCACCTGTTGCCGATAACGACGGGCATTGTATCTGAAAGATCATCAATTAAATGAATCGATGAACCACGCAAGTCGTACGAGTACTACTCGTCGAGTAGTAGCTGGGTGTTTGAACGCGGACAATGCCAGCGCCCGCACGTCCAGACTTCCTCAATTCATGACGACGTCCGCCTCTGATCATTTGCAGCGGGATGAATAGTCCTCGCGACGCATGGTACGCTCTTAATAGGTGCTGTCGTACTTGCTCTTGTCAATCTCGCCTCACACGCTGTCCAGCAGCATACGCAGTTTGTTCTTGTACGTATCTTCCTCCGTGAAGAGGAAGAGCACCACCGCAGCATTAGTGGTACCACCTGCAATCTCCTCGCACCACACAGAACGACGTTTTGGATAAACGTATCTGGCAACGACGAAAGCAACCAAAAGTGTTAGCAATAGATCACCATGACAGACAAGATGGTCGGTCTCAAGCAATGAAACCTTCGTCCCCGAACGCTGGGTCCTCACCATGCACCAGCGGCCTTGTCTGTGCTCAGGATACAACCTGCCCTTGTATATCAACTCGAAGGATCGGCTTAGGTGCCCCTACGCTGTTGGCGAGTGTCTTGGCTGACGGCTTTAGTGTCAGTCGCACTTTGTTGGTGTGGATACTCCATTTTGGTTTTAAGTGTGTAGACCCCAATACCCATGGTGGCCATCCCACAATTGTGAGTGTTACGCCTGGAAAGTTCGGTGGTAAAACACCCCACTCGGTTTACCACTTCCGCGAGTTCCAGCGGCGCCTACTTCTGCTTAATCTCGAACATCAGCTTGCCCACGAGCACGCGTACACGTCTCGCAGGCTGCCACTTCATCGCAGAAAAGCTTTTTGAACGTCAGAAGATAGAGGGAGAAGAGAAACCGTCACGACCGTCTCAACGAAGAACACGATGCAAAACTCTATCTATACCTATCTGAGTTTACGGCGCTGCTGCTTGATCCGAGAAGCCCGCCTCCTTTCCTCAGTACGAAGCCCCGCGGTGCTTGCGACGGGAGCTCGCAGTTTGGTATCGCACGCAGCAATTGCAGGTGCTGCACGTAGCGAATGGTTAGTACGGAGCTGGTTAAATCGAATCGTGTCGGCTTTCACAAAAATACGTCACTGTGAATTACAATGAAGTCGTAACGCTGGCCGGCATTGATTTTGCAGAGATGAGAGAAGCGATCGCGACTTCCGCTGTGATTTCATTGCCGTCTGCACCGCAAACGGCGATGAAATCGCAACGGCGCTGCAGACTTCCTACCGTAAAACATTCCGTTTATTGCCTACTGAAATGGCAATCCCCCATTTTCATGTAACGTAAGCCAAATTGCAGTCCCAAAATAACGTATGATACCGGTTACACGACCATCCTGCTCAAGTTTATATTAAAACCTGTGTAACTAAATATAAATTTGTAGATTGTACGAAATGCTGAGATTATAAGCACCTCTCATTTGAAAATTGTATCAGCGCAGTACCTACTTTTTAGAGTGGACCACACATGTAGGTCCTCGAATTAATCCCTATTGGGCTGTCCGTACTACGTGACCGTAGCACTACCAGGATAAAGTCAAAATATCATCCCAAAATACTTCAAGACCAAGTTTGATATTCCTATGTAACGTTAGTGGGCTATTTAGTCCCGCAACAAACTTCCAGGCGCTTGCAGCATGACTCTCAGCGACAACCGCAAGCGGCAAACACCCACGGAATTCGCCAGAGCAATCCCACCAGCAGCGAAGTTATCTTCGGGTCGTCTTGCTCCTGACTCTCACCACGCAGCGGGGAAGCGCTTCACAGTCCGAGACGGATTCCACTTGAAGACTCGCAACATTGAGGCACAGACTGCAATCGAGGCGCAAATCGGAGAATCCCCCGACCCATTGACTCTACCCGAAAATGACGTTGATGAACTCCCCCCAGGACCCACCAGACAGGAAATCACTTCGGCTCTTCCGTCGCCTAAACGGCACAAGAGCAACAACGACCTGGGAAATCGGTACCACAGCGACGCAGCAGCAGCCAACAAGGCAGATGAACGCATTGATAGGACAGAACGTACTACCAGCACCGCAGTCGCCGCTCTGGGACAGTTGCTTCAACATGAACATTCCAACCAAAACTCCAGTCGCAGCAGTAGTCGTGAAGGCACATCCGGGACGGTTCGCGCCGCTCTGAGGGTGCCTGCAGAATGGCTGATCTATCGCCATCGACCGAGCGAAACAAAGCGCCGCAAACAGCGGAAGGTTGACAAGCTACTCAACGAGATCCTTCAAGAACCAGAGCCACAGCAGGTGACCGATGCCAAGCAGGACGAAGTGCGAGCGCCGAGGAGACCGCGGTGCCAGTCAACGCTGGGATCAACGTACAGCCAGCGTGTTGCGGCGGCACGACCGCAAAAGCAGCCATCGTGCGAGCACACACACAGTTACCATCGAGAGCTGCTCCAACCTCTGACAGAGACTGAGCGGGGACTTCTGCAAACCCGAGAAGACAACAACAAGGCCGTGGACAAGCTGCTCGTGTCACTCTTCCATCCACCAAGTGCTCCTGCTACGCCATCTACTACAGCGACGTCGTTCGTCCCCATCATGAAGCCCACGACCCCGACAAACAGGTTCTCCACGCGACGAAGTGTCATACGACATGAGACAGCAGTGGCCCTGCGCTCTCGCAACCTGGTGTCACGGATGAACGAGCTGCGCAGTCTGCCGCAGTTGTTGGAGCAAATGGAGGCGCTTCAACTATGGAAGCAGCAGCAGCATATTGCAGAGCACGGCGTCGATATCGTAGCCAGGAATCGCGCTAACCCGATGTTGCAGGTGCTTCAGAAGCCATCGCAGACGCCCTTACTCCCTTCCGCCACCGACCACAAGGTGCACCAAGCAAACAAGCGTAAGCAGGAGTTGGACGCAGCAAAAGAAGAGAACGTACACCGTATCGTGGTTCGCTGGCAGATTCGTCGCGAGCAGCGGGCCGAACAATCTCGTCGCGTCCACGTGCAGAGTCAGTGGCTGTTGGTCGTTGCGCTGGCTGAGAGCTCCAAGAAGTGGCTGGCCAAGTTCCGCCAAAAGCGCAGCGTGCTAGTGCGGATCATAATGGCCCAGCGGTTGCAGCGGTATTGGCGACACCGCAACTCGTTGCGTTTTACCCGCAATATGCCTCTGTCATCGGCATTCTTCCGCATGCCTGTGGTGATCCGTGCCGTATCCAAGCTCCAGCAGAGTATCCGAGACTGGCTCGAGAGGAAACACTACCGTGAAGGACAGAATGCCGTGGCGCTGATCGTGACGGCGTGGTTCGAGTTCCAGGATGTCAAATTTCGCCGCATTATTCTGCGGTTTCGAAAGCGCGTCCGGGATTTCCAAGTCATGTGGCGCGCCTGGCGGGCTATCACAGCCGCGCGAATCAAGTTGCTGCTTCTCGTTTGGGCGAAACTGGAGCGCAAGGTCAAACGACGTCATGGTGTCACTGCATCTCATCCATTTGTGACCTTCTCGATGCCTAACGATTCTCTTCAATTGAAAGGAAGTAGTGACGACACAAGCGTTGGATTGTCAACCGGAAAAGGTTTGACACTCCTCGACATGCTTCAGCGCACCACAGCTGAGAGACCACAAACCCAGCAACAGAAACAGTTGGAGGACATGCATCGCCACTTCCGCAATGGTGGCGCCGTCCACATGCCTATCAGAGCAGTTTCTCCAGGGCCATTAGGACTCCACTCTCCATTAAGTATCAACTCCCCCTCTGTCGGGTTTCAAGCTTCACCACCCTCACCGTCGTCGAGGAAATCCAACAGACCACGGCCGGCAGAAAACGCCCACGTTCGACAGGATCTTCAGCTGAGAAACAACATGGGAGAAGAGTTCCAGCTCGTCATGTACGACGTGTACACAACACGCCAGAACCTCTCACCGAAATCGTCAAAGTCCCCTACACGATCAACGCTTGAAGCTTCCCCGACTAGCGGTGCTAAACAATCACCGACCAAGACTCGAAAGTCTTCTCCGTGTAACTCTCCTATTCAACCCCCACCACTTCAATTACCATCTACAAACTCCAATGTTCCTGCCCCTCCATCATCAAAGAAAGTCCCTCACCAACTGAAGGTCACAGTACTCCGGAAGCTTCTGTCTGAGAAGCGCAAACTGTACTCGGACACACGAGACCGTGGGCGTGAGGCGTGGGCTGCTGCTCGGAAGAAAATGCGCAGTGAGGCCTTCCGCTACGACGTGTTGGACGAATTGGCTGCGTTTCAGCAGCTGCAGGCCAAATACGCGACGTTCTTGGTGCTCCACAGCATCACGGAGACAGAAATGGTTCGCCTTATTCACCAGACGCAGCAGGAGGTCAATGCTGCTGTCTCGACTTACCCATCGCAGACTCAACGCAAAAGCTTTCAGAGTATCGGACGGGGCCCACGCAAAAGCCAGGGGAACATCACGAACGCTGTGTGAGAGCTGCCTGCTACAACTGACGGACAAAACTCAATGATGTGAAGACGAAGGATCGAGCACACAACCCAGCTCCGTATTCAGTCTGCCCAATTCCGTTGAAATGAAACAGCACATTGCTCTTTCCGCTAAAACCTAGTCGTCCTCTGGAACGGGTTATCCGCTGGGTTGTGTTGATTTGGCTGCTCGTTGAACATCCTTATGGTGCTGAGCAGCAGTGGTATGTCATTTAGGACACGACACAGCACCTGTAGTACTTTTTGAACACGTGCGAGTCTGCCAGGGTCAACACTCAATCCAATGACCTTGGTAAAGTGCATCCTGTGCCATTAGCCTTGTCCCACCCGCGATGATCACGTTCACACTCGAAAGTCCGATGATATCCAGCATCAGACCCAGGATAATAATTGTAGGTGTCAGCTCTGTACAGGCGTCCTTACACGAACGTCGGGTAGGATGACAGTGAGCTGCTGTTGAAGCTGCTAGCTGCCAGCACTATGACGACAGGAAGCAACAGTCTGGGACGATAGCGCATGGTCATGAACAGCAGACTTGGGACATCGTTGGCCTTTGCGGTACGCTATTTCGTTTAGAGAATTGATCAGTTAGAGAAATTAAATCGCGTATTTGTATACATACCCAAAAGCATGTACTCTTACATGTATACATGTAGTATACAATACATTCTGGGTACTAAAAATGGACTCATGTATACATTATTTGACTGTACCTAATTGATAATCGTACTTAGTCGAAATCTCCATCTGAATTTCAAGGGTGGCGGGAAAACGTCGTCTTCATTTTCGAGTTTGCGCGCGCACTCCGCACCCACACTTGCTCCTCAGCGATCGTTGACTGTCCATGATGCCACCTGTAGGTTCCCACCGTTCGTCGGTCAAGCGTCTGTCGCTGTCTCCGCCTTCCGTGTGGAAGGATCAACTCCGCCAGCGCTGTCTACAGCGTCTCAAGCGGGACCGCGACCAACTGCTGACCAAACTGCGACGTCCAGACGGTAACACGAGTGTCTCGGAGGAGATGCAGCGACTTGTGGCACATGAGCAGCACGAGGCTTCGCTCTCTTCTTGTGTCTCAGTGGACGATCTGCTGCTCATGGGGCGTCTGAAGGAGAGCGACTACCTCGAGATTGTCCACACACTGGAGGACGCGCTACGTCAGGAGACGGAACACACACTGGAGGACGCGCTACGTCAGGAGACGGAAGAAGGCGATGAGGAGGAGGAACTGCGTCTGGCTGAGCACATGGCTGAGCTGGAGGACGCGGAGTTGGAGGCGATGCTGGCAGGAATGGACCTTATGGATGAGACACAGCAGCAGCAGACGCAGCAGTCGAGTGCTGGTGAGTTGGAGGACTTTACTACGACTGCTTCAGTACTGTGTCCTATCTGCAAGGCAGGCTACCTACGAGAGCACGTGGACGTCCAGAAGTCGACGCCTTGCATCGCATGTGGCTGTGGCTTCACCTTCCACGTTAAATACGTGTACCACTCTGTGCTCGAGGATTTCCAGGACAAAATCGTTAACGCCTTCATGACGCATCGGTGAGAAGCTAGTCACTGACTGTACTACTAGTAGTTAGTGCATATGACTGACCTTTGTGTGCTATTGCTATGTTTGCAGCGACTTGTGCTTCGCTGACCCGACATTCGAGAAGAAGGCGGCACTGGACGACGGCGCTGACGTCCTCTGCATCAAGTGCGCGCACTGCGGCTGCGACCACGCCTTGCCTTGAAGCTGCAGTCAGATCGAAGCGATATTTATTTCCTAATCTCTCCAGTGTCAACAGAGTTTCCACCTTCTCTGCTCCCCCCTAACAACTGCCTGCAAACTAAATCGACGGCAAGAAATGCGCCGTCATGAGCGCCCCAATGAAGAAAAGTCCGAGCAGCCCTGGTGTGAGCAGCCCCCAGACTGGCCAGAAGGCGCAGATGTAGCAGAAGGCAGCCACAACCCCCACGATCGTAGCTGTGGGGATCATCCGTGGGCAATAGACGCTCCACTCGAGTTGGATACGCTTGATGTAGGGCAGATACACAGCCAGATACGCCGTGATGCAGATGTTGACACCTGTGCAGACCAGCGCTACTTGGAAGAAACCTCTGCACACAACATAAAGAATTAGCTTCAAGTTACTGTAATCTGCTGCGATTGCCCTCACCGTTTAACACGCGAATCTGTGAAGATGACACGGAAGAAATCGGTCCCATACGCCACGAGCCCCGCTGCCGCCACCCACAGCAAGGCGTGCAGTCGCGTACTCCAAAGCGCCGCCCGCTGGGACCGACTCACGCGCTGCTGCTCGCTGTCGCTCTCGTCGCCGTCGCTCTCGTCACTATCGTGCTGGTGCGCGGGCGGCACGCGCGTGTACGAGGCGCGAGGTCGGGCGGCCATTATGGCGACGTATGATACAGTGCCCCTTTGTTGGTCGTTTCAAGCACATCGCACTTAGTCGAGTACAACTCTAAGTTGAAGTGGTAAAAAGGCAACTTTGCAAAAGTTGTTGCACGTAAGAACGAGCTGCTTTGCACGGTAGTACTAGTACGTTGTATATGCTCTTCGTCCACTGGCACGCTGGACAGCTACAGCAGCAACAACTTAGTGCCAGAACAACACTATGGTTTTGTTCGACATGGTCCTTTCAACATCAATGACGCCCCGGGTCGGCCGGCTTATCTGCTATCGGTATCACTTGGTAGTCTTCAACCCGACCGTTACTCGTTGGCTGAGAATTCGAGAATTCCGCAAGTGAATCGGTGTTTCGAGTCGCAATCGGTGGTTTCGGTCCCTGTAAGCAGCAACATGGTAAAGCAGTGATCAGCACGATGACGGACTTGCAACGCAACGCAGCAATCGCCCCATCCGGAGATCGAGAGAGCTCTCCTCGTCGCACTCCATGTGTCGGACTGGAACGAGGAAACGCGTTGGACGCCGCGGAACGTGAGGCTCGCGACGCTCAACGATGCCATACACGTGGAATCGCAGCACCCCAACTCCGTTTCTACACAAGTTTTTGACGATCGCTGAGTCAACATATCAAAGTCTGTGCCCGGCTCACATCGCAGTCGGCAATCCGCGCGTGGCTGTGTGTGGAGATGACCCCTGATACTTCGTTGCAAATACTACGTGTAGGATCACTTTGAAGGCGTTGCTTTACCGGTCATCGATTTTGCATCACGTACAGCAAGGTAAAATGCTGTTCTAAGTGGGAAGGATGATGTAGCGCCGTTCCTTGATGCGTTGATAATTCAATCATGCTGAGCGCGTATTCGTCTACATGTCTCCTCCAAATCCGCCTTCGATTTCGTTCGACTGACCAAGTTGCAACCTCTCGGTCTCTAATGGAAGTTCACATCTCAAGATTAACCAAGATGAAAATGATCGAGATCACAGTCTTTGTGTATTCGACCACCCGGCTTTGGCCGTTTGTCGATCAAAAGCAGTTCCGACCACGATAACGGCAACAATTTCCTCGATAGTCTACTGTACTTGTCTATTAGCAATGCTGGCTCCGATTTCCATTGACCAGCCAGCACCAATTCATTCTTCGATTCGCCTCAACAGTGAACAAGCAAGATGAAGTTCCTCTCGTCCACGATCGTACTCGCGCTCATGGTCAGCGCCGCTCATGGCGGACAAATGGTCAGGCAAAGCACCAACCCCAAGTGTAATGCCAAAAACAAAAATCCGTCGACCTCCACCAGCACTGCCGGTTCCAACAACCAGCAATGGTCGAGCGCTGCTAGTCAGACTGGACAAACCGGTTGGACTCAGGCACCGTCCACGGGCTCCAATACGCAGCAGTTGTCGAGTGCATCCAGCGAGGAAGGTTCAAGTGCTTCGACACCTTCGACAGATTCCAGTCAATCGACACAACAGGGTTCCAGTGCTTCAACCCCGTCAACCGATTCGCAGGACTCATCGAATGACTCAACGCAGCAGCAGTCATCGACCGCTTCGAGCCAAACTGCCCAGCAACCTTCGAGTGACGCAAGCCAATCCACTCAGCAACAGTCTTCGAGTGACTCTAGTCAATCCACACAGCAACAATCGTCCACTGCTTCGAGTGGGGCTACCACCACTTCGTCTGCGTGCACGTTGACAGGTACCTACTCCAAGGGGGCCGATGTGTCTTCGTGCAAGAACATTGTGATCAAGAATCTGAGTGTCCCCGCGAGCACCACACTCGACCTGACCAAGGTCGCTAAGGGCGCCACTATCACGTTTGAAGGCACGACAACGTTCGAGCAAGCGGAATGGGAAGGTCCGCTCATTCTTCTGACTGGCACCGATCTCACCGTCACAGGCACAGGTACTTTGGACGGTCAGGGTGACTTGTATTGGAAGAAGGGCACGTCGATCACTCGTCCTGTGTTTTTCCGTCTCAAGCACGTCATGTCGTCGACACTCAAGGGTTTCAACATCAAGAACTCGCCATACCGCACGTTCAGTGTTCTCGACTCCGAGGACACGACTATCAGTGGTTTGACCCTCGATTCGAAGGCTGGCGACAACGTGGCCAAGAACACGGACGGCTTTGACTTGAGTCGCAACCTCCGTCTTACGATCTCAGGTTGCACTGTGTACAACCAGGATGACTGTCTCGCAATGCAATCAAGTAATGACACCACCTTCACGGGCAACACGTGCAGCGGTGGCCACGGTATCTCGATCGGTTCTCTTGGTGGTGACTCTGTGACTGAGTCCGACATTGTGAGCGGCTTGACCGTCAAGAACAACAAGATCATTGACAGCGTGAACGGTATCCGTATCAAGACCATTATCGGTAAGCAGGGCACCGTCACTGGTGCTTCGTACACGCAGAACACGTTGACGAACGTCAAGAATGCCATCGTGATCCACTCGGACTACAGCAAGGACAAGGGCGGCTACACCGGAGATGCCTCGAGTCTGGTGGAGATCTCGGACATCACGGTGTCGGGGCTTTCGGGTACGGCGGACAATGTGTACGACATCTTGGTGAACCCCAAGGTGGTCTCGGGCTGGACATTCTCGGGTATCACCGTTAAGGGTGACTCGGGAAGTTGTAGTGGAGAACCGAGCGACGTCAAATGCTAAGCGTTTGGTGCCTTGTTGTGTAGAATTGTTCAGTGTCCAAGCAGAAATCGATCGATGGGAGTAACGTATTTGAAATGGCCATGTCTACGGTTGGAGTGGACCAGTAGCTTCATCTCGTTGCAAGTCTAAAGACTTATGTTGTCCACTGGGCTTTCGCTACATTGTGACTCGATAGTGCCGCAGACGTCTTGAAACAACGCCTCAGTGGCAGCAATACCAGCAGCATCGTCACCCTTGCGGTCGTAGTCGTAGCCTGGAATCCATACGAGTCCATCGTGGATAATTCGCACAAACACAGGCACCCGTCGGTGAATAAGCTGTTTGTATCCACGTTGCTGCCATCGCTCCAGCAACATGCGAGCGTTGGCCGAAGGCGAGCGGCGATGCCCTCGCATGTTGGCCCTTGGCTTGTTGGCCGACGTTTCTTGGTCAATTCCAAGACCGTAGCCGATTCCGCTGCCGTCCGCGATCCGTTCGTCGTCCAGCACGAAATCAAGCGTTTGAGTGAGTGCGGCGACGAACGACTCCGATATCCGCACAGGAAGCGGCAGGAAGACGGAAGCGATCAGGGGATGAATCTGGACGCGCGAGACACTCGAGTACTCTGGAACACGGCGCAAGTCCAAACCCGCTTGCTTTGCGCGCCGCCTAACGGTGCCTACAAACTCGTCTGCCGCGATTCCGCTGCAAGCCAACCAACGTACGTCCAGATGAAAACAGCGCGATATGTCCATCGTCTCCTCAAGGCGCATCATGACCCACTCGGTTCTTGAGTCCTCAGATTTCGAGACCGATGACGATGAGACGGATAGAGTCGAAGTTTTGCAAGCCATCTTGTAACTCAACATGCGATTCCCACCGAGAGGTGGAGCCTTCCCAGCTTCTCGCGCGGCTTCAGGACGTTCCAATACCATATTGATAGTAATGTTTTCGAGGTCTCCGAATTCCGACGGAGCGACACGAGATTGAAGATATTCAATAAACTTGGTAAACTTCGCCGCATACGCTGTTGGAGAGTCGTCACCAACTCCGTCCTTCATGATGGCAGGCGGCACAATAGCAAACCGAATTCGTCGGCATTTCATCGTATCTGCCATGTCATCAAGGTACCCGCACAGTAAATTGTCCAAGGCATTCCAGTTATCTTCCGGTTGTGGATAGCGATGAAATATCTGCTGATGTGGCTGAAAGGACTGCGTAAGCCCCACCCAAAGCGAGTAATTGTATGAAGTATACGCGACTTCAGGGTCGTGAGACTCGCGTTGAACAAATCGCTTCACTTCGACGGTTTGTCGCTCTGCATCGTAGATGAGTTGGTGAATGCGGTGCCCCATACTCAAATGGTACACTCGTCGTCGACTTTCAGGAGACGACTCACTCGCCATGAGCGACGCAGTTGAGTCGCAGCTAGACACGAGTTGGAAATCACGAGCTAATCGCTGGCAAATCATTTCGATCAACAGTTCGTCATGGTTACGATAACGAGGCACGCACTCGATCGTTGGCGCCTGTGTTGCCGTTGTAGGGATTGTCAGCGTGTAGAACGCTTCGGTGTAGCTTAGACGCAGCTCATGCGGGGACGGGAAATGATCGGTTGTCAGTGGCAGGATAGCTGGCGACGTCAGGCTTGTCCAATTTGGACCGAGAAACATCAGCTCGCCATCTTGCGTGGGGGTTTCTCCTAGAACGTCGTTAAAAGACGCACGGTGAGTTACATGACTGGAGGCTGGAAAGAGATGACTCCATCGACGTCGGTCGCTTGATAGACGCTGTGATCCTTGGCCTTTAACGTATCGAAATGGGTTAACTGCTGCTTTCCGGTAATCAATTGGGATGACAGCGACATCTGTAGCTGATGAAGCCTTGAAACTCAAACTTGCAGGCATCAAAGACGTTCTGAACAGCTCGGACTGATTCCTGCGCAAACCCCCTAGAGGGGAACCCGGGTTGCTGAGGCGCCGATGGTTAGTTGTTAGCTTGCCGGTGAAACCATCTTTTCCTGGTGGTGGAGAAAATGCAGGTGATCGCCCAGACGTCGACGGGGGCTCTTTAGTCATGGTCGCAGCACGTGTAAGTGGACGAAAACATTCGTCTCGATTCTTCCCTGGGGTGCCGTACAGAGTGCGGCTTGAAGACGATGATGACTTTGTCGCAAAGTTCATATTGCGATAGGACCCCCGGTGCTCCATAGAACCCCCGAGCATTACTTCCAAAGAGAATGAGGAATCTGCTTCAACTTTCGGAACTGAGTGAGATGCTATCGGGATACCAGTAGAAGAAGGGTTTTGCTGCTTGATGCGCTCTGCTAGCGTTTGATGTAGAGTTTTGTTCTGAGAGGTGCTGCTGGGCTTCAAGTTGCGCGGTGAAAGCAACGTTTGGATCATGCTGCTACTCTCACTGGGGAGAAACGAATTCTCGTTTCGATAGTTGCCATTGTTGCCGCTGTTGCTACGCTCTCTTGTGCGCTGTGCCTCCTTCCTTGCATTGCGAAGAAACCACTCGAGATGGCCGTCGCCATATCCGGCAATGGTGGCGCTGGTGGCACCGTCGTGCTCGTCATGACTTTCCAGCGGAACGAAACCAAGTCGGCGATCACGTAAATTTCTCGGAGTAGCCTCGCCGTCCCGCACCACAGGCGCAAATACACTATCATCATACTCCTTGAGTACTGCTCGCGCATGAAGACTTGCACTTAGATTAGTATCGGAGCGTACGTGTAGTTGCCCCGAAGCAGGATTTGGATCAAAATCAGGAGACCGACTAAGTTGCAATTGCTCAGGCGGTGGAGCCGATGATGCCGAGTCAGGAAGCTCGCTGGTCTCAAATAGCAGTCGGTTCTGACTCCCAGCAATCCGGATCGACAAGGGTGCTCCGGCGGTGACGAAAACTTCTCCACTCTCGCTCTCGTTATTGCTGATCTCTTCGTCGTGTTGAACACAAACGGGTATAGCACTAAGGCCGAAACTTGGCGCGTTTTTCGAGTCTCTGCGCATCAAGTTACGCAGCGTCACAGGGAACACGAGCTTTTCGGACGGTGAGGTGACATCGAACATGCGAAATGACGGCAGCGGGTTGAATCGCTGGTTTCGCTTAACTTGGCACTCACATGAATACCATCCACGTGATTTTTGCTGTGAAGGTGAGCTGTGTTGGCTTGGGCTCAAAAGCTCAGGAAGTTCTGCTTGACTGTAGATGTTGTCTGCTCGCCCGCAGCTGCAACCGAAATCCAGGAACGTGATGTTCACCCAGTGTGGCACGTCATACAAAAGCTTCTCTCTCGAATCGTCCGGTAGGTCGGCTGTGGCAACATTATCATTGAGTATTGCTGACGAAGATCGACGGATGACCTCACTGCCCGCTCGTACCCATTCGGGACTCTTGGGCTGGGAAGTCGACAGCATGCTTGAGATTCCATGAAAAGACGATGAAGTCTCTAACGATTTAGACCCCTCGCTTATACCTGAGACCTCACTGAAAGAGAACTTTCGCATGAAGCTTGGTGCCTCGGCATTGGGAGTTTCAGACTTTGCTGATGGTGGGTTGCAGTAAATAAATAATGGGACCACATGCAATGGCGGCGTTGACAGAGAAATCATATCCATGCCCACACCGTTGTCCATCATGCGCTGCTCCGTGATCTCGGCAAGCTTGCTGTTGACGTTGAAAATACTGCATCCAGCCGTCATCATCACGATGCCTTGCCCGGTTCGACTCAGGTCGCGGTCCATGTAGTGCTTGTCTAACACATTCAATGTTACATTGATAGCTTCGAGGATGTTCCCGTCCTTCGCCCGCGACGGGACTCCAGTAGGTAACTTTGTCCATTTCACGTACAAGTCTTCACACCCACAGTCGTCAGCATCGGGTGTATCTGGTTTGTCCTCTCCACCACGGGGCGTTGTACTCGCTTCTTCTGTGGCACTGACGGGCTTCGGACAGCGACAGATTTCGTACTGAGCTGGAGAGAATTCTTCTGGTGTGCGCCACCGATGCGTCTCGTAGTAGCTAATGAACTCCTTCTTGAGCAGTAGAATTAAGCGACTCCAATCTGGTCCTGTGAAGTTCATGACGACCACCTTGTAGAAATCCTCATAGTAGCGTCCAGTAACAGGGTCTACATGAATAGTAGGGCCGTATCCATTTGCCATATTGATGCCAGGTGCACCACAACCTGGACCAAATCCCTGTCTTCTTGGGTCTGAAAAAGGAGCTTTCCTAGGGTCGAGTCCGTCTGGGAATTGGTTGGCATCGTAGAAGCTTCTGGAGAAAGCAATGATAGTAACCGAGTGACTCACAGAGCTCTCACTCCACTTGGTAATAAGTACCTGTAACAGCCTATTCAGTAGCTTCTCATAGTAAATCTCCCCATCAGGAGCGAACTCCCACATCTCCGTACTCATCTGTACGAGCCAAAAGAGGCGACTGGATCTGGAGCGTACGACGATCTTCGTGGCGTCTCCGATGACTCCGCAATGAAGTTGCGTATTGCTGGACAGAATAGCGTCCACCTGTGAGCGGATACCGAGACACTCGATCGTCCTCCCAACGTAGACACATTGTCCCAACATTGTGACTTTACAGCGCCAGATATCGGCTCTTGACAGGAATTGATCCTTAAAGCTCAACTCCACAAAATCCACACACACGTCACGTTGATCTACGCGTCTCACAGTCACAGAGCGGAAGGCTTCGAGTCCGAACTGAGCTGCGATGTCTTTGGCCACACTCACTTGCACTTTGCCACGCACAGGCGTCAGAGACTCAACTGACAGCACAAGACGCGGATGGACGCGCTCTGGCTGTGAGACCTCCACCAAGTCATGTAGTCGCACCTCTGGGAAAATGTCAGGGTTTAGCACTAGTAGTTCACCATTATGGAACTCAGGACCATGTACTACAAGCGACAGCGCATCGCGGTCAGTCGTGTTTCGCCGGGTGCGCCACATCTCGAGTGCGGACTCGAAGACTTCAACTCTTTGTGCGAACCGTCGTGATCTAGGATTGGTTGAAAAGATGAGCGAACCATCGTGATCTATGATTAGTTGAAAAGATGGATATTTTACGTATTCTAAGTGGTTGAAATATGTCAATACACTTCACAAGTCAAAGAACCTTACACCATACACCCCCTTGCCATGCTGAGCTCCGTCGCGGCCGGCAGCACCTCCGCAGCCATGAACGCGTCAGCCGAGAGCGACGTGGACCTGATGCGTACGATCCTGGGCGAACACGTGCCTCAGAGCGTCATTTTGACGTGTTTAAACGCCTGCGCCTTCGACGTGAGCGCCGCCTTGAACTGGTACTTTGCAGAGGTGGTGTCTTCTCCTGTGGATTCGTCGTCTGTGCAGCAGCCAATTGCATTAAATGAAGCTTCTGCTGTTGTGCCAAGTATCCAGTCAGGACTCAGTCTTACGCTGCATCCACGTGCAATGGAGGGAATGGTGAGCAAATCGGAAGCCTATTATGCTACACTCACAAGGGGAGATCCAGCCTACGACATGCTCACGCCCAGTAACGACAAGTTCCTGACTATTCGTCTACGTAAACGTGGCTGGCGCACTGGAACTTTCCTTGGGATGCCGTCACCTGCTACACAGAAACCTTATTTGGCTAATGGAGATGTCGTGACACTCGAATGCAATGGACTTTGGCTCAAAGCCAGTTCACTTAACAAAATGTTGCAGTGGAAAGCTCCATCAGAAGAAGATCGCAATAAATTTGTGATCCGAGGTCTACCATTGGGTAAGAATTTGGCTCCTGGAGACTATTTCTTCCTTACGAGTTTCAAGTGGAAGGACAAGGAGATTGTACGCAAAGATGAACGACCAGTCGGTATCAGCAGCTACAACAACAATGTGCATCGCTGTTTCCTGGGACTCGAACGCATCAAAACGTACTAACTGCTGTCTACTGTTGTCTCTAATCGAGGTGCTAATATTTGCTGCTTCTCTTCTCTAACAGGGCAAACCAGCGCCTGTATCTATACGCAAAACTTACGCAGAATGCGCTCAAGAGTCTGCCGAGACCCGACGATCTAGTCGATGTCAACCACCTCACAATTAGTGTCATGGGCACGCCCATGTCCACGGGCAGTATCAGTCTTCGAGAGCAGTCACATTCGGTGCGTTGATGTTTTGGAAAGTTGATGGGAGGAATACTAAGTTAACAACTTTTGTTTGTTTGGTACTGCAGCGGCGGAAAGACTCCATTTCCGACGAAATCCAACTCACAAATGTCAAGATCGATCAGATGGCAAACATCATTGGCACGGACGTGTCTCGTGATCGTCTTGCCAACTTTCTGGATGGTGCTGGTGGAGACGTGCAAGTTGCACTGGAACACTATTTCATGAGTGTATCTAAGGACACCGGACCGGCATCAGCACCAGCTGCCATATCAATTAGTGCGCCTCCATCTACACAGATTCAGGTCGTGGAGTCAGCAGCTGCCCTCGAGGAGGCTCAAGCTCGTGCACATGCCGAAGCTCAAGCAAACCACGATTGCCGCACGCTTAGCCAGCTCATTTTGGGCATCCCGTCTATCTCCGAGCCACTACCGTCACCGAGCACGGAGCCAGTATCGATTCCACCCCCAAGTGTTACCACACTGACCAAACATGGAGTTGTAGTGACGCCGCAACGCCCGCCTTCGGTGGACGTCACAAGTACTTTTGTTGGAGAGCCGTCACCTGGTATGCCGCCCCCGGTGCCGTCTCCGGTGCCATCTCCCATTCCGCCTTCCGTCGCTTTAGTATCAGATATCGGCATGGCTGCTGCTCCACTATCCGCCGCTGGCGGTGCTTCTGTGCCCCGAATTACGGAGGACGAAGTGTTTGTGGACACAACCGACTACACGAAACACCAGGAGCAAATGGAACTGCACATGACCGTACAGGAGCAGCAAATGACTCAGTCAGAGCAGCAAGGCCGTAGATCTGAATCATTGTCAGAGGCAGAAAGTGGGCGGACGGAGGCACTTACCATCCAAGACTTCGAGATGCTAAGTGTCCTGGGCAAGGGCAGTTTCGGTGCTGTGATGCTTGTGCGTTTCAAGAAAGATGGCCGAGTGTTTGCTCTCAAGATTATCAAGAAAAACAACATGGACCAGGCTGACGTGCAGAACGCCATGGAAGAGCGACAGATTTTGCAGCGGATTCACCACCCGTACATTTGTGGACTTGTCTTTGCCTTCCAGACCAATGAACGACTATACCTGGGGATGAAGTACTATGCAGCCGGTGATCTCTTCTACCACCTGAATATGAAGGGCCGTTTGAGCGTGAAGGACGCGAAGCTGTACGGAGCAGAACTCGTGCTGGCCATTTCGTATCTTCACGAATTAAACATCCTATATCGCGACCTCAAGCCTTCCAACGTCATGATCGATTCAGAGGGCCACATCGGTGTGGTAGACTTTGGCCTGTCCAAACAGCACATTTACGGTAGTAACTTCGGCGTCAAGACGCTATCGGGCACAGCTGAGTATGTAGCTCCAGAAGCTCTCGCACAGTCTGCTGACGGGTCTCGCAACTACGGCAAGGCCTACGACTGGTGGAGTCTCGGTGTTGTTATCGTACGTCTTGATGGCCTGCTACTACCTGTATGCTTGCTTTCTTTCATTGCTAACTTTTTCGTCTTTGTCTGTTGAATGCATTCAGTACGAAATGCTGGTTGGAGAGTCACCTTTTTACGATGAGAACGAGCACAAGATGCTGAGCCGAATCGCGTATTCGGATGTAGTGTTCCCGTCGGACTTCCCGCGTGATGCGTACGATCTGGTAAAAGGTTTGTTGTCCAAGGACCCGAAGCAGCGGCTTGGATCAGAGCGCATGGGCGGCGTGGACGCCATCAAGCGCTGCTGGTTCTTTAGACATATCGACTGGGATAAACTATTGCGGCGAGAAGTCAAGGCCCACTGGACGCCCAAACTCAGCGGCGAGACAGATACAAGATACGTGGACCCGGAGTTCATCGACGAGGGTCCGCCCTCAGCAGTGTACGACCCAAGCGCTGACACTGGCAACTCCCTTAGCAAGCGCTTCAGTCAGTTTTCATTCAATTACAACCTCGGGTGAGACGTGGGTAGTGACAATAGTATAACTACGCAACAAATTTCAACAGTTTGTAGTTCGCACCTCTGTTCGATGGCTCGTGCTCAGGTCTCGGACTTCAAAGGTCGGTTCATGAGCACGTCCTGGAGCTGCTCGCGCTTGACGTGGCCCTTGATCATAGCGTTGACGGTGCGGAAGATAGGCAGGTCGAGGCCGCACTGCTCAGCGAAGTAGACGGCGACCTCGGCTGTCGGTACGCCTTCCACAGTGGCCTCGCTCAGCAGGTCCTCAGCCTTCTCGCCCTGGATGAGACGTAGGCCAAAGGTCCGGTTACGCGAGAGGCTGCCGAAAGCCGTGAGCATGAGGTCTCCGATACCCGAGAGGCCGGAGATGGTGATCGGCTGGCCGCCCATAGCCAGACAGAGTTTCTGTAGTTCGAGTGAGCTGCGTGTGACGAAGGCTGCGAGTGTGTTGATGCCGTAACCAGCTCCTTCGATCATACCAGCGCCAATAGCCAGCGGGTTCTTGAGTGCACCGCCAAGTTGCACACCCACAATGTCCTGTGAGCTGTAGATGCGGAAGTCAACGGTGGAGAGAAGACGTTGCACGTAGACGGCGTGATAGAGCATTTTGGAGGCTACGACGACAGCCGACGGTGCGTTGTTCATGAGTTCAAGCGCGAAGGACGGACCAGAGAGGAAAGCAAGAGGCTGATCACGTTGTAGCGCCTCGAGGATCGGCTCAGCCAGCAGCTGCTTCGTCTTAAGGTACAGCCCTTTGCACGTGATGACGAGTACAGCGTCCGTCGGGATGTCGTCGCGGTGCTGCGCCAGGAAATCGGGCGTGAGCTGTGCTGGTAGACACACGATCACCATCTTAGCTCCAGCGGTGGCCTCAGACACAGACGTCGTGGCGCGGATGTTGGGCAGCAGTTCGAACTGCGGGAAGACGCGCGGACTGCGGTGGGTCTCATTGATGGATTGAACCACATCCGCATCGCGTGCGTAGATGACCACGTCGTGCTTACGCCGCGCAGCTAGCGTCGACATGGCGATGCCAAACGAACCTGCTGCCAGCACCGCCACCTTCACCTTCTCCACCTCGGCTGATGGCATGCCGGCCATGGTCGCACCGCGCAGAGATCCCTCCATGTCAACGTGCTTGACGTGCTACGATTGATAATGAGGAAATACAGGGGTACATTATGGAAAAACACTAGATATGAGGAGTAAAATACACGTACCACTTCAACATGCTGGCTTACAGCATTGCTCCTGTGGGCAACTTTCGTGGACGACAGTCATATATGTATGTATGTAATCGACAAATGAGCACGCTAGTACTCTGGTAGATAAATATGACACCAGCTCAGCGTGTCGCTCCAAGCACTAAAGCAGCGGGGAGCTTTGAGACGTCACGTACTGTCGGTTTTTTGTGTGAAGGTGACTCACATGTCAGCCCACACGCTTTGGTTGGAAAATAACTCTGCCCAAACACCCGGCGACGTGTCCTAGGTAGGGGTCTCTATGCCTACTTCACTACATGACACATTGTGTAGATATAGACCGGCGTTTTGTGCTTTTCGCCTTCGTTTTGTATTTTAGTGCATATTTTTGCATCAGTGAAGTGGCACACATATTGTATGCGTGACAAAAGCGCGTCAATATGCACTTTAAAGACCGCCGGATAATTATCCGGCATTTGTTAAGTGGTACAGTAGCCACTATTTTTGGTGTCTCAGTTTTATGACATCCCACCGTAGCCACCAGTTCTTGACTGGCCCCATTTAGCTTTGTGAAGACAGTCTTCACTTTTGGTTGCGTGTGTGTGTATGGTGTCCCCTTCCATCTTCCCAATGACGAAACTCGACGGGGGTGCGGGTCTCCATGGCCCGCTGCCCTTCAAGTCGTTCCAGCACCATCTTCCCGGCGGTGTCCACTTTATCGTTGGAGTGCACCTCAGGTGTACGCTGATAGCACTTTATCTTCTCTCCGAGGGAAGCTTCTCATTACAATTCACAGGCTTGCAGCGCTGTCTCTTTCCCTTCGTGGGGGGAGTGTGGGCCTCATGGAGCTCGTCTCCCTCGCTATATGAGTGCTACCCGTCGGCTGTTGGTTCTCAACGGTGATTTCGACGGGTCTCCCACTGCAGAGCGTACGCGAGCCAAGAGCGATCAACCAGATTCATAGTACCCTTGTGGCGCTACTACCGCCCTTGTGTCTCCATACGCTGGAACATCTCATCCATCTGTAGTCTGTAGTAATAGTGTAGTTAGAGCAACTGCCTGGGCATCATCCGTTGTCGCTGTGCAGCCTCCTCGGTATCTGTCGCCGCCTGCCAATGGCCATCCGTTGTCATAATCGACGACTGATGCGCGAGGATGGCGGCCGACGGACTGTGCAGCACTTTGAGTAGCGTTGACACGAGGTTCACACGCGACTCGAAGGCGAACACGCGACCTTGTTGGTCGAAGTTGAACACCAACTCCATAGGCATACAACCTCTGCTGCCTACGAGTGTGTTGACGATCTCACGTTCCTGTGAGTTCCGCAGCGACTGTGTGAAGAGTGCCGGGTACAGGAACTTGAGTGTGTCCTGTGTGAACGTCAAATTGATTTCTCCCTTGGCATAAACCGCCACAGCATAACGCGAGTCGTCCTCGCTGTCTAGGAGTCGTACAGTGTGGAGCTCCAATGTTACTCCCTGATGGAAGATCGTGTACTTCTCCCACTGATCCTTGAAGGCTTGAATGCCCTGGAAGTCTCTGCACAAGATGTCAGGACGGAAGACGCTGGCTATGAAGCGATCTAGTGCAGCGCCGCCCACCGAGTCGTAGCCGTGCATGAACTGCAGGAAATACTCTCGTGTGAGGTCCAGAGCCACGACTGAGCTGTTGGTGCGCCAGAGCAGTGTGGCAGAGTCCCGCAGTAACGTCGAGCGCTCGAGTGACGCGATGTGAGCCTGCAGTGAGCGGATGGAGGCGTCTAAGTTGGCGTCTTCAGGCTCTGGCTCAGCCTCCACCTCTAACGTTAGGCGTTGAACTCTCGCGTCCTGGCGGCGTCTCGACGTGCAGTTACGTGACTACGGGTGATGACGGCGTTGATGAGCAGTTCGCTCCGAGTGCCGCTGGCGATGGCGCAACGTCACTACGCGTGCGAAGCGCCGTGCCAGTTGATGAGCGACGTCCGAGTCCTGCTGCTGCCGTTGCAACTCCCACTCGGGAGGAGGCAGCGGGCCATGGAACAGTGGTAACATCTGTGGATCACCAAGGTGAGAGAGCAGACAGCAGCTTGTGCGGATCGGCGAGTGGAAATAAGAGTGAGGCAACGTGTGACTGCGCTCTCTTGCGATTGAATGCTGACGTTGCAGTGTTTCTCCTCCTTCTCGCTACACGGGAGCGTCTCAACGCTGAAAAGATCGTGTCTGTCTGTGGAGTGTGTTGCCCTTGCTTGTCTTTGAATGAAAACAGATGAAGCTCCTCGTTCGTTTGACTGCGGGCGTCACGACATTTTCTATTTCGCGGACATAGCGATGCAGCTTCAACACGATGGATTTGTGCCGGTGGTCGAGTCCACAGGAATAACGAAGTGCTGCCCACAAGAGAACATCGATATCACAACCTCCATTCGTCGCCGGAAATGTTTTGCCAGAGGGCACAATTCTCCACCTTACCGAAGGACCATACTTTTCCAACCTAGCGCACTTCCTTCAGTTCAGCAAGTTACTTGTCCTTCATGAACAAACGTCGTTTACAAAAAGTTTAGGTTGTTTCTCACCTATCTTTTCCACTTTAACTTTTCCAAACCACAATCGAATTCCATTGTTGTATAGTATGATACCATCCAACGTCGCTGGCAGGCCCTCTCCACGAAGGATTATTGTTATTCTGACTCATTCATCCCCCGTCGTGTTGGCCAAGCAATATCAGCTCACAGTTGTGTTGTTGTTATTGTTGTTAGTTCTGCAGGGCATTCGAGACAACGCATCCAATATCATAGCAGCCTGTTGAAAAAAATAATCTTTTATGACTTCTACTCAGGAGCGCGATGCAGCCACGCTCTCGTGGTCGACTCTGTCCTGGTTTCATCTTCTCCATTGTTATCTCCAGTCTCAATGCCATCCGTCTGGTCCAGCATGGTTTGCATGACTTCCATCGATCCATTCACCACTTCGACCATCTCTTCGGGCTTTCCTGCTTCTTCTCCTGTCTCCTCCAAGTTCTTCACTCTTTCAGTATCATCTCCATCCATGACCATTGCTGTCGACGCCTCCGGGACAATGGCGTGAAAGCGTTGCATCTTCATCAGTCTAGCTCTTCGGATAGATATGAACCCCACCACGCAGCCAACTACAATGACACAAACACCTCCACCGATACCAAGTATGAACAACGTCTTCGCTGTAATGGGCCCCAGGTTTGTCATTGCAGTGGATGCTGCCACCGACATACCAGCCTCTTCCTGGATCCAGACTATCGGGAGCCATCCCGCTGCAAGTTCACCATGCCACACATCAAGCATCTGACGGTTGTTGCTATCTCCAATTTGTGCCGTAAGCTGCCACACTAAACGACGATGCAGTACTATGCCAGTGTGAGGATCGATGTCAAACACCGACGATGCGCTGTCTGAGGACGAGCTGCTCTGCATTAGCAGAAGTAGATCATCGTACAAGAAACTCATATTGAGACTTGGGGTGGAAGTGCTGGACACGATTCCAGTCGGCAGTCCAGACGGTAACGTCCAATTCACCAGATATCGCATCATGGAGAGGCCAAAGCGAGTCGTGTTGCTATCGAACGTGATCTGAGCCATACGACGTGCGTATCCCCAGTAGAAGTAAAGCTTTTGAGGTGGGAAGTCAACTGAAATGGTTGTGTTTTCGCCCTGACCCGTAAGTACAGCAGTTGTGAACTGCGATCCGTCCGTCACTCGAACAGAACTGAGCTCCACATTTTCACCCCATGAATTCATCAACATGTTGCTGTCTACTGCAAGAAGTCGACCTACAACACTCTTGCTCTCCCTGTACAACACTGCATTATCCACCAACGGAACTGAGAGATCAAACGATGAGGCCCCACGTTCAGTTGCAGTTGAATTGGGCCACAATGGTATTTCCTTGGGTGAATCACCTGCTTCACTTGGTGCTGAAGCGAACAAAAGCTGAGATACCGTCAAAGCCGCAAAATAGGCTCCTAACGGGTACGTCGAAGATGACGAAGCAGCAGCTTCCTTACGAGGCGGACTGGGAGACAAACCGAGGAGATTTGGCTCGTACCCGAACTTGGTAGCGACATAGCGGAGATACAGTTGCAGATCCTTAACAAAACTTACAGGTTTGTCGTGTAAGTTTTGCAATGCAGGTAATTGAAGATAGAAAGTTTTCACTCCAACGCCAACCTCCTTCATTCGACTCACACAGATCTGCTGCTTCTCTTGAGTACTCCAGTTGCTGTCATAAGCTTCAATTACAGTCTTCATCAAGGCTTCACACTCTGTTAAAGTCGCAAATGGCTGAGCTAGAAACGCATCCAGCACCAATGCACTTCGATACGTCATTGGTAGTCCAGTGAGAGAAGGAGTTTTGCTATCTGACGCACTTGGAGAGATATTGGTCCAATTCCACATCGTAGTGTCATCAAATCCGAAAGCAGTCCAAAGTGCTTGGGTATCACTGATTGAGAGTGTGTAGTTTATTCCAAGACTGCACGTGACATCTTCATCGTACGCAAATTGACGGTCTTGGCCACTTTCACTGCAGAAGGCACTTAACTCGCCAAAGCCTGGGAGGAAAGTGCTGGTTTGTTGTATGATGACGTTCTTCGTGGCGTCAAATGTGAGTTCTTCTTGTGGAAAACGTTCTGATCGAGTTCCATTGTCGTCCAGTATGAGGTGACCTGTGCTGCCGTCGATCACGGTGTAATTCGCTCCCGTGACGCTGCCATTGACAAATTGAACCGCAGCTAAATCCACAAAGGTTAAAGGTTCAGCGGTAGCATCTTCATCACCATTAGCTAGACGTACGCGGTCCAGAACGTATTGCTCCAACACATTGTGATCTAGCAGGGCAATTAACCAGGGTACAATCTGCTCTTGAATCATAGACGTCGTGTAGTTTAGCAGAATCGTGTCACTAACTTTTGAAAGAGAAGTCGATACAGCAACAATACGATTCAACAGTGAACGCGACAAGAATTCGAGAGCTCGTACTTTGTTTGCTTTGAATTGAGAAGAAACTTCAGGCGCTTTACATTTTCCAGTCGTCCGATCCAATGGAAAACAATCGATCAGCAGTGTTCGCCACAAGGCAAATCCCTCCTTGGAGTTAATCAACGCTACGGATTCCTCAACATCAAGTAAGATGCGAGCTGCTGCAATCCACCACTCAGCTGTACTGAAAACGTTTGCATCTCTGTTGTTGTTTGAGTCTAATTCGTTCAATGGAAATTCCATGATCATATCGTTCGCATTCGGGAGTAATACTGCAATTGAAGCTGAGCTTTGAGTGATCGGAGCAATCCAGAACTCCTCCACAAACATGCGAGCGCTCGGGTGATTGGACCAAGACTTGATCCAATGTCCAACAAGTTGAAATAGACACGAGACGGTAGTTCCTGTCAAATGCTGCTGATTCATCACCGTCGCTGTTGGGTTAAAATCACCCACGAGTTTTGTTTCGTCGATTTCTCCTCGAACGTACGAGAGCCACGTTGATAATCCCGTTGAATGAAGGAATGAAGCAGGGTTAGAAGCATCCCAAAGCGTGTACAGTAGTGACAATGACTTCGAACATTCTCCAATAGTGTTCTCGGTTTTAGTTGCACCCAAGTAGGCTACATTGGCCACGAGGTCATTGATCGACACATTTCTGGCAATTGCAGTGTTCCAAGGGAGGACAAACGCCAATTCATAGCCAAACTCAAGCGGGTCTTTCGATGGCTCTGTTTGTGGTGCACTCCATGTGTCGAGTTGATAGACTTGGAAAAACAAAGACGAATCGGGTAGTTCACGACACCATTTCGCAATAACCTCAAGCTGGTCTAGTGTCAATCCAAGTGTTTGTTCCAAGAACTCAAGTGCCAATGCAGACAAATCTGCTGTTGCCTGAACGATTGGAATGTTAGGAATTGTGGGTTGCACTAGCGCCACAAACTCGTTAAAAGCAGTATCAAGTAGAACACCATAGCCATCAAGTAGATGAGCACATGGGACTTTCAAGTTTCCATCGCTGTCTGTCACATTGATCAAACACCACACTATACGACTCCCAGGATCCAATAGAGAGCCCGTAGTCGCAACATCCCACAATTTTCTAAGCGATGTTCTATTTGCATTGGCAAGAACAGTAGAAGCTGCTGTGAAATAGTCTCGATCCATGTCGGAGGTGACTGAAAAGGAATAAAGACGCTCCAAGTGAGACGCAAAATCCAAACTCAGCTTCGAATCGCCTCGGAAAGTTTCACCTGTGGCCCATTGCGCTAGTACAAAGTCTCGTAGTGAATCGTAAGTGGCCCAATTGAACAACCAGCGAGCAATTCCACGCACTTGTTCCTCCGTTAGAGTCGTCGCAGTGGTAATTGCCGTCAAAAGCTGCACTCGCTGTTGAGAGCTCAGAGCATGAGCCATAGTACTTGGTCGCGTAATTTGATTCTTCAGCGGGTACTGCGACACCAACTGCTCCGATTCATAATCTTCACCTTCGTACATTTCTTCCCACGCACGGAAACCTGTAGGAAGCCCTGCATCGTCAAGTGTATCATCACTTCGAACGAGTGAGTAAATACTATTGGGTTTCCACAAACTTTTCGCCTGTTCCAGAGTAGGTAGAGTCAATGAATTTGCTGTCCCCTTGTAGATGTCATTTCTGTAAAGTTCAAAGCCACGTTGCTCACCAGGTTCATGGACATCCACGTCCACACTTGCAGCATTAGTAGTGATCCATAAGGAGGCAACACTAACAGCAGCTGCATCGCTGCTTTCCCACTGCTTTAGGTAGTTTTGTACTGCTGACAAATCACTGGGTGAAGAACTTCCAACGAACGTATTCAGGTCGTTTTGAAGAGTTTGAAGCGCAGTGAGTCCATCAATTGCTGGGTACCATTTCTCGAAGAAAGATGTAGCATTCAGTAGACTGAACATTGACTGAGAATCCCACAACACTTGAGCCATTTCGACAGAGATGTCGGCAGTTCCGTTGAGTTCAAATGTTGCGTCCTTGTGTGTCACTTCCGATGGATCAACGTCTGGAGTGGCGAGAATGCTGAGTAAATTACACGCTTCATACTCCTTGTCACTCTGTCGAGTTCTGACAGTTTTCGTAAAACTAGATGGAGTTAGTTCCGTGCAAATTGTCCACACTTCAGTCACGTGGACTGTCTTAATGGGTCGAGTCAAAGCTGCATTTTGAACGACATTTGCATCGAAGAAGGTACCTGGTCGTGATGCACGTTGTTGGATATCGTCAAGACTTGCTCCAAATGTAGTTGTATAGGACTCTGTACAGGAAGACACAGTAGATGTTTGAGGTGCAGACTCTAATATCCCTGTGACCGTCGTAGGATTCGTAGGACAACGTGCATATAACCAATGTCCTAATACGTCACGTTCCAAGTGTTCATTTGTTTTCCATCGCTTCAGCCATTGAAACACACGCTCCATCCACATTTCCCACGTGGAGGAAGCACCAGCACTGCCACAAAGCGTAGCCAGAGCTGTCTGAGAAGTTTGGATTCTTGTTGTATCACCATTTTCAACAGCTAAAGCCAGCGAGTCCCATAATGTATATCCTTTGACAGTAAGGAACGAGGCATCACGTGTTGAATCCCACAAACTAAGTGCATCACGAGGAACGTTGTATTTTGTGCCATTCTCCGTGGTAATTGACAAGCATTGATCCGCAGTCAATGAAGATAAAGTTGTCTCGCAGCCTGTTGTGAGCTCCCAACCGCTTTGAAGATCGTCACGATATGGTTCAATGTCCAATTCACCAGCTACACCTCGTCGCCATTGATCTAACAAAGTGTTTGTCACCCAAGTCGAACCACTTTGTTCATTCACCCAAGCTGCGATACGGTTAACGTGGTTCGTTGTCACTTGCATACAACTTAAGTCGATTTTACTGGCACTAAGAATTCCACCGTTGATACTTTTCTGATACATTAACACAATTGCAGCGTTCAGATCACTAACAAGTGCTTGAGTTTCTGTTGCAACTCCAGCAACATTTCCACTGACATGAGCTGCTAACGTAATCCAACGCTGGTATCCTCGATTGTTGCGGAAGGAGAGTTCATTTCCAGAGTCCCACAACACAATTGCAGCAGCCAGACTAATTCGATCTATTGAGGTTTGAGTAGGAGGGTTGAGCTCAAACCCTGTCGTTCCATCATCTTGATCGTCTGCCAAACCGGTTGATACTGCAGTACAGGAGAATACGTGTGCTGTAAGTGTTGATATCGTTTGAGTCAGTGTAAAGGTAGATCCTGTCGCAGTGCAAGTGTTTTCCGTCACTTGGTACGTTCTCACATCCGTGAAAATCAACGACGCATCTGTACTGGTAAATGGCACAGACTGTTCCTGTTCACTTGATGTTTCTGTGCATGTTGCTTGTCCTGTGGTCACCGTAGGAGAACCAACTGGAGTGTCACTGACCTGCTCTCGTGGCCAACATGTACTCCTCCACCAATAGTACACATTGATCGTGTTCAGATCATTTAGAGCCCAACTACTGAGCCACGCGCCAATTGCTTGAGCACTGACTTCCGTGACAGCGAGTGTTGTAAGTTGCTGAGAGTCGTCAATGAGACGTGTGTAGTTACTTGTCCTGATGGCCTGCAACCACCGAGAGTAATATTTGGTCGTATCGGACGGGTGTGTAGGAGTTAAGAAGGAGACGTCCTCAGTAGCATCCCACAACACGTTTCGAGCGCTTTCAGAGATGCCAGAACCAATATTCACAAGAGCTTGCGGGTTCATTTCGAAGCCCAGTTGATCACCGTCGATGTTTGGCTCGAGATCGTACCTCAAACAACCATCGGCACGCGGTAATTGCATCACCGTCACACACGTTCCAGTCGTCCAATGCAGTAAAGCTCGACGTCGAACGAGTCCGTCGTCTAGCATCGCTTTAATCCACGTTAAGATGACATTTACCTCGGCACTTGTAAGCTCCGTAACACCTGCAAGTAGCCCTGAGGTCGACGCTGTCATTGTGCCATCCACCACATCCATCCACTTGGTGAAACCTGCAGGATGAACGAAAGAAAACTCGCTCGTCTGGTTCCAAACTTGTTGTGCTACATTCACACTCACCGTTGTCGTCGCACTTGAAGACGACGATGGCTGAAGACTGAAACCTGACTGCACTCCGACCCGTTCCAGATCCAGATCCACGTCCGGATCACTTAAATCACTGCTACTGGTGCGTTTATCAAATGCCTTGCGCCAAAATCGCTGTCGATCACGCTGTATAACGCTACTTTGAGCCCAAGTGATGATATAGTCGCGAACTGCCATTAATTGATCTCGAGTGAGGTAGTCTCCGACAAGTGCAACGTCTTTGTTAACACCGTCAAGAACATAAGCGATGGCAGTCTCATTAAGCGCCACAACCTGCTTCCAGATAGCAAACCCTACTGCTGTAACTTTAGGTCCGCCAAGTCCGTCAGCTGCAGTTTGAATAGGATCATAGTCAACAAGTGAAAACCGCAGATTCGACGGACGTGAGCCTAGTAACAACGTAGCTGCTTCGAGACTGAGCTCTAGTGCTGATGTACTAGGCAACAACTCGAAACCTGTACGTGTTTGACCAGTGGGGCTGTCATCAATCCACGTATCAAAGTCTGTCGGAGTACTGCCTTGTTGTCGCCATAGATTTACCATTGCAAGGTTTGCATAATCTGCAGTGGCTTGATTGTTGGCCATGTCTAACGCGACAATCTCGTTCTTGATGGTGCGCAGTACAAACGGCACGACCTCAAGACAAGCACGTTCAAACACTTCTTGAACCACGTACGGGAAAGCTATTTGCTGCATCTTGAGGTTCACTGAAGTGAGCGTTTGTGGCACGAAATTGACCTGTTGAGCCTCAATCTGTCGTCCTAGCAATGCCGGCACAGCCTCGACGAGTAATCTATTGTACAAGTTGCTCAGTATTCGAGGCACAGCTTGTCGTCGTGCGAGTGTATACTGTTTAGTGAGTAAGTCAGGGATCGCAATGTCTGCTTGGTCGCGATAAACATCACGCAACATGACTGGAATCTGCTCAGTACGCGCCACCGCGTGCATCCGAACGAGTGTAGCAGGTAAATTGGCATCTCCAACTCGACGTCTTTGTCGATTGATCACCGTCGTCATCCCGTCACGTTTCACATCCGTCACCATCTCTGGTAAAAGAGCTCGAAGTGCTCGCAATTTGGTGGCAGCGAGGAAGTCGCTTTGTAAATGTCTAGTGTAGTTAAGGATGTGGGTGTGTGCGAACTCGGCTGCTAGAAACCTTTCCGAATGTCCTGTTTGAGCGTGGAGTTTGGTCAAATGACGGACGTACGAGGCGTTGAGAGTCACGGCAATATCACTTTCAGATCCATTCGAACGTTCACTGGAGAAATGATAAGTGGAAGTGACCTGGTAACTCACGACGCCGTAGTTGTCTGAGTCGTACGCGTCGTCTTGGATCGAGTGGAAGTTGACGTTAACTTTACGTGTTCGCTTCTCGTACGTGTACGGCCCAATCTGTTTGAGTTTCGGTTGAATTGCTTCATTTCTCAGTAAATCTTGGGCGTTTGTGAGGTTCCAGAGGTAGAAACTCGTGAATTCCGGTGCGTCCATAGCGAAGGTGAAAGTTGGACAGTTGAGGAACGAATCGGACGTTGAGGTCTTGGGCATCCATTTGAATAGTGCAGCCGCTTGAGTTTGTCGATCTGTCTCCTGTGCTTGGAATCCTAGCAATATGAACACAACACCACAAGTCACTAGCACCAACGCGAGGCCAATACCCCACATTACTCAACCGTTGCGACACTGGTACAGTATAGCTATTTTTTTTCACCTAAAAACAAGTCTATCGTGACAATAAATTACGATTTCTATTAACGATGCTACTAGTTATGAGGTTTGGCTGCAAGTAGTGTGGCTTGTTCACTGAAGTACAATCGGTTGGTTTGTAGGTTGTCGAGTGTGGTTTTGGCGGCTGGAATGAGGTTACTGATAGTCACCCACAGCGGTGCTACGAGATAATCGATAAAATTCATTTGCAGTCGACAGCGAGTAGCTTCGTCCTGAAGGTTGAGTAGGTGTGGGGGGACGTTGATGCCGAGCTCTGCTGAACGTTCTGCCTGTTGTGTGAACTCGGTGCATACACGTTCGACCCACTTGAGTGCAACACGAAGAGGACGACCCACCGACCCGAGGTCAGCGCTGTGGATGAGCATGTTGAGCATGAGTTGTCGTCCTTCAGGCACGTTCTCGAATTCGTGGATACTGCCTACAACTGCCAATTCCGACAGCAACTTGGTGTGGTGCTTCATGTCAGTACCGAGAATGCAGCGGACAATGTGTGTACGTGCCGATACGCGGGCGTTGGGACTCAAGTCACGGAGAATATCGCAACCTGGCACTGCAGACAGTAGCAAAACGAAATGTTAAAACATCTAGCAGTAACTTCAACAGTAGACAGACTTACTCCTGAGCACAGAGAAGGTGGTAGCTGCGTGGTGGTTTTCCAGTACCGAAATGTCGTTGTAACAGAGTGCGAGTGCAGAGTTCGAGTCCACTTCGAACTGGTTGTCGTTGCCTGGGTGGTCGGCATCGTGTCCTAGAGCTGCGATCAACAGACTCAGAGCTTCAAGCTCCTTGATAACTGAAAGCACTTCGGGAGAACGCATGAGTGCGTACGAGGCCAAAGCCACATCAAACCCGTGGTAGAAGCTGTGGTACGGCACATCTCGGTATCTGCTTGCGAGTTCCCCAATGAACATCCGAAGTGTTATCGTCTCGATACGGAATGTTCCGATCAGCACCAGACCCTCGAACAGTCGGTACGAATAGTTCTCAAGCTCCGAGATGGACTTTGTCAGTGGATCGAAGTTGTCACGCAGTAATTCCTCCACTTGGCCGAATTCGTCCTGACCCATTGTCATTCGATGCCATCTCGTGATCAACGAGTGGGTGCGACTAGCTCGCACTACTGACGCCGTACGACTTCGAATACGTGAGCGAAGAACAAGTTTGTCCGATTCTTCCTGACCTTCGACACTGTCCTCGTCCTCGTCGCCAACTAGACCTTGTTCAGCCTTCTCACGACGCATCAGTGCCAATTGCTGCAGTCGTGACTTGGCAAGACGCTGGAGGTTGAGAAAGCGACCCAGCGCCCAGCAAGCGTAGGCAAAAGTGCTCCATTTGTTCCTGGGGATACGTTTGGCCTCATCAAACCCGCTCAGATCCAATAGAGAATGCACACTTGCCACCTCATGTTTAGCATCAAGTCCTGGTTCCGCACTTCCAACCTCATTGTTGTCTTTGCCTTCAACACTCGCACCTTCTTCACGAGCTGAATCCTGAGCAGCACGATTCGCCCAGTAGTCAGCTTGCACTTTGGCGAAGATAATAAGAGACGAGTTCACGTGCAGTGCATGCGCTACAAGACGCAAGTAGTTGGTCATGACTTCACCATCGTAGCGTGCGACTGAAGGACTCGCAGCCGGGAACTGACCGAAGTTGACAGCTTGCAACACACCCACCGTCTCACCTGCACGATTCAAGACTGGTTGCGTCAGTAGCGACTCGGTTTTGAAGCCGAACTTGGCGTCGAAAGACCGATCGAAACGCGGGTCTTCGTACGGCTGATGCACAGTCAGAGCCTTCTTGGTAGCAGCAACATGACCAGCGATACCACGTCCGTAAGGGATTCTCAATCCGTTCACACTACTGAGAGAACTGAGGCTCCAGAGCTCGTGCTTGATCGTGTCAGACACGTACAGAGTGACATGAGCCGTGTGGAAGACAGCACTGCCGATCTCACAGATCAAAGCCACGAGACTCGATGGATCTCGCACCGATTCCACCAAGAAATGCGAGCGACACAACGCCAACAACTGCCGCTTTTGCCGCGTCGACGCTCGCAGGTCATCCGAACGCTGTTTGGCAGCCAAAGCCAGCGCGATCGCTGCTAGAATCGGTTGTAGTTGAGCTTCGAGTGGCATTTCAGGCTCAACTTCGAGCATTGACACAGACAGCGACTCAACAGAGTTCGGCACGAGACAGAGAACGCCACTTGGTTTCGCTCCTCGACTGGAAGGTACAGGCAGGAATGTCAACGAGTGCTTCACGTCGGTCTCCAGATGCAGAGCACAAGTCAAAGCCACATCGTCACTGAGGTCT
The DNA here is from genome assembly GCA_014706135.1 of Phytophthora tubulina. Lineage (NCBI taxonomy): Eukaryota > Oomycota > Peronosporomycetes > Peronosporales > Peronosporaceae > Phytophthora > Phytophthora tubulina. The sequence continues at coordinate 124,686 of JACBOY010000203.1, forward strand.
AAACGTTCGTGTGCACGGATGCTTCCTACCAGACGTTGATACAACACATTTGAGGACCCAACAAGTGCACAGAAAGCTTCCCTGTGGTTCTCCTCGAAGCCTGATCCGTGTGTAGCAAGAACTTCACACGTGTGTTTGTCAGTGTGTAGCTCAAGTAGACAGACCCCCGACACAATCGGCGCAGCAGCCATGATCTCTGCAGCTAGTTGTCCGACATTGGGAGAGTGCAACCACTCGGCTTCGGCGTTTGAAGCTCTCTCCGACTTTCCTTGTATGATGCTGATTCTTTCACTGGTTGTCGTGTCTTGGTTCTCCACAGAAGTATCGGGAGGACCTACTGCATGCGCTAACACTTCTTCTACAACCGCTTGAGTTTGAGTCTGTCGTGCAAGAGCTCGTCGCAACTCGAAGGGATACACAGCATTCTCGACTGCGGTGAGCGTCGCGTGCATGAATTCCTTGGAAAATGCCACTCCCTCTTGGATACTTCTCGCCTCCAGCACAAACCGTGGTCGTCCATGTTCGTCGGGCAGCACTCCAGCAAGTACACTGGCGGTTGGAAACCCAAGCACAGAGTCCACATCACACACGACATCGTACGTCCCAAGGTTCTGAAGACTAGCAACGTACGTCGCCGCAGGTCCCGTAGTCGGTGCTTTGTCGTCCTGGATACTAAAATGGTCAACGAGACCTCGCAGCGCAAACGTCTCCAATGAAGTCTGAAAACCCACGATACCTGGACCTGAACTGGAGCAAGCGACCACTTTCACTATCGGAACTTCTGCTGTCGAGAGTGAATAAAGCACCACAACAGTGGCGTCCAGTGCTACGGACGCAGCAAATAACAGCGACGTCAGTGTTTTCTGCAAGGCCTGCTCGGACTGCGCTGCGTCGCGCATCTTCAAAGCCGATAGCGTCTTGTAGAACTGCAGCTTCCGATCCAGCTCCTGAAACGCGCTCAAGTTGTCCGATATCGTACTGCCCGGCTCCATGACAGTCGAGTCCCAAGACACTCGACCTGACGAAGAACTGACCGTGAGTCTTGTGCTAGCGCGTCCACCGACGCCTCCTCCTGCTGTTGGTGGTCGTAGCGGTTCCAGATGAATGCGACAGTCACTCAGCTGTGTATTCTTCTTGGAGTGAGGTTTACCAATACGTTGCGGTGGCATTGGCATGAATTTCTTGTCGCTGTCATCAAGCGACAAAGATCCAGAAATCGAAGGCAGCAAAGGTGAAGGTCCGGTGCTTGTTGAGGCCTCAGTGATTCCAAGCGGGTGCCGGTCGCTTTCAAGCCGTTGCAAACGCGTCATCGCTGTGGATATGGTGTCTCTGCCGGCAGCAAACGTGTTATCAGCTGTACCGTGGCAGTTGAGCACCGAGCAACACGCACTCGAGCGTGCGTGTACGTTTCGCTGCCCGCACGGGACTCGGTTCGTTTGTCGAAACGGAGGCAATGGCTTTTTTGTTGTCCCCGCACTCATGCAGACTGTCGGTCGACTGGGTCACAAGCTGCAGGTTTCACGTCTCCGTTCCATTTACGGCGGCGCACAGGTGTTGAAGTTGGCGAGACGAGGGTGGGCGGACGTTTGTTTCTCAATTCCATGTTAAGACTTGCGAGAGTCAACGGAGCCGCGTCTTATCCGCTGCTGCCGGCGCTTTTTCGGGACGTCGTCGCGAACAGCATTTACGAAAGTCGAAGATAACGCCGAGACAACGCGTGCGTGATGCCGGCTATATCTCGCCCTCTTCTCATCAACTTGGTCCGCCCTTCTTCGAGCTGAGTCCAGCGTAGCGCTCGGTGGTGCCGAAATAGCGTAGCGCTGGAGAAAACTGCTCCCGTTCTTGTTGCTACATGTCCGTGCAAGGCCATGGCCGGCCGTGGCCGCTAGCCTGGTGCCGGCACCTGCACACTGCTCATTGCTCTGATCCGGCGCTCTCCGTTCCAAGTCGCAGCTGTCAACGGGCGTCAACTCCGGTGCTATGTGAGACCGTCGAGTTGAGGAAACCCCGTGGATGAACAGGCGCATAACGATCGCCACTTATGAATTCGGTTCCACTTGAATTACTACATGCACTACGTACGATATTTCTCTGCCAATAGGGTCTGCTTTCTACATGAGCGGCTTGCCGACAGCGCCGATGGACGCCAGCGCCTTGGCCTCTGTGGGCTGGCCGCCGTCGTCGAAAAACCCGTAGCCCTTGAACGTCGCCTGCACCGACTTCTTCTTGGCGGCCGTGCTGTGTGGGAAGCGGATCTCCTCCTCGTGCATCAACAGGTCCTGCACGCGCAGTAAGTACGACTCCAGGTTCTTGAGGTAACGCTCGGTCTGGCGGTGCCGCGACGACGCGCAGAACTGGATGCCCTCGTCCTTGATGATGTAGCCGATACCGAAGCCGTCAGGCACCACGGGACCGAAGCCGAACAGGCGAAGACTCGGGTTGCCACAGTTACTCGTTGACAGCACCGAGTGGTTTAACTTGCGCCAAGCGTCGTCCGCGAACAGAGCCGGTGTGGACTTGCTGCTGTCGGCAGCCTTCTCGTGCTGCCACAGGCACTCGAGAGCGTAGAGGTGGCGTTCGGGGCCCTTGCCAGCAGCGCAGTCGCGCACGTTGCCGACATGTGCGGAGATTGCCTTGCGCAGCGACCCGATCTTCTCGAGCGGCGTCTTCTCCGAGAAGAAAGTCTCCACGAACTCGAGCGCGTCCGTAGTCATTGCACGCGCAGCCTCCGTGCGGCCGTGCAAGAAGCGCTTTGTGAGGACCGGTTCGTAGATGCACGGCGCACTGCCGTACTGGAAGTAGTAGGCGGCCACGAAGGCCATCTGCACGAAGGCGTCCGGACTCATGTTGTGCTGCGTGATGAACAGCTTGCCGAACGCCGTGAACTCGAGAACCTTGACCTCGTTCTGCAGCATCAGGTCCGTGAGCTGCGCCTCGGCGAACTTGATGCCTTCCTGTAGCTCGCGATCCAGTTCCCACTCAAGCTTGAGGGGTTGCACACGCGGGCGACCAGGCGTGTCAGACGGAATCAATTGCGGCGCGCGGTACGACGCCTCCAGGAAGGCGTAGTTACCGGCGCGGATCGTCTGCGCGAAGCGGATGATGGTGTCTGTGAACACGTCCGACACGAAGCGCAACACCGTGTGACCATCGACAAATGCGTGCTCGAAGTTGCACCCGGCCACGCCGTTCTCGCACACGATGAGCTGAAGCTTGTCGTACCAGCGATTCATACACGTGCCTGTCTGTACGCCGTCCTTGGTGATGCTGTAGGTGCCGTGTAATGCTGTGGCTGCGAAAGCTGCAGCGTCCGGAGGCGACGTGGTGTCCAGACACACGAGGAACAGGGCGCGGTCAATGACGACCAACGTGTCCTTGTTCTTGGACTGCAGCTTGGCGCGCAGGTTGGCCCACATCGCGCGGCGCTCCGTGGTGAGCACGCCCACAGCGTTGGACGCGGCCTCTACGTCGTCAGTCTTGAGCGCGTCCTCGTGGATGGCCTTGAGGTTGGCCAGCAGCTCGCGCTCCGTGATGGCCGTGACGCCGTCCTCCCAGATGACGTCGAACCAGTAAAACTGGTTGCGACAGACCACCACAATGTGCTTGGACAGCTCGTCCACCATGACGTCGTCAGCGCCGGCCGACGGCACGCGCGCGCACCCGAAGAGGCGTTTGTATTGGTGCATGCAGAGCGCCATGTTGCCGCGCCACATGTCGGGCTCGAGCGTGCCTCGACGCAGCGCGTTGACGAACTTGAGCGCGCCCAATACGAGTGACGCGGCGCGCGAGAGCTGATTGTTGCGCGAGGGCGTGGGGTCGTCCTCCAGCACGAAGAAGGGATTGACATTGAGCACAACAGAGCTGCGATGGTTGAGATACGCCTCGTACCAGAAGTCCTCGATGTACGAGTCCTTGTCCTTCTCGTACTCGAGCAGCTGCTGATGCAGTCGTGGGCCGTCGCTGGCCAAGAACTCCTTGACACTACGTTCGGTCTGTTCTTGCTCCTCAGGCGTCTGTAGCGCCTTGATGGACGCCAGGAAGCGCTGGCAGGTGCCTTCCAGGTCGGGGATCGGCAGCTTGGGCAGTGACGTCTGGTGGCGGTACGTGGTCGATTCCTCGTCCGTGGGCAGGCGCCAGGCGGCGGCAGGCGACGCGCCACTGCTGCCGTTCGGGCTCGCGTCGTTGGCCACCATTTCGTACGTGGCAAACACTGGGAGAGGAGCGACTTGAGCGCTGGGGTGCAAATTCGGGAATGGATCACTTTTGACATTTGAAAACGTTAAATGCCTGAAATGGCTACATTTTTGCAAGTTGAAGTTGCAAATTGCGTTGCGCGCGATTGCCATTTGCGAATCAAAGTGCGCCAAAATGTGTTCAACCAGCCCATCTTATCTCGGCCAAGGCGGCCTCGCCGTGTTGCTGAAGATGGCGCCCAGGCAGGCCTCTCCCGGTTCAACCACGCGTCTCGCCCGCCTCGGGGGCGCGCCGACTTCTGTGGGACGACGGCGCTGGGGCTGCGAATGCGACCACGACGCTCGACAAGAGCTTCTATCATTGTGAGGGCTGCTTCGCTACGCCAATATCGTCTTGCACCGGAACAAGAACAACAACTCGACGTTCATGCGAGCTGCAGTTCGTTAAGCGAATGGGCAAGGTCGAGGCCATCCTGAAGCGCCCGTTATTGTCTGCTCCCGCTGAGCTGTGCTCATCTGGTGTTATCGCGTGGTGAAAAGTGATCACCACTAAAACTTTGCGAAAATGCCGAGATGGGACGCGGCAGTGAGAACTGAGCAATGCACTTTTCCAGTCTTCATTTTATTCCGCCACTGGTGGAGGACAGCACTGCAGCGACGGTTTGTGACTATCAAGAGATGGCAACACCCAACGACTTCGTGAATGAGTTGAGGCAGGTTAAATGGGATCGGATACCGCTGAATGCCGCACTGGACAGGCTGAACACGTCTCGAGAAGGTCTTACGTCGGAGGAAGCTGACAAACGTCTGGCCGAGTACGGCCCGAACAAGCTGCCGGAGGAGAAGATTAACAAGCTGACGCTGTTCCTGGGCTTCATGTGGAACCCGCTTTCGTGGGCCATGGAGGTGGCCGCCATCCTGTCGATCGTGCTGTTGGACTACGCCGATTTTGCGCTGATTCTGTTCCTGCTGCTGCTGAACGCTTGCATCGGTTACTTTGAGGAGGTACAGGCCGGTGACGCCGTGTCGGCCCTGATGGGCCAGCTGGCCCCTGAGGCGAAGGTGTTCCGTGACGGTGAAATTAAGAATATCCCGGCGGACCTGCTGGTCCCCGGCGACGTGCTGCGTGTGCGTCTGGGTGACGTGATCCCGGCCGACCTCAAGTTCCTGGAGGGCGACGCGATCAAGGTGGACCAGTCGTCGCTGACGGGCGAGTCGCTGCCGGTGACGAAGAACGAGGGCGACGAGGGCTACTCTGGCTCGGTAGTGAAGCAGGGCGAGATTGAGGCCGTTGTGACCAGCACGGGCATCAACACGTTCCTGGGCCGCGCCGCTGAGAAGATCGCGTCCGCTGATGCGCACGGCCGTCTGCAGATGGTGCTGACTACGGTGGGCAACTTCTGCATGGTGTCGATCCTGTTCTGGTGCGTGATCGAGCTGCTGGTGCAGATGGCCGGCCGTTCGTCGCAGAACCCGTGCGTCATTGTGACGGACGGCTGTCTGGGTGTGGCCAACATCCTGGTGCTGATCGTGGGCGGTATCCCCGTGGCCATGCCGACGGTGCTGTCGGTGACGCTGGCCATCGGTTCGTCGGCTCTTGCCAAGGAGAACGCCATCGTGACGCGTCTGACGTGCATTGAGGAGATGGCTTCGATGGAGGTGCTGTGCTCGGACAAGACGGGCACACTGACACTGAACCAGCTCTCGGTGGACATGGACAACCTGATCCCGTACAACAACTTCACGGCTGATGACATCCTGAAGTACGGCGCTCTGTCGGCCCGTACGGAGAACAACGAGGCCATCGACGTTGTGTGCCACAACACGTACCCGGGCCACGAGACGATGTGGGATGAGTACACGCTGCTGCACTACACGCCGTTCGACCCCACGACGAAGCGCACGATTGCCAAGCTGAAGGACAACAAGACGGGCGAGATTTTCCGTGCCGTGAAGGTGCTCCGCAGGTGGTGCTGGACATGGACGTGAACGCGGAGACTCTGCGCGTGGAGGTGGAGGACCGCATCAACGAGTTCGCTTCGCGCGGCTACCGTGGTCTGGGTGTGGGTATCTCTCGCAGCGGCGACGTTCCGGTGGAGGAGTGCGAGTGGCAGATGATCGGTCTGCTGCCGCTGTTCGATCCGCCTCGTCACGACACGGCCGACACGGTGAAGAAGGCAATTGCTCTGGGCATTGCGGTGAAGATGGTCACGGGTGACCAGAAGGCCATTGCCGTGGAGACGTGCCGTCAGCTGGGAATGCCGACGAACATCCTTGACACTTCTTTCTTCAACACTACGCCGCCTCCTGGACTGAACCTGGCTCAGATGATCTATGACACGGATGGCTTTGCTCAGGTGTTCCCGGAGCACAAGTTCGAAATCGTGAAGCACCTGCAGTCTCTGGACAAGGTGGTTGGCATGACGGGTGACGGTGTGAACGACGCTCCGGCCCTGGCTCAGGCCGACATTGGTATTGCTGTGGATGATGCGACGGACGCCGCGCGTGCTGCCGCCGACATCGTGCTTGTTTCGCCCGGTCTGAGTGTGATCATCACGGCCATTCGCATGAGCCGTGAGATCTTCCTGCGCATGAAGAACTACGCCATGTACTCGATCGCCATGACGGTGCGTATCGTGTTCACGTTCGGCATCCTGACGGTGGCGTGGAACTGGTACTTCCCCCCGATTCTTGTTGTGATCCTGGCCATCCTGAACGACGGTACGATTCTGACGATCTCGAAGGACAACGTGGTTGCTTCGCCGCACCCTGACTCGTGGAAGCTGAAGGAGGTGTTCATCTCGTCGATCTCGTTCGGCCTGTGGCTGACTCTGTCTACGATTGTGCTGTTCGCTGTCATCAACAACTCGAGCGGTTTCGAGAGCACCGGCGTGGAGAACCTGTGCGCGAGCTGCATGAAGGACGAGTGCCACGACTTCTTCCAGGACCAGTACCAGACATGTGTGATGGACAACAACGCTACTGGCTGTGGTGAGATGACGGGCAGCGTGCCGCAGGCCGCTAGCGTGTCGGACGTTGGTGCTTTCCGTGAGAGCGCCATCAACGCGTACTGGACGCAGTACCAGGATAAGTACGACTCGCGCTCGAAGCTGTTCGAGGACCTCGCGGACGTGCACCTCAACTGGCTGCCGAACGACGCGAAGCCGTCGGCCGAGGTTGCGTACAACCAGTACGTGTACGCGTATACGCTGGGTGTTGGTGGTGCTGCTTACAAGGGCGACTACGACGTGTTTAATGCTGCTCAGCTGGGCAAGGGCGTGACCTTCATTGGCAACGACAGGGTGCCGATTACAAACCAGGTTGGCTTCTGCGACTACGTGTGGGGTTTCAGCAACTGGAACTCGACATGGACGCGCAACGTCGAGATGATCGGTCCTGGCATCCAGCGCAAGGAGAGTGTGCTCCGTTCGCTGGTTTACCTGCAGGTGTCGATCTCTGGTCAGGCTTTGATCTTCGTGACGCGTACGGTTGGCACCAACAACTGGTTCTTCGCTGAGAAGTCAAGCAACTTGTTGCTAATTGCTTTCGTAATTGCTCAAACTGTAGCGTCAGTCATCGGTTGGATCGGCTTCGGTGGTTATCCGAACAACCGCATTGCTGTCATCGGGTGTGGCGGCGGATACGTGCTGATCGCGTGGCTGTGGTCTTTGCTGTGGCAGTTTCCTCTGGACTTGATCAAGTTTGCCGTGAACTACATTTTGACGAAGGCTACATACGACCGGAAGGCGTTCACGAAGCGTATTAATGCTGGCCACCCGACGATGACGTACTCGATGGTGACGAGCCAGCAGCGCTCGGTTCGCGCCAGCCGTGCAGTGTAAGGTGGTTTCTTTGCCACGCACAAAGGAGAAGAAGACACGTTTTTATATTTAATGGGCTTAATGGTCAAAAGCTGCTACCAGGCAGTGCTAAATTATGCTTACGTGCTCGTTGGGATCTCGGCTGTGCCACGGGAACACACTTGTAGCGCCAACTTCACGATGTGCACGAGGTCCTCCGAGTTTGAGTGCTGGGTTTCGATAAGGTCACTCCATGAATTCTGGAGCTGGTTTGACTTCATGCAAATGCTTGCCAGCGTAAATATCATCACCGCAAAAACGGCGAGCACTGCCCGTTCTTCAGATGAATGCGGCAATTGAGCTTTTGCAGTCTTGAAGACCAGGTCAACTACCCAGTAGGTTAAGCCAACCGCGGACTGGACGAAGCTCAACAAAACTTGGACGGCTGAAGGTTCACCAACTCCACGAGTAGTTTTACGAGTCATCCGATGGCGTCGAGGCAACGAAATGTTCTTAGGGATGGAGCATCGTCGTGGATTCTGGTTGTGTTGATATTTCTCCACTGGGAGCGCAGGTTGATCACAAACGATAATTGATAGTCGTTTGGCGATGTGGTTCCACGGCCGCGGAGACCTGTTTGCTTGAGTTTCTTGGGGTTCTGCACGAATAGTTTCGCCCAAAGCAGTAAGGGCCTTGGTCACGTGCTTCAAGTAATCCTGTACCATCAGCTCCATCGTTTTGACTGCCAAATACGACGTCTGCTCAAGCACTCGAGTCATTTCCTGTCGCTGCAGCGCTTGCTTCTTCTCCAATGTTTCTAGCTGGAACTGCTCCTGTGAGCTTTCAGTTTCTTTCAAAGCTGCACCATTGAAGTTCTCATCTTCCTCGTTGTTATCTTCCACTTCCGACGTTTCCGACGACGTCCAGCTATCACATCGCACTGGGTTATTTTCCACCACTTCGTCCTTAGTCCTTCTAGCAGTCAACCGAACCTGAGCTGTAATCACGAGAGTGCGTGTTTCTTCCAATAACTTCAACAGCTCGTTTCGCATCCGCTCTTGCCGCTCTTGTGTGAACTTGAGCGTACGTATAATGGGGTTCGCGATATTCACCGTCAGTAGGTCGTGGAAGTCGAGCAGTCCCGAGAATTGAGAGCTAAACTCCACGCCACCAAAAGATTTGCATAAAGCACGGTCCAATTTCTTGGCTTTCTGCAAAGATTTCGCAGCCTTGTGTTCTACCGGGATCACCTGCTTGAAAAGGTCGCTCATCCAGCTCGTAATTGCTACGTGGCAGTCATATTCTGCCATGAAACACTCCCAAGACTCGACGGCGCAGTTCTTGTCACCGTTGGTGTCAATAGGCAAAGCGATAGCATCTTGGTTTAGCTGCTCTCGCAGTTCCTGTATCAAAGCTGTTAACGCAGCAATCATACGCTCGTACACGACACGAATCTGGCACAGTACGTTGCGGACGTGGGCTTCGTATCTCTGGCCAGCAAAGTGCAGCGCTGTGACCCACTGTTGAATAGCGAGTCGTTCAGTATCTCGCTTGCGCAGAAGTTGGTCGCGATGCTTACAATGCAGCTGCAACAAGCTCTTGTCGTTCTCACAGCCTTGACGCAAATTCTCGTAGGCGAGATCGAAGGCCTTTTCTTTCTGCAAGAGCTCGTACAGCTCCGAGAGCAAATGTCGCGTCTTCTCCACGTAGTTAGCAGTGTACACTTCAAGAGGAACGACAACTTTCTTCATCAGATCTTCAGCGACGGCGGCCTTGACTACCGAGCACTTGTAAACGAAGTGGCTGAAGCCTTGACTCACCCTCTGCAGATGTGGAAGTCGCTCCAGTGTCGACTTGACATCAGCCGACAGATCGAACGGCAGCTCTGTGTACTCTTGTCCGTATTGTTCTTCAGCCGATCGGAGTTCACGGACAACACCGGCGACTGCCTTTAAGTGTTTGACCTGCGTTTCCACGTACGCCTCCAGTGGGGCCAGCCCGTCCGATCCCATGGCGTCGGCCCTGGTGGTGCCTTCAATGCAGAAACGCAAGTGAAACTCGAGAGCACCAGCGACCTGCTCTAAGAAAGGCTGTTGCTACTGTACGTCCCAACAACACACACGACGGTTAGCAACTGCGGCCTTTGGGTTCTGAGTCAGACCGGCAGACAAACGCTGACATTTTCCGGTTAAGTGTAGAAACTGCCATCAAAGCTCCTACACTGCAGCCTTCCAAGCTCCAGTCACGTGGTTGATGATGTCCTCAACACCTTTGCCTTTATTGACCTGCGAGAAGACCGTCGGGCCCTCGCCGCGCATGAGCTTCGCGTCGCGATCCATGACGTCCAGATCGGCGCCGACGTACGGGGCCAAGTCGATCTTGTTGATGACGAGCAGATCTGCCTGTGTGATGCCCGGGCCGCCCTTACGCGGGACTTTGTCGCCCCCGGCCACGTCGATGACGTAGATGATGTAGTCGGCCAGCTCGCGGCTGAAGTTGGCCGCCAGGTTGTCTACAGTACCGGATACACACAATCATCAGTCTCAATGGCCATCAATTGGCCATTGCCTACAGTTCACGCACCTCCTCCGGACTCCACTAGCAGCAACTGCGTGTCGAACTCATCTGTCAGGTCCTCACAGGCCTGCAGGTTGGCCGAAATATCTTCCCGGATGGCCGCGTGTGGACAGCCGCCCGTCTCAATAGCACGGATACGTTTCTCCGGCAGCGCGTTGTGGCGTACGAGGAACTCGCCGTCCTCACGCGTGAAAATGTCGTTGGTCACGGCCGCCAGACTGAACTTGTCCTTGAGCGCGCGACACAGCGCCAGCATGAGCGCCGTCTTGCCGCTGCCCACGGGCCCGCCGATCCCCACGGTAAAGGCCCGCTGGGCCCAGTCCCGGCCAGACTTGGCCGTGTCGCGCTCGTGGAACTCGCCGGCGTGCTCCATGTGCTCGTGTGTATGGCCATGTTCGCGCAGCTGCTGCTCCTCGTCGGGCGTCGGCGCCCGGCCGCGGCTCTGCGTGAAGCGACGGACCAGTTCGTCCCCATCGATCGCGTGCGAGTGGCCATGATCGTGTGAATGCGAGTGGTCGTGGCCATGATCGTGCGAGTGAGAGTGGGAATGGGAGTGTTCCATAATGGCGCTTGGGTATTCAGTACTTGAAAGCCTTGCGGGGTCGACGGCAAATTGCGGAGTGAGCTGGACGGGATCTTACGACGTCAGCGATGATGCACATCATTTGCCCAATCACAAGCCATATCGGATACCACTTCAAGCACAGTATCGGATAAGTGATACGTTTGCACTTGTTCGTGTTGAAAGGTACTCAAAAGGAGGCATTCGCTACAAAAGCCTGTATGCAGTCGCTGGGATACATTAAATGCAGTTTCTATTCGGCGGTTGTTATCAGCAAATGCGAGGGTCTATTGACTGCTGGCCGTGGTCTTCTGCAGCACGTAGAAGAAATAGCCCAGGCCGATCTCTGCATGCAGAAGCAAAACGTGATGTTAGCGCACGGTAGCCATCGCTCAAAGTAAAAGGAGACGCCAAATGAACTTACCGATGTTGTGGTACGAGTAGTTCCAGCAGTAGACTGTGCTGGTAGGCGCCTGCTCGCCCTCGCCCAACAGGAAGCGCTTGCGGAAGTGCGGCTGCGCGAACGAGATCTGCACGAAGGTTCCATGTGGCACCAACACGGACGTGATGCCGTTGCACATAGCGGCAGCCTGCTCGATCACCGCCTCCGAGGGGGACCAGACGTCGCCTTCGTCGCACATGAGCGCGTCCATGGCGGCCTTGTCGATGACGATGTCGAAACTCTCAGGCGCAAAAAACTCGTGCAGCTTCGTCATGTCCGCCTCGATCCACTTCATCTCCGGCATCTCTTCCTGCAAATGAAATCAGTTTCTGTATTGTAAGGGGGATCGACACTGCTGACACTCACACTGTATTTGGCTCTCATTCGCTCGATGACGACTTTGGAGAAGTCAATGTTGGTGATGTGATGGAAACCTGCTTTGTACTGTCACGACAAAGGTGAGACTCAACAACTCAGCATACAGCCAACCAGTCCTTACCATGTCGACGCTGAACGTCGAATTACCACAACCAACCTACACAGCCACATCGTCAGTTCCAGTTCATTATGGAGATTGCAGACCCACGCACCATCAGGATGCGGTCCGACGGACGCACGTACTTGGCCAGTAGTTCGGCCACGTTCTCGTAGCGGGCCAGCCAGTCATACGATTCCTCGCTGTCGGTCACAATAAGAACAGCGTACTCAGTGTGTTTCTGCAATTGTAAAGCAGCAAATGCAACGAGGGTTTGCACCTGTCGAAGCGCGAGTCCCAGTAACCTTTCTCCTTGTATGTGCGGTTGTCTTCAGGCAGGTATTCCGTCATGGTGTCCGTCGAGCAAATTGAGTGGCGTTCGTCTATGGGAATTATGTTGCGCATAAACAAGACATGGTTTCACATGAGTGACGTTGAAGTGAGCTTATTATTAGGAAGAAAAGTGTTAGTGTAATTCAATGTTTAACATATATTTATTTAATTTTCAGTGCGTCGCTACCTGAAGCCGGCCATCACCTCGCAGATTCCCAGCACTTAGTTACGTCTGCTCTGCTTGGCCCCGTTCTGCTTATTCTTGTGCTTGTTGCACGGCTTGACCGTCGGAGTTGAGATCGAAGCAGCAGTCGTCGCCGTCGGGTATCCGCCCGTGTTGCCTTGTCCACCATCGCCACTGCCAGAGCCGTTGGGCTTGCTGCCGTTGCCGCCTTTCGGGCCGCTACCATTCCCGGTCGGGCTGCTCAGCACCGGAGCCGGCGAAGTCGCCTGTGGGGCTCCCGTATTCGAGGCGCCCGTGCTGCCGTTGCCACCCTTGCTACCATTGCTACCCTTCGAGCCGCTGTCATTGCCGGTCGGATTGCTTGGCACTGGGGCTGGAGATGTCGCCTGCGATGCTCCCGTATTAGATCCCGTGAAACTATTCTTCAGGCTGCCAGTATTGCTTCCATTGCCGCTGTTGCCAGACTTGTAGCTGCCGCTACCACCGGTATTGCTACCATTGCCGCTGTTGCCAGACTTGTTGCTGCCGCTGCCGCTTGCAGAGCCGTAGGCACTTCCTGTGTTGCTTGGGCCCTGGCTCGGGTTGACGCTTCCAGAAGAACTGGTAGTCGAAGGTGCCGGCGTCACGGCCTGCGAGCCTGCGTTACCGGAGTTGGAGCCGGTCTTGCTGCCGCCGCTGTTGCTACCATTGCCGCTGTTACCAGACTTGATGTATCCACCCTTGCCGCTGCCGCTCCCAGTGCTACTACCAGTCGGGTTGCTCGGTACCTGGTCGGCATTTGAGTCTCCCGTGGATCCAGCCTTACTGGTTTGACCGCCCTCCAAACTGCTACCATTGCCACTCACGTAGCCACCGTTGTCGTTATAGGTTGAACCGGTGGTCACAGGAACTGTGTCCGTTGCCTGCCAGCCTCCCGTATTGCCTGTGCTGCTGCCATAGCCGCTTGGGTTAAGTGTCACCGGAACAGGCAGGGCCGCCGACACGTAGTTGTTGCCGCCCGTCGACGGTGCCACCGGATTATAGGCGCCTCCAGTCGACGGGGAGTACACACCACCGCCCCCGTTACCTTTTTTCTTGCCTCCCTTCTTGACGTGGCTGCTCTTCTTTCCACTGAGCTCGTTCTTGCCGTAGCTGCGTTCACCACCCGTGGCACCGTCCTTGCCGTAGCTGTTGTGGATACCACCGCTGTTCTTCCCGTACATACTGGTACTCTGGACACCTTTGCGAGTCCTGCTCTTCTTAACTAGGAAGAAATCCGTCGTAGCGGATTGACCGATGAGGGTGACAGTTCCAGCCTGCCCTTCAGCGTTGGTCGGACTGGCGTACGAAAACTTTTCACCCGTGGCATCCGGAGACGTGACCTGGCGCAGACTTTTATCTGCCTGGGAACTTGCTGCATCCTTGGCGTAGGTGTTTGGGGACGCAACATTCAGCACATTGGTCCCGTAGAAATCCGCCGAAGTATCGATGTATCGCCCGCCCTTAATGCCGCGCTTCGTCCCCTGGTTTGAGGGACGAGTACTCGCCACAGTAGCTTGGGTGGTAGCAGCTACCGTCGAGAGCGCAATGACAGTCCGGAAGATGGTCTTGGGGTAAATCATTGTGGTCGGAGGCGAGTCACGGGTGGGGCACGAGCGCGGACGCTGAGCGGCAGGAAGTCGCGAGGCAACGAGGAAGCGCTGGAGGAGGCTGTGGGGCTTGTGAAGCGAATTCAAAGTGAGAGCACTAAACACTTCACACCACAAAAGCACCGGGAGCTCCTCGCTCTCGCTTCATATTGAGGACGTGACGTCTTATCCCCTCGTTCCTACAAAGATAGCATCCTCAAATCTGGCCCGACGACACTTCCCACAGAAAAAGATAAGCATATATAGATGAAAGCACTGCCGTGGCCTACCTCAATAGCGGCCACTCGCTCGGTCGCAATGTCTTTAGGGATCATCCCAGCGTTCGGGGCACTCCCGCGCGAAGTGGCCGAACTGGTGGCACACAAAGCAGCTCCCAGAGTCCCGGCGCGGGCGTTTCCTAGGCTGCTCATGGCCGCGCCGAGCTGTGGCTGCTGGCCTCTTGGACAATAGAGAAGGGCCGGCCCCGTCGCTGCGCTGCAACAGGATGGCCTCCTTAGCCGCGGCGTCGAGATCCTCGGGCTTGGACTCTCCTAGTAGGTGCGTCAACTGCTCGCAGCCCACACCGTTAATGAATGCCACCACATAGTAGGGCTCCGGAATAACGTAGCTCTCGCCGGCGCGGCGCAGCGCCTTCTTGTACTCCATGAACGTCTCATGAGGCAGTTTGCGCCGCGCCAGCACGCGCGCGACGGCAAACGCCGCGAGCAGTTCCTCCTCGCGTCGCCGCTGGTCCGTCAGCTCGCTGCAGGCTGGCAAGGACTCGCGCTTGAGCTCGGCCGTGGCCTCGCCCGCCGTCTCCTCTGGCCTCGCCGTCTTCACGAAGCCGTGGCGTCCTTCCAGACGCATGATCGATCGCCTTGGTCCCGGCCGTTATGTTGAACTTGCCGTCTTGTTTTTGGTCAAACTGTAAAACGTTCAAAGATCCAAGAAAGGATCAAAACCATTAGAGAAAATAGGGCACACAAGAAAATGAATTGTAGGATCAAGAACTATGTATTCCATTCATCTCCCAGTATTCTACAGCATGCACAATGAACGGAGGGCAACTACAGACTGCGCGCACTCTCTGCGCGAGTCAGCCCGTCATAAAGCCCACCAGCAAATATGACTGTGGATGCTGAGCGCGAAGACGCCTTCCATCGGCTGCTCTATCGCCCCAGCAAACCACTGCTTCTGCACAAAACCCTCAGCCAAAGCCTGCTTACACGGTGCGGCTGGCGCGGATCGAGCGCTGCGTGCTCGTCACCACTGAGTGCGTCATCGTCGGGTGGCCCGCGTTGATGCGCTCCGTGAACGCCTTGCTCGCGTACGTGTTCTTCGTCAGGATGTAGTTCACCGCGAACTTGATCAGGTCAAGCGGGAACTGCCACACGATGGCCCACAGCCACGCAATCAGCGTGTAGCCGCCACCGCAGCCGATCACGGCAATACGGTCCGTCGGGTAGCCACCGAAACCGATCCAGCCGATCACCGAGGCAACGATCTGGGCGAACACGAAGGCGATAAGCAGTAGGTTGCACGGCTTCTCAGCGAAGAACCAGTTGTTGCTGCCGGCCGTACGCGTCACGAAGATCAAAGCCTGACCAGAGATCGACACCTGCAGGTAAACCAGCGAACGGAGGACACCCTCCTTGCGCTGGATGCCAGGACCGATCATCTCGTTGTCGCGCGTCCACGTTGAGTTCCAGTTGCTGAAACCCCACACGTAGTCGCAGAAGCCAACCTGGTTTGTAATCGGCACCTCGTCGTTACCGATGAACGTCACACCCTTGCCCAGCTGAGCAGCAGTGAACACGTCGTAGCCGCCCTCGTACGCCTCACCGGCAACACCCAGAGTGTACTCGTACACGTACTGGTTGTACGCAACCTCGGCCGACGGCTTCGCGTCGTTCGGCAGCCAGTTGAGGTGCACGTCCGCGAGGTCCTCGAACAGCTTCGAGCGCGAGTCGTACTTATCCTGGTACTGCGTCCAGTACGCGTTGATGGCGCTCTCACGGAAAGCACCAACGTCCGACACGCTAGCGGCCTGCGGCACGCTGCCCGTCATCTCACCACAGCCAGTAGCGTTGTTGTCCATCACACATGTCTGGTACTGGTCCTGGAAGAAGTCGTGGCACTCGTCCTTCATGCAGCTCGCGCACAGGTTCTCCACGCCGGTGCTCTCGAAACCGCTCGAGTTGTTGATGACAGCGAACAGCACAATCGTAGACAGAGTCAGCCACAGGCCGAACGAGATCGACGAGATGAACACCTCCTTCAGCTTCCACGAGTCAGGGTGCGGCGAAGCAACCACGTTGTCCTTCGAGATCGTCAGAATCGTACCGTCGTTCAGGATGGCCAGGATCACAACAAGAATCGGGGGGAAGTACCAGTTCCACGCCACCGTCAGGATGCCGAACGTGAACACGATACGCACCGTCATGGCGATCGAGTACATGGCGTAGTTCTTCATGCGCAGGAAGATCTCACGGCTCATGCGAATGGCCGTGATGATCACACTCAGACCGGGCGAAACAAGCACGATGTCGGCGGCAGCACGCGCGGCGTCCGTCGCATCATCCACAGCAATACCAATGTCGGCCTGAGCCAGGGCCGGAGCGTCGTTCACACCGTCACCCGTCATGCCAACCACCTTGTCCAGAGACTGCAGGTGCTTCACGATTTCGAACTTGTGCTCCGGGAACACCTGAGCAAAGCCATCCGTGTCATAGATCATCTGAGCCAGGTTCAGTCCAGGAGGCGGCGTAGTGTTGAAGAAAGAAGTGTCAAGGATGTTCGTCGGCATTCCCAGCTGACGGCACGTCTCCACGGCAATGGCCTTCTGGTCACCCGTGACCATCTTCACCGCAATGCCCAGAGCAATTGCCTTCTTCACCGTGTCGGCCGTGTCGTGACGAGGCGGATCGAACAGCGGCAGCAGACCGATCATCTGCCACTCGCACTCCTCCACCGGAACGTCGCCGCTGCGAGAGATACCCACACCCAGACCACGGTAGCCGCGCGAAGCGAACTCGTTGATGCGGTCCTCCACCTCCACGCGCAGAGTCTCCGCGTTCACGTCCATGTCCAGCACCACCTGCGGAGCACCCTTCACGGCACGGAAAATCTCGCCCGTCTTGTTGTCCTTCAGCTTGGCAATCGTGCGCTTCGTCGTGGGGTCGAACGGCGTGTAGTGCAGCAGCGTGTACTCATCCCACATCGTCTCGTGGCCCGGGTACGTGTTGTGGCACACAACGTCGATGGCCTCGTTGTTCTCCGTACGGGCCGACAGAGCGCCGTACTTCAGGATGTCATCAGCCGTGAAGTTGTTGTACGGGATCAGGTTGTCCATGTCCACCGAGAGCTGGTTCAGTGTCAGTGTGCCCGTCTTGTCCGAGCACAGCACCTCCATCGAAGCCATCTCCTCAATGCACGTCAGACGCGTCACGATGGCGTTCTCCTTGGCAAGAGCCGACGAACCGATGGCCAGCGTCACCGACAGCACCGTCGGCATGGCCACGGGGATACCGCCCACGATCAGCACCAGGATGTTGGCCACACCCAGACAGCCGTCCGTCACAATGACGCACGGGTTCTGCGACGAACGGCCGGCCATCTGCACCAGCAGCTCGATCACGCACCAGAACAGGATCGACACCATGCAGAAGTTGCCCACCGTAGTCAGCACCATCTGCAGACGGCCGTGCGCATCAGCGGACGCGATCTTCTCAGCGGCGCGGCCCAGGAACGTGTTGATGCCCGTGCTGGTCACAACGGCCTCAATCTCGCCCTGCTTCACTACCGAGCCAGAGTAGCCCTCGTCGCCCTCGTTCTTCGTCACCGGCAGCGACTCGCCCGTCAGCGACGACTGGTCCACCTTGATCGCGTCGCCCTCCAGGAACTTGAGGTCGGCCGGGATCACGTCACCCAGACGCACACGCAGCACGTCGCCGGGGACCAGCAGGTCCGCCGGGATATTCTTAATTTCACCGTCACGGAACACCTTCGCCTCAGGGGCCAGCTGGCCCATCAGGGCCGACACGGCGTCACCGGCCTGTACCTCCTCAAAGTAACCGATGCAAGCGTTCAGCAGCAGCAGGAACAGAATCAGCGCAAAATCGGCGTAGTCCAACAGCACGATCGACAGGATGGCGGCCACCTCCATGGCCCACGAAAGCGGGTTCCACATGAAGCCCAGGAACAGCGTCAGCTTGTTAATCTTCTCCTCCGGCAGCTTGTTCGGGCCGTACTCGGCCAGACGCTTCTCGGCCTCATCGGACGTAAGACCCTCACGGGAAGTCTTGAGCTTGTCAAGAGCGGCGTTCAGCGGCACCTGAGCCCACTGAATCTGACCCACGTCGTTCGTGTAGTTCTTGACGTCGTTGGGCGTCGCCATGGACATGTACGAGTTACCTGCGGCACCAGCCATTTGGGGGGTGTCTGGTGCGGAGCCCGAGGCTTCGTCGACAAAGAGACAGTTGATCGAAGGCGCTCCGGCTGGTCTCTCGACGTAGAAACGGACGACTGCGAACTCGAAGAAGCAAGTGCGCGGGCGTCGGTGACAGTCGGGAAATTGCAGAATGAAAACGCTGCCTGTGGTCGAGTACCGCCCGTCCACACGACGGCAAACGGCGCCGCTGCTGTCCGCCGTGGGGTTGCCCCTGGCGAGCCCTTCTGGTTGCCACCCTGCTCTCTGCTCTCGAGCCGGGTGCTGATTGGCTGATGAGGTCCTATTCGGCCAATCAGCGAGCAGATCAATCGGAATTGGTGGATCGAGGTTTTTCGGCCCGAACCGACTCGTTACCTCACGCTGGCTCGTCTGCTCCATACAAACCGCAGCATTGCGCCTATTTCGACAAGTGAAGCGCAGTCGAGGTTTTATTGGCGTCTGGTGTGCATCACACTGTATGCGACAACCTCCGTATCTTTTTTATCAGAAGCGATTGGTTGTCGGGTGCAATTCAACGAGGGGTACGTCGCCGCCCAGGCTCCGCTCGGCTCGAGCGACCAGCGTAGAGGCCCCCGTTTTACAAGACGCGCGAGCGAGTGCGATCCTGAGCTCGGCCGGCCTGGGTTCGTGCGTAATTTCTGGCCGCAGCGGCGCAGACATTAACTTGATGCCCAAGCTCTCTCTCCGGCGCTGCTGCGCTGACCTGCTGCGGAAAGGAAGGCTAGAAGCAGCAGCCGCAAGGCCCGCTGAGTGGAGGCCACCCGAGCAGACTGGCGCGCAATACATGTACAGCAAGGCTTGCCGTATTGCCGCAAGCGCGCCGTACATCTTGACAAGATGATCTTGTTACTGTAAAGATGCGAGCTGAACCACCCGAACGGCGTTCGGAACCCGCCACTCTGCTGATTTGACAAGGACCGTCTCTCTTGTTTCTCCAGTTGCTGTGCCGCAGCCAGCTGAAGGACAGATACCGGTATTGTGACTTTCACCGATTTTACCTTCCGATTTGACGCCTTATATCGGACCCCGATTTATATAAATCAGATAGCCGATAGGGTAAGAAAGTCCGATTTATCTAAATCGGACCAGAATTAGGCTTGATAAGGCCACCCAAGAGGACATTTTCGAGGCAGACATACTGAGTCTAGAAGCAACTGTAATCCAGAAATCTACGACAGTGATGCATATGACAACGCTGTTGCTCAACAGATTGATCTTTTAGGTTGTTTGATAGCAGGCCATGTTCGTATTACAGACAATCCTCTCGGTTGTGATAGCTTCGGGAGCCATCATCTTATTACAAACTAGAGTAATTACAATCAAGAGTGTACCACTCCAACGGTACAGTGCATCGTGTACCAATTTAGAGGTACATTTTAAAGGTTGGACCGAGCCACGCGGCTCGCAACTACGGTTCGCTGATGAATTGCTGGAGGCCGACCCATCAATGGACTTAGGGCTTGTCGCGAAGCTGTACAACGTAGATGTTCGACAAGCAGTGCTATGGAGCATCGAGAGCTGGAATGCTCTCTCTAACACCACATTCGTGAACTGCTGGAAGAAGACAGGTCTTCTTGAGTACTACACGTGCGAGTATGCGGGGCCGGATGAAGAAGACGGTATCACGGAGGAGCTAACGGCAATGATATCGCGCTTACATACGTCCAACCCTATGTCAGTGCTCGAACAGCTGAATCCCCCGGAGGAGAACGTTCTGATGGAGGATCCGACGGACGAGGACTTCTGTCGCGTTGAGGACAAGCACGACGACGAGAACAGGTGTGGTGCAGTTGGCGACGGGGCCAACACTATAGACGATGAGAACGAAGCAGCCTTTGTGGCACCCACTCCAGACAATCTTACTGCGGAAGAGCTGAAGGAGCGCCTGAGGTGGATGGCGCAGCTTTTCGTCAGCGCTGATGCTATGGGGGTGTCGTCCGGAACAGTGAGTGGATTGCGTTCAATGCAGCGAGCATTTCGAGAGGAGTTAGGGCGAAAGCAGGGTCGAAAGCAGCAAAAGTCGATGCTGGACTTCTTCGGCCGTCCTTCAGCAATCCATAGTTAAGCACCTTCGTTTAGTAATAATCCAGCTTTTCATATCACAAACTGCTAACTAGAGGATAGAGGCATATTTGACTTGAGCTTGTATATATACCGCCGGTCATTGGGAACCCACCTTTTATCTGTGTGCGGAGTGAATCACTATTCGGGATATCACGGTCGAGAGGATTGTCTGTACTCCAATGGTCCAGTGACCTGAAGCTCTCGGAGATATTTTTCTGACAGTCATTTACGCCGTTGAAAACCGGCAATTATGAGCCCAGCGTCACAACTCGGAGCTTCTTGCGATATATCGGGCCAGAAATAGCTAGCTTACCTCAGCCCTATTACCTAAATCGGACCGTGTTCGCAAATCGGGTCCGATATATTGGATCTCGGGCCATCCGTTTTGCCAAAAAGGATGAAAGCCACAATACATGTACAGTACATGTAAAACGCGACAGGTGCTTGAGGCAATGGCCAGCAAGAACTCCATGCCGGTGCTAGTGTACGTGATTGACGCGCTCGCCTTGATTTTGGATACCGTGTGTCGCGTGGTTTATATTGGCGGGTGGCGGAGACTTACATGCAGCATGATGTTACATGCATCTCGCAGCGAGATTCTCGCTGATAAGCTTCTCAAAGCAAACCTTAATATCGCACAGAAGCCACGTCATGAGAAATCACACGGCCGTTGCGTCGAGCGTTTCTCGCAGATTGCCAACGTGACGCGTACTAGTACAACAGAAAATCGTGGCAGCAGCGGCGATATGAGGCGGGCGGCGCCAAGATCGCAAACAGAGGCAAGCGACCCTGCTCTGTGTCGCCGATTGTGGGGCTCGCGTCGTTCCAAGACTCTGCAGCACCGCCGTCGATCTGCCAATGTACATGTGCATGTTGCTCGCGACGCACCGTGTTTTAGCGGTCGTACAGTAAGGCGCGAGCTGCCCACCGCCGTCCGCAAGAACTTCGAGCAAGTCTGTTAACGGGCTGTTAAAACGGGACGAGGCGGAGCGATCCGACGAAGCGCAATTGCCCTCCATGGCTCGGATTTGCTGCAAGGCTTGCGGTGCAAGCAAGGTAAGACGGGTGAACGGCGGCGATGGGCCGCTGCAACTCGGGGCAACAAGTTGTGTGTTGCCAACAACGACAACCGGAATTGAAGCAACGAACAAGGCCAAGGGGAGCGGCCCAGAGCATTGCCAAAGCTCTTGAGCGCGTCGCCAAGTGACGTCGTCGCGTTGACCAAGCGGTACATGATGTACAACGCGACATGTACTATATGTAGTCGGAATCGAACATTCGACGCGTAAAACCGGCACTGTTCCCTGCAATAAAACATAACCTTAATATTCCGCAAAATCTCAAAAGTGGGGTGGGCGCGGCCATGACCGATTGACATACTGGGAGAGGCCATAGTGGAACCGTCAGAATTTACCCGCGAGATATTATATAGAGCGGGGTCCAGCGAGCCAATCACGACGCGCCATGAGACAAAGCCGGGTTCCACGGTCGCTGCATCGTCTGACGGGATCCACTCGAATTGCAAGTGGTTGCCGTTGGCTCTCCTCGTTGGCAACGACGTTGCCGCCGGTTGACTCGACCTGAATGGCGCCAGCGTGCTGACCCAAGTGAGCATGGCACGCGTAGCGCCAGCCATCCAGCGTAGCACGTCAACCAATATAAATGTATCCCCGCTCACGCGCCAGCAATCCATCTTGGGACACGCTGGTGAGGAATCAATTGCTTCGCGCAAGGGTGC
The DNA here is from genome assembly GCA_014706135.1 of Phytophthora tubulina. Lineage (NCBI taxonomy): Eukaryota > Oomycota > Peronosporomycetes > Peronosporales > Peronosporaceae > Phytophthora > Phytophthora tubulina. Next base: position 147,111 of record JACBOY010000203.1, read on the forward strand.
TCGCTTGCGGCAAAGACCTCACGGCGGGTTGCCGGCGGTGCTGGACTGCTTGGTCTGAACAGACCGCACGTGGCAGACCATCTTCAACGCCAACGCGTGGATGCCTGTGCACACAGGCCTGTGCTGCGTGCACGACTAGCCTCTTCGCTGTAGAAACACCACGACTGGCCTCTTCATCGCTATCAGCCTGCTCCATCCACTTCACCCGCCAAAAGTAGCGGCTCCAACGTTTTTTATAGGACCGCGCTCCTGATGCATCTGCTGCGACTGCATGCTACTTACAAGCCGCAGCGGTGTTGAATCGTACGTAGCAGCAATGGTCGCCGGCAGTGGTGGTGGACTGATGCTCACTCCGGCGCAGCGCACCCTCGTCGAGAAGAGCCGCGACGTCAAGCAGCAGCGCGCGGCGGCGCTCGAGGCGCAGCACGAGCTCAAGGCCAGGGCTCGCGCTCACGTGCAGGAGATCAAGGCTCGCTGCCAGTCTCAGCACGCACCCGCGCCTGCCGCGCGACGCCTCATCCTACGTCATGTCGGTGAAGAGCTCGCGCGCGTTGCACATCGAGTGCCGATGAAAGCGGGCTTGATGCCGCACCACACCAACAACAACGATCGCAAGGCGTCAAGGGGGTCGACCCCCAGCGATCACGACGACCAGGAGCAGAAGCCGCAAAGCGCCGACGACGGCTACGACGAAGAGCGCTTCGGCGCCGTGCGACGTCCTCCACGCAAGCAGCCGTCGAACCTCTGGGTGCCGGTAAGTGTCACACATCTTTTGCATCATCACCGTCATGGACTAATCACATGTGCTTCGACTGGCAAAATAGATCTTCGAGCAGGAGGTGGCTGAAGTGCAGCAGGCCAAGGAGGAAGCCGAGCGCAAGCGACTAGCTGCTGCGGCCAAGTATCGCGAGCAGCTCGCACAGCAAGAGGCCGACAAGCAGCGCAAGCGCCTGAACGAGAAAGCAACGGCGGATGCCTTCGCCCGAGCCCAGGCAGCTCAGCAGGCCGCGTGGCGCGAGCAGGAGAAGGCCAAGCAGAAGCAGCGCCAGGACCAGGTTGTTCTGGAGGCGCAGCGCTGTCAGCAAGACCTCTACGCGCAAGCCGAGGCGCTACGCGTGGCCCAGGAAGCAAAGGAGCGCAACGAGCGTCGCGCGCTCGAGAGGTTCCGCTTGCTGGACGAGGACGAGAAGCGCCGCAGGGCGGAACGCAAGACTGCCGACATGGAGGAGGTCGTCCGAGTCAAGCTGGCGAACGCGCAGCAGCTGGAGCTCAAACGTCAGGCCGTGCTGCGCGAACAGCAACAAGATCACGAGCTGCAAAAGGCGTACGAAAAAAAGCTTGAGACGCAGGAAGCCGCGCGTCGTGCAGAGCTGGACGCGATCCTCTCCAAGCGGAGTCAGAAGGTTAAACTAGCCCTTCTCAACGTCAAGACCGCCGAGGAGAAGGCACGCGAGGACGAGCATCGTGCACTTGCGGTGCAAGCAGCTGTGCGAGCTCGAGAGGCCGAGCTGCTGGAGCAAAAGGAGCGCAAGAAACGATATGCTGCACGTCTGCAGGTGCAAGCCTTGACACTGCAAAAGGAAAAGAAGAAGGCCAATCGACATTTGCTGGACCAAGAGGAAGCTGTTTACGCCAGCAAGTTTAAGGCAGATTTTCAAACCTGGCAACAGGAGCAAGTTGCGACAAAGGAGAAGGTGAACCAACGCAATCGCGAGTACCAAAGGCTGGTACGGCAGCAGATGAGTGAGGATGTGGTGCGCAGGGCTGAGGAGGACAAGTACGGCATGACCTTGTTAGAGGCTGAGCTCAACACTAAGCTACTCCAGAAGGCAGGAATCGCCTCACCGCCGAAGGATATCCATCGCAGGTAGTCGTTGTATAACTAACTCGTAGTAAAATAGCTCATCAAAATGGACGCTCTTAACAACGTCGCCGTGCTCACCTTGTATGCAACGTGGGCAGTGCGGATAACCGCACAAAAAAATAAGATTATACTAGTATATGGATAGCGGTTAAAAAAATAAACACTACCGGCGTTGCCCTTGTTGCTGTCACTGTGGTTATCCGGATACCGGTGTTTCAGCAACACTGTTGCTACCTTTGCTGCTCGGCCCTGACCCGCTCAAGTGTGCCGCCGAAGATTTGGGGCAGATTGCAAGAGCAGATATCTGCTGTGAGCAACGATCAAGTAATAAAGGAACGAGCGTCAATTAGGCATAGCCTTCGGCGATACCAGCACTCTACAGTTCTTAAAGCGTAAATAGAGGACCTCTGAACTCTCGGTACCTTTGCTGCTCTAGCCAAACTTGTCGCTGCCACTGCCTTTTGTGTTGCTATCATTGCCGCAGTTGGGCAAAGTTGTATTATGGAGACCGTGGTGTTTACGGTTGACTACGGTAGTGGTCGGCCTGCATGCTGAAGCGCGTGATCAGCTTCCCGTAACCTTTGCGGTCTCGCATTACACAGCTGCGCACTACTGTACCGTGGTCTCACTGATGTGTCGTTGCAGCCTTCATCAGGCTACTACACGTCCGCAAAAACTGTTGTCGTAGATACTGGACCCTTAGTTTGCTGCCCAGGTCTGAAATTTGGCCCTCGCAACAACAATGAAACGAGCTGTTGAGACTGATCCAGTTGTAGGGACTATAGGGACTACAGTACTGGCTGCAGCTTGGGCAGCACTGGTGCGGGTATTCGAAGGCCGTGGATGCCGAGGTGTAGTCACGAGCACTTGTGGGGGGGGCATTCGATACAGAGGAGCAGTACGGCATGTTGAAGCTCTCCATGTGTATTTCTGGATCAATTACAGTAACGTCGTATTTATCCACAATCAGTGTTCATAAATCCACTTTTGTCCATAATTAGTATTGCCTGATGCATGCGTTCGTGACAGTGGGGACGACCAAGTTTGACGCGCTAATCGCAGCGCTGGACACGGAAGCGTGTCTGTCCGCTCTGGTGGCGCGCGGCTTCACGTCTCTGCGGATGCAGATCGGCCACGGCGAGCACCAGCCGCGCGCGTCCTTCCCAGGGCTCGAGCTAAGTTTTTACCGCCATGATCCGCAGTACAAGAGCGACGTGGCCCGGGCCGACCTGGTCATCAGTCACGCCGGCGCCGGCTCCATCATGGACGGCCTGGCGCTCAAGAAGAAACTCGTGATTGTAGTCAACACGGCGCTCATGGACAACCACCAGACGGAGCTGGCCGAGGCTATGGCCGACCACAAATACTGTCTTCAGACGTCCGTACAGGGGCTCCAGGCAGTGCTTGAGACCGGCGACTGGGATAACCTGGAGTCGTACCCACAGCCGGACGAACAGGCCTTCCCCGACCTCGTAGACGCCGTGATGGGGGTGTCTCAAGCCTCCAAGGAGCAGTAAGAGTGAGAGTAAGGAAAACAAACTCATAGATGGACTTCTTCCTGTTGCTGCTAACATGCTGTTTACCAATGATATTATCTATTGACTATTGCTCTAGACATCGGTGTCGATGGCGTCGACGACGTCGAGGAGGGCCCCCACGATGGCCGTACCAATGGCTGCTGCGGACAGCTCCGCGGGACTTGGCTCGGGTAGTTGGACCAGCTCGACAAAGTCGGCGTCACGAACCGCGTCATCGTCACTCGGGTCGAGTAGCTTGTCTTTTGTTTTACTGAAAGGCGAGGGCTGCACAGCGGCATTCGGTTGCGTGGTGTTATCCGCTTCGGCTGCTGCGTCACGAAGCTGGTCGTCCTCGTCACGAGATGAGAGTTGCGGGCTGACAGCGCGTGGATTTTCCCTAAATGCAAGACCGGTGATCTTCTCGTCTGCACCTCCTAGAGTTGGGTCGATCGCTGCCCATGTGTTCCAATCATCCGAGTCTTCAAGTTCGAGCTCGACGGTGTCGATAAGACCAAGCAATGTGCCGATAACGGCGCTAGTTACAGCGGCAGCAGACACCACGTGCGGGGGAGTTGCTTTCACTTCGACCGCATTCACAATCTCTTCTGCAGTAGCTGCAACCTCAGTCTCCAGATCCGTTTCGTCGTCAAGTTCTTCGGGTGTCCATGACTCAACTGGAGCTGCTACGTCGTTTACATCTTCCGGCTTTCTCTCAACAGGGTCCACATCGATCCCTGCACTCGACTCAGTGACTCCAAAATTCTCGTCACCATATTCAAGTTCACTATCAATTGTCGCCTCCACCATCTCTTCAGCCGCCGATATTGCCTCCGCCGCGGTCTCCGATGCAGCTTGGGTTACGGCCTGAAGCGCCTGCTCCAACGCTGCAGACACCAGGACCTCGGCAGCAAACGTCACCTCAGCCACCACAGCTGCATTAGCGATCTCCGTCGCATCCGATTCCTTCTCAGTCGTCGCGGTCGCCTCCGTCGTCTGTGCTTCCGCCGCAATCTCCGATGCAGCTTGCGATACGGACTGATGCTCCTGCTCCACCACAGCCTGTTGCTCTTCCGTCTCGGCAACTTCGACCTCCGCCGCCGCCGCGGGTGCCTCAGACACCTCCGGCTCGGCCACCACTTCCGCAGCGACTTCCTCTGTGACTGCTGCTGCCGCTTCTTCTTCGACTGCGACTGTGGATTCTACCGTGACTGACAATTTACCTACAGCCTCGACCGCACTTACCAGGTCCTCCGCGGCCGCAGCCACCTCGGCCTCGGATGCGGCCTCCGCCACGGCGTCCACGGCCTGAGCCACGGCCGCTGCCACCTCGATTATTTCTGCTGCGGGAGACACTTCGGCTGCCGCTTCTTGCTCGACGTGTTCGACTGCTTCGGTGGCCACCTCCGGCACGGACTCCGTCACCACCTCCTCGCTGAAGTCGTCCTCCGCGTACTCCGACTCGGCGTCCACGGCGTCCACGGTCTCAGCTAAAGCAGCCACGACCGCTATACTGGCTGCCGCAGCTTCTAGAGCAGTGGCGTCGTCGCTCGGAGATGGCCTGTGCTGCTCGGTCGATGCGATCGATGCCTCGGAGTCGTCCACAATCGCCGCCACATCCGGCTCGACAACGGCAACGGCAACGGCAACGGCCTCCTGCTCAGCAGCGACAACAGCAGCAGACTCCACCGCACTCACCAGGTCCTCTACGGCCGCAGCCACCTCGGCCTCGGATGCGGCCTCCGCCACGGCGTCCACGGCCTGAGCCACGGCCGCTGCCACCTCGATTATTTCTGCTGCGGGAGACACTTCGGCTGCCGCTTCTTGCTCGACGTGTTCGACTGCTTCGGTGGCCACCTCCGGCACGGACTCCGTCACCACCTCCTCGCTGAAGTCGTCCTCCGCGTACTCCGACTCGGCGTCCACGGCGTCCACGGTCTCAGCTAAAGCAGCCACGACCGCTATACTGGCTGCCGCAGCTTCTAGAGCAGTGGCGTCGTCGCTCGGAGATGGCCTGTGCTGCTCGGTCGATGCGATCGATGCCTCGGAGTCGTCCACAATCGCCGCCACATCCGGCTCGACAACGGCAACGGCAACGGCAACGGCAACGGCCTCCTGCTCAGCAGCGACAACAGCAGCAGACTCCACCGCACTCACCAGGTCCTCTACGGCCGCAGCCACCTCGGCCTCGGATGCGGCCTCCGCCACGGCGTCCACGGCCTGAGCCACGGCCGCTGCCACCTCGATTATTTCTGCTGCGGGAGACACTTCGGCTGCCGCTTCTTGCTCGACGTGTTCGACTGCTTCGGTGGCCACCTCCGGCACGGACTCCGTCACCACCTCCTCGCTGAAGTCGTCCTCCGCGTACTCCGACTCGGCGTCCACGGCGTCCACGGTCTCAGCTAAAGCAGCCACGACCACTACACTGGCTGCCGCAGCTTCTAGAGCAGTGGCGTCGTCGCTCGGAGATGGCCTGTGCTGCTCGGTCGATGCGATCGATGCCTCGGAGTCGTCCACAATCGCCGCCACATCCGGCTCGACAACGGCAACGGCAACGGCCTCCTGCTCAGCAGCGACAACAGCAGCAGACTCCACCGCACTCACCAGGTCCTCTACGGCCGCAGCCACCTCGGCCTCGGATGCGGCCTCCGCCACGGCGTCCACGGCCTGAGCCACGGCCGCTGCCACCTCGATTATTTCTGCTGCGGGAGACACTTCGGCTGCCGCTTCTTGCTCGACGTGTTCTGCCGCTTCGGTGGCCACCTCCGGCACGGACTCCGTCACCACCTCCTCGCTGAAGTCGTCCTCCGCGTACTCCGACTCGGCGTCCACGGCGTCCACGGTCTCAGCTAAAGCAGCCACGACCGCTATACTGGCTGCCGCAGCTTCTAGAGCAGTGGCGTCGTCGCTCGGAGATGGCCTGTGCTGCTCGGTCGATGCGATCGATGCCTCGGAGTCGTCCACAATCGCCGCCACATCCGGCTCGACAACGGCAACGGCAACGGCAACGGCCTCCTGCTCAGCAGCGACAACAGCAGCAGACTCCACCGCACTCACCAGGTCCTCTACGGCCGCAGCCACCTCGGCCTCGGATGCGGCCTCCGCCACGGCGTCCACGGCCTGAGCCACGGCCGCTGCCACCTCGATTATTTCTGCTGCGGGAGACACTTCGGCTGCCGCTTCTTGCTCGACGTGTTCTGCCGCTTCGGTGGCCACCTCCGGCACGGACTCCGTCACCACCTCCTCGCTGAAGTCGTCCTCCGCGTACTCCGACTCGGCGTCCACGGCGTCCACGGTCTCAGCTAAAGCAGCCACGACCGCTATACTGGCTGCCGCAGCTTCTAGAGCAGTGGCGTCGTCGCTCGGAGATGGCCTGTGCTGCTCGGTCGATGCGATCGATGCCTCGGAGTCGTCCACAATCGCCGCCACATCCGGCTCGACAACGGCAACGGCAACGGCAACGGCAACGGCCTCCTGCTCAGCAGCGACAACAGCAGCAGACTCCACCGCACTCACCAGGTCCTCTACGGCCGCAGCCACCTCGGCCTCGGATGCGGCCTCCGCCACGGCGTCCACGGCCTGAGCCACGGCCGCTGCCACCTCGATTATTTCTGCTGCGGGAGACACTTCGGCTGCCGCTTCTTGCTCGACGTGTTCGACTGCTTCGGTGGCCACCTCCGGCACGGACTCCGTCACCACCTCCTCGCTGAAGTCGTCCTCCGCGTACTCCGACTCGGCGTCCACGGCGTCCACGGTCTCAGCTAAAGCAGCCACGACCGCTATACTGGCTGCCGCAGCTTCTAGAGCAGTGGCGTCGTCGCTCGGAGATGGCCTGTGCTGCTCGGTCGATGCGATCGATGCCTCGGAGTCGTCCACAATCGCCGCCACATCCGGCTCGACAACGGCAACGGCAACGGCAACGGCCTCCTGCTCAGCAGCGACAACAGCAGCAGACTCCACCGCACTCACCAGGTCCTCTACGGCCGCAGCCACCTCGGCCTCGGATGCGGCCTCCGCCACGGCGTCCACGGCCTGAGCCACGGCCGCTGCCACCTCGATTATTTCTGCTGCGGGAGACACTTCGGCTGCCGCTTCTTGCTCGACGTGTTCGACTGCTTCGGTGGCCACCTCCGGCACGGACTCCGTCACCACCTCCTCGCTGAAGTCGTCCTCCGCGTACTCCGACTCGGCGTCCACGGCGTCCACGGTCTCAGCTAAAGCAGCCACGACCGCTATACTGGCTGCCGCAGCTTCTAGAGCAGTGGCGTCGTCGCTCGGAGATGGCCTGTGCTGCTCGGTCGATGCGATCGATGCCTCGGAGTCGTCCACAATCGCCGCCACATCCGGCTCGACAACGGCAACGGCAACGGCAACGGCCTCCTGCTCAGCAGCGACAACAGCAGCAGACTCCACCGCACTCACCAGGTCCTCTACGGCCGCAGCCACCTCGGCCTCGGATGCGGCCTCCGCCACGGCGTCCACGGCCTGAGCCACGGCCGCTGCCACCTCGATTATTTCTGCTGCGGGAGACACTTCGGCTGCCGCTTCTTGCTCGACGTGTTCGACTGCTTCGGTGGCCACCTCCGGCACGGACTCCGTCACCACCTCCTCGCTGAAGTCGTCCTCCGCGTACTCCGACTCGGCGTCCACGGCGTCCACGGTCTCAGCTAAAGCAGCCACGACCGCTATACTGGCTGCCGCAGCTTCTAGAGCAGTGGCGTCGTCGCTCGGAGATGGCCTGTGCTGCTCGGTCGATGCGATCGATGCCTCGGAGTCGTCCACAATCGCCGCCACATCCGGCTCGACAACGGCAACGGCAACGGCAACGGCAACGGCCTCCTGCTCAGCAGCGACAACAGCAGCAGACTCCACCGCACTCACCAGGTCCTCTACGGCCGCAGCCACCTCGGCCTCGGATGCGGCCTCCGCCACGGCGTCCACGGCCTGAGCCACGGCCGCTGCCACCTCGATTATTTCTGCTGCGGGAGACACTTCGGCTGCCGCTTCTTGCTCGACGTGTTCGACTGCTTCGGTGGCCACCTCCGGCACGGACTCCGTCACCACCTCCTCGCTGAAGTCGTCCTCCGCGTACTCCGACTCGGCGTCCACGGCGTCCACGGTCTCAGCTAAAGCAGCCACGACCGCTATACTGGCTGCCGCAGCTTCTAGAGCAGTGGCGTCGTCGCTCGGAGATGGCCTGTGCTGCTCGGTCGATGCGATCGATGCCTCGGAGTCGTCCACAATCGCCGCCACATCCGGCTCGACAACGGCAACGGCAACGGCAACGGCCTCCTGCTCAGCAGCGACAACAGCAGCAGACTCCACCGCACTCACCAGGTCCTCTACGGCCGCAGCCACCTCGGCCTCGGATGCGGCCTCCGCCACGGCGTCCACGGCCTGAGCCACGGCCGCTGCCACCTCGATTATTTCTGCTGCGGGAGACACTTCGGCTGCCGCTTCTTGCTCGACGTGTTCGACTGCTTCGGTGGCCACCTCCGGCACGGACTCCGTCACCACCTCCTCGCTGAAGTCGTCCTCCGCGTACTCCGACTCGGCGTCCACGGCGTCCACGGTCTCAGCTAAAGCAGCCACGACCACTACACTGGCTGCCGCAGCTTCTAGAGCAGTGGCGTCGTCGCTCGGAGATGGCCTGTGCTGCTCGGTCGATGCGATCGATGCCTCGGAGTCGTCCACAATCGCCGCCACATCCGGCTCGACAACGGCAACGGCAACGGCAACGGCAACGGCCTCCTGCTCAGCAGCGACAACAGCAGCAGACTCCACCGCACTCACCAGGTCCTCTACGGCCGCAGCCACCTCGGCCTCGGATGCGGCCTCCGCCACGGCGTCCACGGCCTGAGCCACGGCCGCTGCCACCTCGATTATTTCTGCTGCGGGAGACACTTCGGCTGCCGCTTCTTGCTCGACGTGTTCGACTGCTTCGGTGGCCACCTCCGGCACGGACTCCGTCACCACCTCCTCGCTGAAGTCGTCCTCCGCGTACTCCGACTCGGCGTCCACGGCGTCCACGGTCTCAGCTAAAGCAGCCACGACCGCTATACTGGCTGCCGCAGCTTCTAGAGCAGTGGCGTCGTCGCTCGGAGATGGCCTGTGCTGCTCGGTCGATGCGATCGATGCCTCGGAGTCGTCCACAATCGCCGCCACATCCGGCTCGACAACGGCAACGGCAACGGCAACGGCAACGGCCTCCTGCTCAGCAGCGACAACAGCAGCAGACTCCACCGCACTCACCAGGTCCTCTACGGCCGCAGCCACCTCGGCCTCGGATGCGGCCTCCGCCACGGCGTCCACGGCCTGAGCCACGGCCGCTGCCACCTCGATTATTTCTGCTGCGGGAGACACTTCGGCTGCCGCTTCTTGCTCGACGTGTTCGACTGCTTCGGTGGCCACCTCCGGCACGGACTCCGTCACCACCTCCTCGCTGAAGTCGTCCTCCGCGTACTCCGACTCGGCGTCCACGGCGTCCACGGTCTCAGCTAAAGCAGCCACGACCGCTATACTGGCTGCCGCAGCTTCTAGAGCAGTGGCGTCGTCGCTCGGAGATGGCCTGTGCTGCTCGGTCGATGCGATCGATGCCTCGGAGTCGTCCACAATCGCCGCCACATCCGGCTCGACAACGGCAACGGCAACGGCAACGGCCTCCTGCTCAGCAGCGACAACAGCAGCAGACTCCACCGCACTCACCAGGTCCTCTACGGCCGCAGCCACCTCGGCCTCGGATGCGGCCTCCGCCACGGCGTCCACGGCCTGAGCCACGGCCGCTGCCACCTCGATTATTTCTGCTGCGGGAGACACTTCGGCTGCCGCTTCTTGCTCGACGTGTTCGACTGCTTCGGTGGCCACCTCCGGCACGGACTCCGTCACCACCTCCTCGCTGAAGTCGTCCTCCGCGTACTCCGACTCGGCGTCCACGGCGTCCACGGTCTCAGCTAAAGCAGCCACGACCGCTACACTGGCTGCCGCAGCTTCTAGAGCAGTGGCGTCGTCGCTCGGAGATGGCCTGTGCTGCTCGGTCGATGCGATCGATGCCTCGGAGTCGTCCACAATCGCCGCCACATCCGGCTCGACAACGGCAACGGCAACGGCAACGGCAACGGCAACGGCCTCCTGCTCAGCAGCGACAACAGCAGCAGACTCCACCGCACTCACCAGGTCCTCTACGGCCGCAGCCACCTCGGCCTCGGATGCGGCCTCCGCCACGGCGTCCACGGCCTGAGCCACGGCCGCTGCCACCTCGATTATTTCTGCTGCGGGAGACACTTCGGCTGCCGCTTCTTGCTCGACGTGTTCGACTGCTTCGGTGGCCACCTCCGGCACGGACTCCGTCACCACCTCCTCGCTGAAGTCGTCCTCCGCGTACTCCGACTCGGCGTCCACGGCGTCCACGGTCTCAGCTAAAGCAGCCACGACCGCTATACTGGCTGCCGCAGCTTCTAGAGCAGTGGCGTCGTCGCTCGGAGATGGCCTGTGCTGCTCGGTCGATGCGATCGATGCCTCGGAGTCGTCCACAATCGCCGCCACATCCGGCTCGACAACGGCAACGGCAACGGCAACGGCCTCCTGCTCAGCAGCGACAACAGCAGCAGACTCCACCGCACTCACCAGGTCCTCTACGGCCGCAGCCACCTCGGCCTCGGATGCGGCCTCCGCCACGGCGTCCACGGCCTGAGCCACGGCCGCTGCCACCTCGATTATTTCTGCTGCGGGAGACACTTCGGCTGCCGCTTCTTGCTCGACGTGTTCTGCCGCTTCGGTGGCCACCTCCGGCACGGACTCCGTCACCACCTCCTCGCTGAAGTCGTCCTCCGCGTACTCCGACTCGGCGTCCACGGCGTCCACGGTCTCAGCTAAAGCAGCCACGACCGCTATACTGGCTGCCGCAGCTTCTAGAGCAGTGGCGTCGTCGCTCGGAGATGGCCTGTGCTGCTCGGTCGATGCGATCGATGCCTCGGAGTCGTCCACAATCGCCGCCACATCCGGCTCGACAACGGCAACGGCAACGGCAACGGCAACGGCCTCCTGCTCAGCAGCGACAACAGCAGCAGACTCCACCGCACTCACCAGGTCCTCTACGGCCGCAGCCACCTCGGCCTCGGATGCGGCCTCCGCCACGGCGTCCACGGCCTGAGCCACGGCCGCTGCCACCTCGATTATTTCTGCTGCGGGAGACACTTCGGCTGCCGCTTCTTGCTCGACGTGTTCGACTGCTTCGGTGGCCACCTCCGGCACGGACTCCGTCACCACCTCCTCGCTGAAGTCGTCCTCCGCGTACTCCGACTCGGCGTCCACGGCGTCCACGGTCTCAGCTAAAGCAGCCACGACCGCTATACTGGCTGCCGCAGCTTCTAGAGCAGTGGCGTCGTCGCTCGGAGATGGCCTGTGCTGCTCGGTCGATGCGATCGATGCCTCGGAGTCGTCCACAATCGCCGCCACATCCGGCTCGACAACGGCAACGGCAACGGCAACGGCCTCCTGCTCAGCAGCGACAACAGCAGCAGACTCCACCGCACTCACCAGGTCCTCTACGGCCGCAGCCACCTCGGCCTCGGATGCGGCCTCCGCCACGGCGTCCACGGCCTGAGCCACGGCCGCTGCCACCTCGATTATTTCTGCTGCGGGAGACACTTCGGCTGCCGCTTCTTGCTCGACGTGTTCGACTGCTTCGGTGGCCACCTCCGGCACGGACTCCGTCACCACCTCCTCGCTGAAGTCGTCCTCCGCGTACTCCGACTCGGCGTCCACGGCGTCCACGGTCTCAGCTAAAGCAGCCACGACCGCTATACTGGCTGCCGCAGCTTCTAGAGCAGTGGCGTCGTCGCTCGGAGATGGCCTGTGCTGCTCGGTCGATGCGATCGATGCCTCGGAGTCGTCCACAATCGCCGCCACATCCGGCTCGACAACGGCAACGGCAACGGCAACGGCCTCCTGCTCAGCAGCGACAACAGCAGCAGACTCCACCGCACTCACCAGGTCCTCTACGGCCGCAGCCACCTCGGCCTCGGATGCGGCCTCCGCCACGGCGTCCACGGCCTGAGCCACGGCCGCTGCCACCTCGATTATTTCTGCTGCGGGAGACACTTCGGCTGCCGCTTCTTGCTCGACGTGTTCGACTGCTTCGGTGGCCACCTCCGGCACGGACTCCGTCACCACCTCCTCGCTGAAGTCGTCCTCCGCGTACTCCGACTCGGCGTCCACGGCGTCCACGGTCTCAGCTAAAGCAGCCACGACCGCTATACTGGCTGCCGCAGCTTCTAGAGCAGTGGCGTCGTCGCTCGGAGATGGCCTGTGCTGCTCGGTCGATGCGATCGATGCCTCGGAGTCGTCCACAATCGCCGCCACATCCGGCTCGACAACGGCAACGGCAACGGCAACGGCAACGGCCTCCTGCTCAGCAGCGACAACAGCAGCAGACTCCACCGCACTCACCAGGTCCTCTACGGCCGCAGCCACCTCGGCCTCGGATGCGGCCTCCGCCACGGCGTCCACGGCCTGAGCCACGGCCGCTGCCACCTCGATTATTTCTGCTGCGGGAGACACTTCGGCTGCCGCTTCTTGCTCGACGTGTTCGACTGCTTCGGTGGCCACCTCCGGCACGGACTCCGTCACCACCTCCTCGCTGAAGTCGTCCTCCGCGTACTCCGACTCGGCGTCCACGGCGTCCACGGTCTCAGCTAAAGCAGCCACGACCGCTATACTGGCTGCCGCAGCTTCTAGAGCAGTGGCGTCGTCGCTCGGAGATGGCCTGTGCTGCTCGGTCGATGCGATCGATGCCTCGGAGTCGTCCACAATCGCCGCCACATCCGGCTCGACAACGGCAACGGCAACGGCAACGGCCTCCTGCTCAGCAGCGACAACAGCAGCAGACTCCACCGCACTCACCAGGTCCTCTACGGCCGCAGCCACCTCGGCCTCGGATGCGGCTCCGCCACGGCGTCCACGGCCTGAGCCACGGCCGCTGCCACCTCGATTATTTCTGCTGCGGGAGACACTTCGGCTGCCGCTTCTTGCTCGACGTGTTCTGCCGCTTCGGTGGCCACCTCCGGCACGGACTCCGTCACCACCTCCTCGCTGAAGTCGTCCTCCGCGTACTCCGACTCGGCGTCCACGGCGTCCACGGTCTCAGCTAAAGCAGCCACGACCGCTATACTGGCTGCCGCAGCTTCTAGAGCAGTGGCGTCGTCGCTCGGAGATGGCCTGTGCTGCTCGGTCGATGCGATCGATGCCTCGGAGTCGTCCACAATCGCCGCCACATCCGGCTCGACAACGGCAACGGCAACGGCAACGGCCTCCTGCTCAGCAGCGACAACAGCAGCAGACTCCACCGCACTCACCAGGTCCTCTACGGCCGCAGCCACCTCGGCCTCGGATGCGGCCTCCGCCACGGCGTCCACGGCCTGAGCCACGGCCGCTGCCACCTCGATTATTTCTGCTGCGGGAGACACTTCGGCTGCCGCTTGCTCGACGTGTTCGACTGCTTCGGTGGCCACCTCCGGCACGGACTCCGTCACCACCTCGCTGAAGTCGTCCTCCGCGTACTCCGACTCGGCGTCCACGGCGTCCACGGTCTCAGCTAAAGCAGCCACGACCGCTATACTGGCTGCCGCAGCTTCTAGAGCAGTGGCGTCGTCGCTCGGAGATGGCCTGTGCTGCTCGGTCGATGCGATCGATGCCTCGGAGTCGTCCACAATCGCCGCCACATCCGGCTCGACAACGGCAACGGCAACGGCAACGGCCTCCTGCTCAGCAGCGACAACAGCAGCAGACTCCACCGCACTCACCAGGTCCTCTACGGCCGCAGCCACCTCGGCCTCGGATGCGGCCTCCGCCACGGCGTCCACGGCCTGAGCCACGGCCGCTGCCACCTCGATTATTTCTGCTGCGGGAGACACTTCGGCTGCCGCTTCTTGCTCGACGTGTTCGCCTTCGGTGGCCACCTCCGGCACGGACTCCGTCACCACCTCCTCGCTGAAGTCGTCCTCCGCGTACTCCGACTCGGCGTCCACGGCGTCCACGGTCTCAGCTAAAGCAGCCACGACCGCTATACTGGCTGCCGCAGCTTCTAGAGCAGTGGCGTCGTCGCTCGGAGATGGCCTGTGCTGCTCGGTCGATGCGATCGATGCCTCGGAGTCGTCCACAATCGCCGCCACATCCGGCTCGACAACGGCAACGGCAACGGCAACGGCCTCCTGCTCAGCAGCGACAACAGCAGCAGACTCCACCGCACTCACCAGGTCCTCTACGGCCGCAGCCACCTCGGCCTCGGATGCGGCCTCCGCCACGGCGTCCACGGCCTGAGCCACGGCCGCTGCCACCTCGATTATTTCTGCTGCGGGAGACACTTCGGCTGCCGCTTGCTCGACGTGTTCTGCTGCTTCGGTGGCCACCTCCGGCACGGACTCCGTCACCACCTCCTCGCTGAAGTCGTCCTCCGCGTACTCCGACTCGGCGTCCACGGCGTCCACGGTCTCAGCTAAAGCAGCCACGACCGCTATACTGGCTGCCGCAGCTTCTAGAGCAGTGGCGTCGTCGCTCGGAGATGGCCTGTGCTGCTCGGTCGATGCGATCGATGCCTCGGAGTCGTCCACAATCGCCGCCACATCCGGCTCGACAACGGCAACGGCAACGGCAACGGCAACGGCCTCCTGCTCAGCAGCGACAACAGCAGCAGACTCCACCGCACTCACCAGGTCCTCTACGGCCGCAGCCACCTCGGCCTCGGATGCGGCTCCGCCACGGCGTCCACGGCCTGAGCCACGGCCGCTGCCACCTCGATTATTTCTGCTGCGGGAGACACTTCGGCTGCCGCTTCTTGCTCGACGTGTTCGACTGCTTCGGTGGCCACCTCCGGCACGGACTCCGTCACCACCTCCTCGCTGAAGTCGTCCTCCGCGTACTCCGACTCGGCGTCCACGGCGTCCACGGTCTCAGCTAAAGCAGCCACGACCGCTATACTGGCTGCCGCAGCTTCTAGAGCAGTGGCGTCGTCGCTCGGAGATGGCCTGTGCTGCTCGGTCGATGCGATCGATGCCTCGGAGTCGTCCACAATCGCCGCCACATCCGGCTCGACAACGGCAACGGCAACGGCAACGGCCTCCTGCTCAGCAGCGACAACAGCAGCAGACTCCACCGCACTCACCAGGTCCTCTACGGCCGCAGCCACCTCGGCCTCGGATGGCCTCCGCCACGGCGTCCACGGCCTGAGCCACGGCCGCTGCCACCTCGATTATTTCTGCTGCGGGAGACACTTCGGCTGCCGCTTCTTGCTCGACGTGTTCTGCCGCTTCGGTGGCCACCTCCGGCACGGACTCCGTCACCACCTCCTCGCTGAAGTCGTCCTCCGCGTACTCCGACTCGGCGTCCACGGCGTCCACGGTCTCAGCTAAAGCAGCCACGACCGCTATACTGGCTGCCGCAGCTTCTAGAGCAGTGGCGTCGTCGCTCGGAGATGGCCTGTGCTGCTCGGTCGATGCGATCGATGCCTCGGAGTCGTCCACAATCGCCGCCACATCCGGCTCGACAACGGCAACGGCAACGGCAACGGCCTCCTGCTCAGCAGCGACAACAGCAGCAGACTCCACCGCACTCACCAGGTCCTCTACGGCCGCAGCCACCTCGGCCTCGGATGCGGCTCCGCCACGGCGTCCACGGCCTGAGCCACGGCCGCTGCCACCTCGATTATTTCTGCTGCGGGAGACACTTCGGCTGCCGCTTCTTGCTCGACGTGTTCGACTGCTTCGGTGGCCACCTCCGGCACGGACTCCGTCACCACCTCCTCGCTGAAGTCGTCCTCCGCGTACTCCGACTCGGCGTCCACGGCGTCCACGGTCTCAGCTAAAGCAGCCACGACCGCTATACTGGCTGCCGCAGCTTCTAGAGCAGTGGCGTCGTCGCTCGGAGATGGCCTGTGCTGCTCGGTCGATGCGATCGATGCCTCGGAGTCGTCCACAATCGCCGCCACATCCGGCTCGACAACGGCAACGGCAACGGCAACGGCCTCCTGCTCAGCAGCGACAACAGCAGCAGACTCCACCGCACTCACCAGGTCCTCTACGGCCGCAGCCACCTCGGCCTCGGATGCGGCCTCCGCCACGGCGTCCACGGCCTGAGCCACGGCCGCTGCCACCTCGATTATTTCTGCTGCGGAGACACTTCGGCTGCCGCTTGCTCGACGTGTTCGACTGCTTCGGTGGCCACCTCCGGCACGGACTCCGTCACCACCTCCTCGCTGAAGTCGTCCTCCGCGTACTCCGACTCGGCGTCCACGGCGTCCACGGTCTCAGCTAAAGCAGCCACGACCGCTATACTGGCTGCCGCAGCTTCTAGAGCAGTGGCGTCGTCGCTCGGAGATGGCCTGTGCTGCTCGGTCGATGCGATCGATGCCTCGGAGTCGTCCACAATCGCCGCCACATCCGGCTCGACAACGGCAACGGCAACGGCAACGGCCTCCTGCTCAGCAGCGACAACAGCAGCAGACTCCACCGCACTCACCAGGTCCTCTACGGCCGCAGCCACCTCGGCCTCGGATGCGGCTCCGCCACGGCGTCCACGGCCTGAGCCACGGCCGCTGCCACCTCGATTATTTCTGCTGCGGGAGACACTTCGGCTGCCGCTTCTTGCTCGACGTGTTCGACTGCTTCGGTGGCCACCTCCGGCACGGACTCCGTCACCACCTCCTCGCTGAAGTCGTCCTCCGCGTACTCCGACTCGGCGTCCACGGCGTCCACGGTCTCAGCTAAAGCAGCCACGACCGCTATACTGGCTGCCGCAGCTTCTAGAGCAGTGGCGTCGTCGCTCGGAGATGGCCTGTGCTGCTCGGTCGATGCGATCGATGCCTCGGAGTCGTCCACAATCGCCGCCACATCCGGCTCGACAACGGCAACGGCAACGGCAACGGCCTCCTGCTCAGCAGCGACAACAGCAGCAGACTCCACCGCACTCACCAGGTCCTCTACGGCCGCAGCCACCTCGGCCTCGGATGCGGCCTCCGCCACGGCGTCCACGGCCTGAGCCACGGCCGCTGCCACCTCGATTATTTCTGCTGCGGAGACACTTCGGCTGCCGCTTCTTGCTCGACGTGTTCGACTGCTTCGGTGGCCACCTCCGGCACGGACTCCGTCACCACCTCCTCGCTGAAGTCGTCCTCCGCGTACTCCGACTCGGCGTCCACGGCGTCCACGGTCTCAGCTAAAGCAGCCACGACCGCTATACTGGCTGCCGCAGCTTCAGAGCAGTGGCGTCGTCGCTCGGAGATGGCCTGTGCTGCTCGGTCGATGCGATCGATGCCTCGGAGTCGTCCACAATCGCCGCCACATCCGGCTCGACAACGGCAACGGCAACGGCAACGGCAACGGCCTCCTGCTCAGCAGCGACAACAGCAGCAGACTCCACCGCACTCACCAGGTCCTCTACGGCCGCAGCCACCTCGGCCTCGGATGCGGCCTCCGCCACGGCGTCCACGGCCTGAGCCACGGCCGCTGCCACCTCGATTATTTCTGCTGCGGGAGACACTTCGGCTGCCGCTTGCTCGACGTGTTCGACTGCTTCGGTGGCCACCTCCGGCACGGACTCCGTCACCACCTCCTCGCTGAAGTCGTCCTCCGCGTACTCCGACTCGGCGTCCACGGCGTCCACGGTCTCAGCTAAAGCAGCCACGACCACTACACTGGCTGCCGCAGCTTCTAGAGCAGTGGCGTCGTCGCTCGGAGATGGCCTGTGCTGCTCGGTCGATGCGATCGATGCCTCGGAGTCGTCCACAATCGCCGCCACATCCGGCTCGACAACGGCAACGGCAACGGCAACGGCCTCCTGCTCAGCAGCGACAACAGCAGCAGACTCCACCGCACTCACCAGGTCCTCTACGGCCGCAGCCACCTCGGCCTCGGATGCGGCCTCCGCCACGGCGTCCACGGCCTGAGCCACGGCCGCTGCCACCTCGATTATTTCTGCTGCGGGAGACACTTCGGCTGCCGCTTCTTGCTCGACGTGTTCGACTGCTTCGGTGGCCACCTCCGGCACGGACTCCGTCACCACCTCCTCGCTGAAGTCGTCCTCCGCGTACTCCGACTCGGCGTCCACGGCGTCCACGGTCTCAGCTAAAGCAGCCACGACCACTACACTGGCTGCCGCAGCTTCTAGAGCAGTGGCGTCGTCGCTCGGAGATGGCCTGTGCTGCTCGGTCGATGCGATCGATGCCTCGGAGTCGTCCACAATCGCCGCCACATCCGGCTCGACAACGGCAACGGCAACGGCAACGGCCTCCTGCTCAGCAGCGACAACAGCAGCAGACTCCACCGCACTCACCAGGTCCTCTACGGCCGCAGCCACCTCGGCCTCGGATGCGGCCTCCGCCACGGCGTCCACGGCCTGAGCCACGGCCGCTGCCACCTCGATTATTTCTGCTGCGGGAGACACTTCGGCTGCCGCTTGCTCGACGTGTTCGACTGCTTCGGTGGCCACCTCCGGCACGGACTCCGTCACCACCTCCTCGCTGAAGTCGTCCTCCGCGTACTCCGACTCGGCGTCCACGGCGTCCACGGTCTCAGCTAAAGCAGCCACGACCACTACACTGGCTGCCGCAGCTTCTAGAGCAGTGGCGTCGTCGCTCGGAGATGGCCTGTGCTGCTCGGTCGATGCGATCGATGCCTCGGAGTCGTCCACAATCGCCGCCACATCCGGCTCGACAACGGCAACGGCAACGGCAACGGCCTCCTGCTCAGCAGCGACAACAGCAGCAGACTCCACCGCACTCACCAGGTCCTCTACGGCCGCAGCCACCTCGGCCTCGGATGCGGCCTCCGCCACGGCGTCCACGGCCTGAGCCACGGCCGCTGCCACCTCGATTATTTCTGCTGCGGGAGACACTTCGGCTGCCGCTTCTTGCTCGACGTGTTCGACTGCTTCGGTGGCCACCTCCGGCACGGACTCCGTCACCACCTCGCTGAAGTCGTCCTCCGCGTACTCCGACTCGGCGTCCACGGCGTCCACGGTCTCAGCTAAAGCAGCCACGACCACTACACTGGCTGCCGCAGCTTCTAGAGCAGTGGCGTCGTCGCTCGGAGATGGCCTGTGCTGCTCGGTCGATGCGATCGATGCCTCGGAGTCGTCCACAATCGCCGCCACATCCGGCTCGACAACGGCAACGGCAACGGCAACGGCAACGGCCTCCTGCTCAGCAGCGACAACAGCAGCAGACTCCACCGCACTCACCAGGTCCTCTACGGCCGCAGCCACCTCGGCCTCGGATGCGGCCTCCGCCACGGCGTCCACGGCCTGAGCCACGGCCGCTGCCACCTCGATTATTTCTGCTGCGGGAGACACTTCGGCTGCCGCTTCTTGCTCGACGTGTTCGACTGCTTCGGTGGCCACCTCCGGCACGGACTCCGTCACCACCTCCGCTGAAGTCGTCCTCCGCGTACTCCGACTCGGCGTCCACGGCGTCCACGGTCTCAGCTAAAGCAGCCACGACCACTACACTGGCTGCCGCAGCTTCAGAGCAGTGGCGTCGTCGCTCGGAGATGGCCTGTGCTGCTCGGTCGATGCGATCGATGCCTCGGAGTCGTCCACAATCGCCGCCACATCCGGCTCGACAACGGCAACGGCAACGGCAACGGCCTCCTGCTCAGCAGCGACAACAGCAGCAGACTCCACCGCACTCACCAGGTCCTCTACGGCCGCAGCCACCTCGGCCTCGGATGCGGCCTCCGCCACGGCGTCCACGGCCTGAGCCACGGCCGCTGCCACCTCGATTATTTCTGCTGCGGGAGACACTTCGGCTGCCGCTTCTTGCTCGACGTGTTCGACTGCTTCGGTGGCCACCTCCGGCACGGACTCCGTCACCACCTCCTCGCTGAAGTCGTCCTCCGCGTACTCCGACTCGGCGTCCACGGCGTCCACGGTCTCAGCTAAAGCAGCCACGACCACTACACTGGCTGCCGCAGCTTCTAGAGCAGTGGCGTCGTCGCTCGGAGATGGCCTGTGCTGCTCGGTCGATGCGATCGATGCCTCGGAGTCGTCCACAATCGCCGCCACATCCGGCTCGACAACGGCAACGGCAACGGCAACGGCCTCCTGCTCAGCAGCGACAACAGCAGCAGACTCCACCGCACTCACCAGGTCCTCTACGGCCGCAGCCACCTCAGCCTCGGATGCTGTTTCCAGTACAACCTGTGTCGTTTGCTCTACTGCTTCGTGCGCTTCTGGTCCGATGTCTTGTGGAGCAGCTGTCTCTGTTTCGTTAGTTGTAGTCTCTTTTTCCGCATGTTCTCCCGCTAATGTCCTCGTGATAGACGCTAGTGCAGTAGCCGTCATTGAATTGACGACACTAGCAATCGCAGTTGCCATTGCGTCACTTTCATTGACAAGAGACTTGAAATATATCGAATCGTTTGTAGCGTCCTCCGCTGAAGACTCTCCAAGCACTTCTTCTTCCACAAACTGGATGTCGTCCTCGTATTCGTGAGGAAGGTCAATTCGTCGTGAAACCTTCTCAACTGCCTCCATCAACATCGCTTTGACGGAGAGAGCTACAGCAACAGACATGGCTGGGGTCAAACTTTCCTCGTCGTGGGCACCTTCACTTTCCACCACATCGTTTGTGACGTCATCAAAATTCCCACGGACAAAAGAAGTATCTGCTTCTTTTGGTTGGTTATCTTCGGTTGATTTCAATGAAACATCATCATCTTCCAGCTTGGTCATGTCATCGATTATGACGTTATTGCTTTCACTCGCAGCCGTCATAACATTAGTACTGGCGTCCTGTCCAGCTGCAAGTGAAGTACCCATTTTGATCATCGATTCAAGCATCTTGTCCACACCGGCAGCAATTACAGCAGTCACCGTCCGACTAACAGCGATTGCAGCCATCACGGAAACACCTTCAGTGTCTTCTACTACACCGGACTCAAACTGCTCGATAGGTGCGCGATCGCTCACGTTAGCAAAAGGTAGTATCAACGGTGGAATGGACACAGGACTAGGCTGGCTAGGATGACTCAAAGCATGTGACATCTCGTCCATTAGACCTTGGTTTTCATCCACAGTAACTTCCAAAGGTAGTTGTGCTGGAGGTTTTCCCATCACACTCGCTAATGCAGCCTGAAGCGATAACCCGATCAAACCATTCACAGTTTGGCGAATTGCCAGTGACATTTGAATCGAAAGTGTGGCTGGTTCCTCCTCATCAGCCGCCATTCCAGCAGCGACTGCAGAGTCCTCCTCCAACAGCTTCTCTTGCAACGCCGAGCTCTCCACCATCTGAGATACTAGTTCCGTCACACTAAGTTGAGATAGAACATTTTCTGTCGTTCGCTCAATAATTCCATCCACCGTCCGCCGAATCGCAATTGCCATATCACTTGAAATGTCTTGTGTAATGTCACTCATTTCTGAAGTGGCAACTTCTTTTGTAGATCCACTAACGTCTTCGGCATCTTTAGATGTTGACTCTACTGGCAATATCTCCACAGATTCCACCGGCGAACTACGAGACACGATGTCAGAGACTGCATTCTCTACTGCGAAAGCTATCATACCAGTGACCGTCCAACGCACTGCAATCGCCATTTGAATCGAAATCCCTTCGTTGTCTCTTTCAGACGCTTGATTATCATCGTCCTCCGGGAGATGTAGCTGGTCGAAAGTCTCGATCGCCATCATAGCTGCTACATGATCGTACGGTACTGCCTCCACGTCATGTTGATCGTCGTACTCGTCCAACGTTGTTAGTCTGGAATGAGGTTCTTCCTCATCATTGTGAATTTTTAAACCATCTACTCCTGAGTCGTGCGATAAATCGGTTATAACATTTTGCAGAGCTTGCATCAAAATTGCATTCACACTACGCTGGATCGAAATGGACATTGCCACGGGTAAATCCTCACGTTCCGGTGTGTCATCATCCTGCTGAGGTGTTTCGTTTGTGACTGCCACGCTAACTTCGCTATGGTCATCAACGTCTAACGTTGGCAATTGAGACTCACGACGCTCCGTCTGAGGAGCAGACGATTGGCCTTCATCTGCCGTCGTGAGATGATAGTCCAGCTTTTCATCGGTTTCCTGCATGCTTTGCAACACCGACTCCAAGGTTACAGCAACAACAGCCGAGATATTTCGTCGAATTGCAGCAGATACGTCATCCGATACAACATGCTCGGTGTCGGAGGTTATGAAGTCTAGAGGAGACATGGCTGTTTGCCTTTCATCAGCCTCATTAACAGCAGCTTCTTCGTTGGTATCATCAAACTGAGGGTCGATCGACTCTGGCTGCACCGAGCAGAGCTGCGTCACCGTTTTTTCAAGTGACAGAGCGATAATCCCGTCGATATTTCGACTGATAGCGATGATAGTTTGCACGGGTAATTCGTCCTCGGCATTGTTTTCCAGTCGGCTTGTGTCAATTTGTTCAGTGTCCGACTTGGTCCTTTCCAGAACATCCTCAATGCGAGGAGTATCATGTAAGTTCACCGACATCACGGTCAGCTCACTCAGTGCACTTGTACGACTTCTATCTTCCAGTGCACGTTCAACTGAGCTCTGCACGGAAAGCGCAATCATACCATTAACATAATTGCCAACTGCTACAGAAGCTTTCGCAGGGAGAATTTCATCCTTGTCTTCCTCAAGTCCGTCTTCGTTTGTGTCTTTCTGATGATCCACCTGCTTGGTTGGAACAGTTTCTTCTAACTCAGGGCCTTGCTCCTTCTGCTTCGAGAATTCAAATTGCTGCATCATACTTACTAGAGACATGGCAATAATTCCATTGACACTATCTTGAATTGATTTTGCCATTGGCACCGACACGTGGCTTTCTTCAGTCCATTCTTCAGTCCATTCTTCAGCGTTTGAATCGTTGTTACTGAGTTGAGGCAACAGATCGAGAGACGGAGGAGGAAGTTGTTCAACAGGAGAAGCTATGATAATATCACCATCTGCACGGATTCTTTGAGCCACCGCTTCGACAGCAACTGCAACAAGTTCATTGAGACTCTGTGAAAATTCAGCTCCTGCCTCTGCATCAAGTGGGAGAGCGCGAAGTTGCTCCACTGTGTTGCTCAGAGATTCGGCAATTCTTGAGGCCACAATTCGACCAATTTCACCTGCCATATCTCCGTCTGGTGCTCGAAAGTTGTCGATATGTATCCTGAAGCCGTCATCTGCACGGCTACTCGTCCCCGCCAACTGATCGATAGTGCTATACAGTATATCCTGAGCTAGAACTGTCGACGGGGTCAGAGAGTCCACCACGTTTTGAAGAGCGTTTAATACGACGGACTCGGAAGTCGTTGTAGGTGGTGGAACCTCTGCTTCTGAATCGGTAACGACATTGTCATTGTTGTCAACTGACGG
Organism: Phytophthora tubulina; assembly: GCA_014706135.1. Taxonomy (NCBI): domain Eukaryota; phylum Oomycota; class Peronosporomycetes; order Peronosporales; family Peronosporaceae; genus Phytophthora; species Phytophthora tubulina. The sequence continues at coordinate 170,856 of JACBOY010000203.1, forward strand.
CATCGAATCATCGCCGGGTAAAACAGTAGAAATGTTCCCCATTTCGTCAATCTGAGCCAACGCAGCCAAGATTCCCTGACTTGCAATCTGTTGACAGGCGTCGCGAGCCAGCGTCCAGTCTATTGAAATCAGTGGCGGGTCTTCTTGGCTCGACTCAGGCAACTCAATAAATTCAAAGTCGTCACGTTCTCCCTCTCTTGCTTTGTGCTCACTGATAGGAGAATAACTCGGCTTAATTTCACTTGATACCGGGACAAGAGCTTCATCGATTTCATTTTCCTCGCTCTTCCGGTCTCTCACATTTTCGTGTGAAGGTTCCTTAGGTACCCTGCTCTCGGTGTCCTCCTCCATCACAGATTCTGTAATTTCGGCCTTTTCAGAGCTTGGAACCTCGTCTTTCGACTCAAAAACAGTCTTCTTCTCTTCACTGTCACTTGAGAGAGTCTGGTCTGTAACCTGCTCGGATTCACTATCATCCTTACCTTCCACATCACCCAAACTTGCTACTGCACTCGCGTCATTCAATATTTCTACAGGATACTCGGAATCTCGGTGAGCTTCATCCGTCGGTACCTCCGAGGACACTGCAATTTCTACAAATGTATCTTCTGGTTCAAACGTGTGTTGATCTTCTTCGTAAGGATCATCATGTGTGTCGTGAAGGGGTAGTGTGTTATCTACTGTGTCCATCTTGGACTCATCGTCACCTTTTAACGGAGAAGTAAACCCAATCTCTTCAGCAATATGAACTTCTTCCTCGGTGTCATGCAGGGTCAACACCGGTGTAGCTGCATCCAGATCGTGATAACCTGACTCCTCATGTTTTACATCAATATTCTCAGGAACCGGTTCATCTTCTTTCTCCTCCAAATGTCCAGGAGTTTCCAAAGGCAAAATAGCGACTGGAATATCCTCCTGGATCGATTCTTCATACAAATTATCCTTGTCTTCCTCTTTCCTTTGAGGAGAATCTTCCATACCTGAGAGAGTATCCACCTGTAAGCCAAATTTCTCTCGAGAGGGACCTTCTTCTTGTTGAACCAAATCCGTATCCTGTTTGGCCGGCGCTTTCTCAGGGCCAACGTGAAGTGGTTCCAAGAACGGAATTGAAGGAGCACGCGCTTTTGGGTCAAGTTTCGACAACACTTTTCGATCACCTCTCGGTGACATCGCACCTGTCTTTGCCGACGCTTTTTGCTGTTTCTTCTGCTTCTTGTATCCAGACGATAACATTTTCGGTACACTGTGAGCGTCTGACACTGCACTTTTAGACTCAGCAGTGGATGGTGCCTTCCAATCTGCTTGTTTGGTCACATCTTTTGAAGGAACAGCGGTTTGTGCGGTTCTAGGAGGTGTCCGTGTAGTATCATCGCCTCCACCTTGTGAACCTATGACGAGACCCCGCTCATACATCGACGACTCGGCAATTTGAATCATCTTATGAAGCTTGTCCGAAAAGCTCATACGATTTAGACCGGGAGACTTTGAACCTGTCTGTGCGAGAAGTGACGAGATCCGAGCTTCTTCTCTGAGTAATTGTTGAGCAAACTCACGAAGTTCAGCCATGGATTGATCCACATCCGTCATGTCGGTCGATGTTGCTTGTGCAGGCGACACACTCGAAGCTTCATCGTATCGTTCTTGACTTGCAGCATCTTCTCCAAAAGAACTAGATCGAGATAATACTGAATCCTTCTTTTGACTCCCTGGAGATCCGCTTCTGTTTGAAGTCCTGGGTGAGTCTTGTTCTCGTTTCCTTTCCCTCGACTCTTTTCTCTTGAGTCCTTGGCTGCTAGGATCGGACAACTTTGTTACTACAACAGCAGTCTGCGGACGCAAATTGCCCGTGCTCATACTGGATTCCATGGGCCACGCTTCATCCTCACTCCCCCATTCCGACGCGTTTGCTGCAGAATTGGGAAATCTCGCAGTAGAAATTTTAACTCGGTTGACTAACGGAGTAAGACGCGCTGAATGTGGTCGAGTTGGTGTCTTAGTGCCCAGTGACGTGATCGGTTGCTCCAGAGACTGACTGCTTGAAAGCGGTGGAGGGATGACAAAGGTCACACCTTCAGCTCCCAAGTAGTTGTTCTTCAATGGACTGAAGCGACTTGATGAGCTTTCCCGAAAGAAATCCCTGTCGGTCATCGAACCGATAGCATCGGATGAAGCACTTGATCGATTGGTCTTGGAGCCTAGAGGTGCGTTGCCATACGTTTGCATCAGCAGTCGATCTCGTTGTTCATTACCGTTTTTCCGCCGCTTCATCTCGCCTGCTCGTTGAATATGTTCATCTCGACTGCGTGGGGGAGGAAGTCTTGATGCTTTTGGAGTTGCAGTTCGTACGTCGTCCAAAAGTTTTACTGGTGAAGTGAAGAACGATGAGGTTGGTACACCCCCGAGGGCATTGGATAATTGGCCAAACGAACGTGCACTACCCGGTACTGGTGTTCCTGAGGAAGTATTGGGGCGTGTGGTAGGAGATTTGGGTCGGCGACGACCAGTTGACTTTTGACCGGCGTCGTTTTTCCTGCTAGTTGATCGTGGAGAGGTACGGCTACTTAAGGCTCCAGGAACGGCTGAACGCTCTCGCTTCGTGGGGAATGCTGATGTCGAATTTATCATTGGTTGAGGAGACATATCTTCCTCTAAAATGACACGAGCCTTTTCATGAACAGTTTTGGACGGAGAATGACTTAAACTGGTTTCTGCGATCTCTCGCAGTGCTGCGGCGGAGAATCGGATAATACCTGCGTCAAACCACACCAGTAAGAAACAAGTATGACGGTCAAAAGGAAAACGTATCTTCACCTTCATCCACAGGATATTTTGCCATAACGACAGAGATATCTGCGATGGCTCCAAGCTCGCGTAAACTCTCGGCCACGGCTGAACTATTTGACGCAAGACTAATATCGGACATCGAACACAACGCAGCATTGTGAGCTCCGAGCACCAACTTCTAGCTAACAGAATCACTTACCACAACAAAAGACTGCAGAACGAACACGTCACTTTCTTATCTTCACGAACCATGCTCTGCCGGGTGAGTGAGAGAACAAGCTCAATTGGGGACTCGGTCTTTCGCCGAGGATCATGGGCGATCAGGGAGGCAGCCGTCGATGGGCCGCCATAGTCGCACAATTCAGTCAAAACTGGAGAAAAGTAGGCAAAGATAACGCAGTCAGCAAGTACAGGACAGCCAGATCTACACGTCTACAACTCACCTTCACATGCATAGATCTGGACTTGGCGCGTGAGATTCGAGTATTCACGGTGGATATCCAGAGACGCGAGCACCAGTCCCAGGATGTTTGGATTGTTCATCGCAAGCATTTCATTCTTACTGACGTCACTGGTTTGAGTTAACACTGCAAGACAGCCACATGCTGAGGCCTGCAGGATGGCGTCATCAGGGAAGCTCAGTAGCGCTTGAGCTACAGTGGGGATAATGCCGTGCTGTAAAAACAACTCGGCGGACTCGACACTCAGATGACACAATTTGCGCATGAGTACGCATCCGTAACACAGCAGAACTGCGTGTGACGAGTGCGTCTGGATCGTGTCAAGCAGAAGCAACTCGCCGTTCTGTTCGTGAATACACTCGGCCGTAATCTGAGGGGCGGATCGGATTACGCGGAGTAGCAGCGACAGTGAGTTTTTCTACAGTGGGATAACGCCAGTTAGTCACAACTTAGTCATCCAGATCGTCTCACGTACGTACCGCAGCTACTGCATCGGCGTCCGTTGCGGCCATGGCGTCCATGATTTCTGTCACTTGCTTCTGCGTCTGGATGACCGAGTCGCTCAAGTCTCGTTGTCTTCGCGCTGATTGTTTTTGGGATGTGCGTGCTGTGTGTGGGGAGACGTCGGTGGGTTGTCGCTTCTTAGCGGTGGCGGTGGTGGTCCTGCTGTCTGCAGTTCGAGCTCTGCGTTGTGTCGCTACACTTGGACCTTTCTCTTCTAGCTCGTCGTCTTTACTCGTCCTCGGTCTGGCACTGTCTCGTTTGGTCGGCTCCGATTTGTTGGGTCGGGCACTGGGCTTTGCGTTTTTGTTGCTCCTGGGCGTCTTGCTGTCGGGGGATTTGGGTAGCATGAGACGGTCGCGACCGACGCGCTCCTCCACGCGGCCGTCGGCGTAAAACACGTCGACGGTGCCGTTGGCGCGCAGACGTTGGACTCGGCCGCGTTTCTTGACGCCTCCACTGTCGCTGGGTTTGACTGTCACGCAGTCACCCACGCTGAGCTGCTGGCTGCTGCTTGAACGCATACTCGGATCGTTGTTGACAACCAGGTGCACTGCTGGGGAGGCACTTTAACGAATGGCTGACTCTTGGCAGGATCGGGAAACCCCTGGAAGACTGTGACGCTTGAAAACCGACACGCACTCAGCATTTCGGTTGTTGTCTCAAGCAGCGAACGGGGAATTGGCCGCATCAAGCCCAGCGACCCGTTCGTTGTACGGGTCTGAAGCCCAGGACCACGCGGTTGGCAGTGGTGCTAGGACGAGTGCAGCAACTGTGCAGCTACTACTATACTGGATACCAGCACTGATCGAGTTTGGAGACGGTAGCTCAAGCTGTCGAATTGCTTGGCTTCATGCTAAAATCAGGAGTAACGCCCATGGCGTACTCATCTACATTATGAAGCGCAAATACTCGTGCTTCGGCGTTGGTGTCCGCGATATATCAACTACCAAGTCACAGAGGTTGTAGAAAATAACCACGGACGCAAGGAGAGAAGAGGTGACAAGAAGCAACGCTGCAACAAGTGGCGACTGACGGAGCCTGTGGCTCGAGCGGTCGTCAACCATCGAATCTACGTCACGCCATAGGACGATGAGGGACATCGCCATCAATAACGTTGCGATCGTCGACGATTCACAACTTTTGCACATTGCACTCGTCTTGCTGGACATTAGCAGTCATGAACATTCTTGTGGTGAGGTGACTGCGCGATCACACAGTATTTCAGTGAATAGTGCCCCTGTGATATAAATCAATTGTAGCCACTTCTATTATTGACCAATGTAATACGCTCAGATCTCAGTTAAATATGAATTCTACCAATCAGATAGTGGGGGTACAAATAGTCATAGATTACTGTAAAAACGTAGCCATCTGCTGGCTGCCCCTCCACCCTGCATTTCGTCATTCCGCATTAACACCAAAGAGCTCCGCATCCATGATGGTGTCCTCCGCGCCGCAAGTTGTCCCGTGCGGCTCGTACGACATCGTGTTGGGCTCGTCGCTGCTTCAGTCGCGCTTCGTGGCCGAGGACCTTCTGCAGCGCCTGCCCACCACGTCCACCTTCGTGATCCTCACAGACGCCAACGTCGGGCCACTCTACGCTGAGCCGTTGCGTGCGCAGCTGGCCGAGCTGTTGCAGGCCCAAGGCAACGCTGCACGTCGTGTGCTGCTTCATGCTGTTCCTGCTGGTGAAGCGTCCAAATGTCGGGGGATGAAGGCCAAGATCGAAGACGAAGTGCTCTTCCCCAACCGCTGCCATCGTGACACGTGCGTCGTGGCCGTGGGCGGTGGCGTCGTGGGCGACTTGGCCGGTTACGTGGCCTCCACCTACATGCGTGGCGTCCCCTTCGTTCAGGTCCCTACGTCTCTATTGGCCTGTGTGGATTCGAGCATTGGCGGCAAGACGGGCATCGACGTGGAAGCTGGTAAGAACCTGCTGGGCGCCTTCCACATGCCACAGCGTGTCTACATCGACCTGAGTGTCCTGCATACACTACCTAAACGTGAACTCATCAATGGGATGGGCGAAGTCATCAAGTCTGGCGCCATCTTCAACGCTGAGCTCTTCGAGCTGCTCGAGAACTCGGCCGAGACCATCCTCTCGCTCTCCGACATGGACGTCGTGCAGCGTGTTGTGGCGCTCACCGTGCAGGTCAAAGCCACAGTTGTGACGCAGGACACCAAGGAAATGGGTCTGCGCGCCATCCTCAACTTCGGCCACAGTATCGGCCATGGCATCGAGGCGCTGCTGCAGCCTGAGTATTTGCATGGCGAGTGCGTCTCCATGGGTTGCATCAAGGAGGCCGAGATCGCACGTGGCATGGGCGTCTGTACCTCGGCCACTGTGGGTCGACTACGTCGCTGTCTTGCTGCTTACGGCCTTCCGGTGCGTGTGCCGGATCATGTGGCGACACGTGATGTTCTGGTGAAGATGGAAGTCGACAAGAAGAACAGCCAAGGAGTCAAGAAGATTGTGCTGCTGGAGAAGATTGGCACGGTGCTGGCCAACCCGTATGCCCGCGCCGTCAAGGACCACCAGATCGAGCTTGTGCTGGAGAAGCAAGTTCGTATGGTGCCGGGCGCGAAGGCCAACGGAACCATCCGCGTCCCTGGATCCAAGTCCATTTCGAACCGTGTGCTGATCATGGCGGCACTCGGCAAGGGATCGTGCCGTATCACGGGCCTCCTGCACTCCGACGACACGCAGGTGATGATGAATGCGCTGCAGAAGGTCGGTGCCAAGTTCTCGTGGGAAGACAACGGCGCTGTGCTCGTCGTCGAAGGCACCGCCGGAAAGTTTGCCACTGTGGCCGATGGCGAGGAGATTTACCTGAGCAACGCTGGTACGGCTGCACGCTTCCTCACGAGCGCTATGACCTTGGTGCCGAGCGAAAACAACGGCACGGTGGTCGTCACAGGCAACTACCGCATGAAGGAGCGACCGATTGCGTCGCTGGTGGATGCTTTGCGCAGCAATGGTTGCGACATCTCATACCTTGAAAACGAAGGCTGTCCGCCACTGGCGATCCGCGGCACTGGTCTGCGCGGTGGCACCGTACGCCTGGCCGCCAAGGTCAGCAGCCAGTATGTGTCTTCTGTGCTTATTAGCGCCCCGTACGCCAAGGAGCCGCTCGTGTTGGAGCTCGAAGAGGAGGAGCCCACTTCGCTGCCGTACATCCTTATGACCACGCAGCTCATGCAGCAGTTCGGGATCCCCGTGGAGACGCTTGCCCCCAACCGCTACCGTGTGCCCTGCGGCGTGTACGAAAACCCGAAGGAGGTATCTGTGGAGGTGGACGCGTCGTCCGCCACATACCCGTTGGCGTTTGCCGCTATTACGGGTGGACAGGTGACTGTGGAGGCCCTGGGAAACACTAGTCTGCAGGGAGATGCCGCCTTCCACACTCTGCTGCGCTCGATGGGATGCACCACGACCCAAGACGCCACCTCGACGACGGTGACTGGCCCCCAGGACGACTCGCCTCTCAAGGCTGTGGAAATCGACATGGAGACCATGACGGACGCGTTCATGACTGCTGTCGCCCTTGCTGCGGTGGCGGATGGCACGACCAAGATCACTGGTATTGCCAACCAGCGTGTCAAGGAGTGCAACCGCATCGAGGTCATGGTAACCGAGTTGCGCAAGATTGGCGTGGAGTGTGGCGAGCTGCCCGATGGTATTTGGATTAAGGGTACTGCTGGCAAGACCGACCACTTGAAGAAGGCGTTGATTGCATGCCACAACGACCATCGCATTGCTATGAGCTTCGCTGTTCTTGGCTCTGTCGTGGAAAACGTGATCATTACGGACAAGGAATGCACGGACAAAACGTATCCGGAGTTCTGGGACCACGTGCAGATGCACCTTGGACTTCAGGTGGCTCCTGTTGTCGATGAGAAGACTGGAAATGTTGATGTCGAAACCACGATCCCTGGTGTGTTTGTTATTGGCATGCGTGGCGCCGGCAAGAGCTCGCTGGCGAAGGCTGCTTCCGCTGCGCTGAAGCTGGACCTGCTGGATACGGACAAGGTGCTGGAGAAAGAGTTCGGTGAGTCCATCGCAGACTTCGTCGCTCGCCACAACCACACGTGGGAAGCCTTCCGAGAGAAGCAAAAGGACCTGCTGCTGCGCTTGATTGCGAACCCGCCTCCCGCTACCATTATATCTTGCGGTGGCGGCGTTGTGGAAACCCCTGAGATCGTGGACGCGCTTGAGAAGTACCCGTACGTTATTCACGTGCACCGCGACATCAAGGACGTTTTGGCGTATCTGGACTCTGTTGAGGAATCGCACCGACCATCGCTGGGAGACAGCCACGCGAACGTTTGGGCACGACGGGAACCTCTGTACCAGCGCAGCTCTACGTTTGAGTTCGTTGTCAACGCTGGTGACGTGGATTACCCGCGTATCGACCGCGACTTTGTTCGCTTCCTTTCTGTCATCACCCCTGGCCTACCTACTAGCTTCGACTACCGCTCATCATGCCGCTCGGACACGTTCTTCCTGTCGTTGACCTTCCCCGACGTGAACGACGCTCGCCCGATTATCAGCGACATCTCCAAGGGTGCCGATGCGCTGGAGCTGCGCGTGGACCTGCTGAAGTACCCCGAGGACACAAAGTTCGTGGCTGCTCAAGTGGCACTTCTCCGTGCGCTTTCAACGCTTCCAATCATCTTCACTGTGCGCTCGAAGGGCCAGGGCGGTGCCTTCCCTGATGGCGAAGAGCACGAGCAGAAGATGTTCGAGCTGCTCCAGCTGGGTGTTCGTTTGGGCTGTGAATTCGTGGACATGGAGACATGTTGGACGCGCAAGGCGCGCAAGCACTTACTGACTCACCGTCACCGATCCGCCATTATCTCGTCCTTTCACGCCGTACAGAAGCCGACGTCGGAGGCAGAATCCAAGGCGATTTTCCGCGAGTGCTACTCACAGGACAGGGTGCAGATCGTGAAGGTGGTGGTCAAGGCCTTTTCTCCTGCGGATGCGCTCATGGTTGACCGCGTTGCCAAGGACTTTGCAAATGCGTGGCAGCAGCAGATCCCGGTCATTTCACTATGCACCACGGAGGCCGGCAAGTTGACTCGTGTTCTGAACCGCACACTTACGCCGGTGACACACCCGCTACTACCTGCGGCCGCGGCGCCTGGACAGCTCTCTATCGAGGAGATCATGACCCTGCGCAAGCAGCTTGGACTTCTCCCAGGTATCTAATTCGTAGACTTGTGTGTGCTCCGTTAATGCGCAGTTTCTCACGTTACTCTTGCTTCTCTTGCCTGCTTTTGTTGCTGTTCATCAGCGCGCGAGTTCTTCTTGTTTGGGTCGCCGATCCAGAAATCGCCATCGCCTGCGATGCACAACGCTGGTTTCGAGTCCACGTCGCTGGCGTCGCTCTTCACCTACGGACTGCACGATACCACGGACGTCCTGGAGATCGTGAAGCGTATGCAAGCACCCGACCCGAGCTTCGGTGGCGGCTCCGTTACCATCCCGCTGAAGGTGGACATCATGGAACACCTGAACGAGCTGTCTCCAGCTGCGCAGGCCATCGGTGCTGTGAACACTATCATGCGTGAAGACCGCAACGGCTCGCCGTACTGGAAGGGAGACAACACGGACTGGCTGGGCATCCTGCGTCCAATTAGCAAGCGGCTGGCCACTCTCAGCGTGAGGAAACCTGCCCATGAGTTGACGGCACTCGTGGTTGGCGCCGGCGGCACCTCCATGGCTGCGTCTTACGCGATGCGCCAGTTGGGTGTAGGCAAGCTGTTCATCTTCAACCGCACATTGGAGAAGGCTCAGGGTGTGGCTGCGCGCTTCGAGGCTGATGCACTGTCGGAGCTAACTCCCGAGACACTTGGTCAAGTGGACGTGGTCGTGGGCACGATCCCGGCACAAGCTGGTTTCCAATTGCCCGACCACCTTGTAGCCCCGCGTGCTGATAGCAGCAAGGTAGTGGTGCTGGATGCAGCTTATATGCCTCCTATCACGCCGATGCTGGCGCATGCACATGCTGCAGGTGGTGCGTTGTGCATCCAGGGCTACGAAATGCTGTACGAGCAGGGCATCGAGCAGTTCTATCGCTGGCACAAGGCGACGCAGGTTTGGACCGTGAACGAGGAGGCTATTAAGGAGGCTTGCCGTCAGCACGTGCCCGTCGACCAGCGACTCTCGCAGGCCTGAATAAGTAGGTAAATGTCCACATTGACGCGTTGAGAGCCTTGATAGCAGCAAGATAACTGAAATTTTTTTCGAAGGCCTCCCACATTATCCGAAACACTAACTAAGCAGTAGACTGTCGGGGCCATTGTTTTTTGCACCATCTTGATTAGTATAGTAGTACTTGCTTTGATCTGAGAGCCAAAAGATTGGTCGTTTATTTGGCATCCACAGCTAGTCTCTTCGAGCGCCATACGATAGTGGTGGCGCCCGCGCAGGTCAAAGCTGCGCCGGCATAGTGCACGGGGATGGAGATGTAGCAGCCGTTGGTGTTCATATTGGCCAGCGCCTAACAATGCAGCAAACATCAACAACAGTCAGCGTACTGTAATATAAACACAATGGAATTGACAGTGACAACCTACCGACAGAGCGACGCCCATGTGGATGACGAACACGGCACCGACGGCCATTGCCGACCGTTTGCGGTATCCGTCAAAGGCGACGACCATAAGTGCCACGTCGAGTGCCGTGAGCGCCAGCGTGGAGATGGCAGCCGAGAAGATGAGTGGGATGCTTTCGCACGAGGTCGAGAAGGCGGCGCCGCGTGAGCCCGTGGAGGAGCCCACGAGGCTGCCAAACATAAGCAACGCATGCATGACGGAGAAGCCCACGCCACCCGCGAGCGAAGACGTGATGTCATTGAGCGGCAGTCGGTGCGATGACGTCGTCACGCGCTTGACGGCCTGTTCTGTGCGTGTGTAGAGGTAGAAGAAGAGCATGCGGAATGCCTCCTGCACCACGACACCCACAGGTACAGTGGCTGACAGCGACGTCTTGAGCGGTGGGATGATCTGCCACAACGTGGCCGTCACGAGGATTGCCACAAGCCACACGAAGGCGCCACTGAGTGCCAGGATCACGAGCTGAGCGCGCTTGGCCACCACCACGAAGAAAAGCGCAGCCAACGGACCGAAGCCTACGAGGATGCAGCCGAAGAACAGCGGCCAGTTCACGAGCCCGTCGTGCAGCGCCATGGTCGGTCTCTTAGGCAGGAAGGAGCAGCTACAGACAGCGGCTTCTTCACGATGAGACCTTTCTGGCTTTTAGTAGTACCATACTTTTGGTACATCTATTATGTGTGACACATAACTGAAATATACCGGTAGCATTTGAATGTAGCCATCTCACGAAAGTCGCAATTTGCACTGCGACTCGCAAACTCGAAATCAACCACGACCACAGACGCATCAGCGTGATGAGCCACCCACACCTGAAGTTCTTTTGCAGATAACTGATTCCAAACCTGGTCAAGAGCACCACAGCATACTGCGCAAAACCCATATTTTTCACCTACAACAGCAACCATGAACACAAAAATACATGTACGGCTAGCAATAATCCAGTCTACGCGCAGTGCTAATTTACCTTCAAGTGGAATTGCTAAGTGCTAATTGCACTCGAAGGTAGCACTGGTGCACAGAAGGTGAAAACTGAGTTTCGATAACGTGGGTGATGTTATCAATCACTACATAATCTGATTGGCTACCAAAGTTGAATAATATTTCATTGAGAACAGGTATCATCAAGAGCATTCACTTCCACGGCCTGCCTGCAGACAGCAACCAAGCTGCAGCCAGCAACCGTACTGCAGGCTGCTGGTGTACCGCGCCGTGTTGAAGCGTGCGTTTGGGTCCCCGTTTCTTTTTTTCGACCGCCGTGGGGTGGGGTTCGCGCAGACGTCGACGGTCGACGGGCGAGCCAAGATAGTCGTTGCCACCTATCTCGGGCGCAGTCTCGCTCTCTCTCGCAGCCTCCCACACAGGTAAAATCAGCGCATGGCAAGCAGGCATGCACATGCATCATACGCGTTGAACAGCGAGCGCCATACTTTGCTGTCGTCAGTTTTTTCGCCGGCCATGCGCTCGCCTTCTTAGGCAAAGCCTGGCAAAGGGCAGATGGGATTGCCCTAAACCGCGCTCGCAACGACAGGGCCGTCGCACGAACGCAGCACTCACTCACTCACTCAACGCTCAATGTCCGAAATGTGCGACACGGTCGATGAGAATCTTCCCGAACGGCCAGCAATGGCAAAAAGTTTGGTTTAGCAGCGTTTGTTTGGCAGCGCTGGATAGTGTTAGCGTTCATGCGTCGACGATGACATGCATACGGGGCGAAGAATCTCAAAGACGACAGTTCCTTCCTTTCCACTCGATCGATCGCTGCGCCATCAAAGCCCAGTGAAAAAGTCCGAGGACAAAGCAGGTGAGCGGCCCTAGCCCTAGCTGCAACGGCGAGGCTAGCGGCCCAGTACGGACTGCACTTGCGGCAACTATGGTCGCGAGTCTCGGCAGACTTTGACCTTCCCAGCACACAACCAGCAACATCCCACCAGTGCTGGGACGTTAGTCCACGCGTCAGTACCATGGTCGGCCAGATTTGGCTGCAGGCGCATGCCCTCATAGAAGCAACTCCCGCATCCCGCCTGGTCTTCCTGCCCTGGATCCTGCGCTGCTTCCCTCTGCTCCGCCGCAACGCCAGCCACACCGCGCTGACTCCTTCCTTGCTTACTTGCTTGCACCCGCGCTCGCAAAGCGAGACATGCTCGCGGTGGCTTCCTGATGGACTTCGTCGCGCATGCATCATCACCCAGCGTGTCTGCGCCCGCAATCTTGCTTTCACTATACTTTGGCATGATCGGCAACCGCGTGTTTCAACGGCATCCTGCTGTACCCGAATTGCGGTACACAGCCATGTCCGACAAGTCGAAGCCATAACGAGTTTGGCGGGGGAGCCATTTGACTGGTGTAGCCATCTCGCCGCGCAAAAGGTCGCACTGCAATGACCACCTTAGCGACTGCAGCCGATCTGCCTCGAGGTGTGTAGTGGTGGTACCGGTTAGTGGTTCGCTGTTCTGAGCGTGGGTGGGGGCGCGGTTGGCATTTGGATCGGCCGTCGCTGACTGCCCGTCAGCGGCGGGTCGCGCATTTTGTTGCGCGAGTCGCCGGGCGTGCTCGTGCGTAATGGTTACGGGCAGAATGATGTTGCAGGTTAATGGTGTGTGTTCGTGGAGTTTTATTCGTATATGGGCAACGCACCTGCTGCGGTGGGTGCCATCGAGTGATTTATTGTGTTGTAGGGACATTTTGCCGCGCGTCGTCTTGCGAGAGGTGTCGGCGGAAAGCTTTGCTACTCGTTTGCTGTGTGCATCTTCCGTTCATGCCAGTGTGGAATGTCTGGACAGCGTCTTGAAATACAACACAAGGTTCACATTTGCTTTGCGTACCCGTTCTACTCGTGGCTGAATGCTGCTAGTTATCAGCAGCGATCGTTGACGCAACTTATAACTTGGTGTCCCAGTATTGTTTGGAGGGTTACCTTTGGAAGCAACACTTACTGGGCTCAGAACGCACAACCAGTCATCGTTATAAAATATCTATGTAGCTAATAAGAAGATGATTGCCTACCATCAACGTGTTATACGCATGCGGCTGGCGCTTCCGGGTCGAGGAGCGTTAGATTCAATAATGTGGTTGTGGATACGATATCAACGCAGACTGTTTTTTAGCCTCCTGTCTGCCTTGTGACGTAGTGCTTAAGGCTGACAGTCGAGCTCCATTGAAGGGAATACTTTATTTGCTCGGGCCATTGACTCAGTCGTGGTCCGTTGCGACTTCGAGGGTCTACAGACTGTAGCATAGAGTTGTGCAACGTTGTACGGTAGCCTCGAAGTCGTAATATCCTACCTAGTAAACCAAATTATTTTTCTTTTTCTTTTTTCGCGGTTATCGCCGATTGCACTCAGGGCGAGCTAAACGAGTAAACCAAATTATTGGAAATGATCCACCCTCATTAGGCCCCAATCGACTGTTAGCTATCCAAGTCGGGATATGCTAACGGCACATAGGCTTGTCATTCCACTACCTCTACCGTCCGCACCAGGAGGAGATAAGGTCTGTTGTTTGCTTCTTAAAGGATACCAGCATAATGCATCTGCAGCACCATGCTTCCTATAATTTCCAGCTATGTGTGTAAACTGTGCTAGCAGTCTACATAGTGCATTGATCAGACAAGTCCAGGATAATAAACCACGACCGGACTTCAATCATGGAGATCAACTTCGATTGCGACTCGCGCAACAAAATGCGCGACCCGCCGCTGACGGGCAGTCAGCGACGGCCGATCCAAATGCCAACCGCGCCCCCACCCACGCTCAGAACAGCGAACCACTAACCGGGACCACCACTACACACCTCGAGGCAGATCGGCTGCAGTCGCTAAGGTGGTCATTGCAGTGCGACCTTTTGCGCGGCGAGATGGCTACACCAGTCAAATGGCTCCCCCGCCAAACTCGTTATGGCTTCGACTTGTCGGACATGGCTGTGTACCGCAATTCGGGTACAGCAGGATGCCGTTGAAACACGCGGTTGCCGATCATGCCAAAGTATAGTGAAAGCAAGATTGCGGGCGCAGACACGCTGGGTGATGATGCATGCGCGACGAAGTCCATCAGGAAGCCACCGCGAGCATGTCTCGCTTTGCGAGCGCGGGTGCAAGCAAGTAAGCAAGGAAGGAGTCAGCGCGGTGTGGCTGGCGTTGCGGCGGAGCAGAGGGAAGCAGCGCAGGATCCAGGGCAGGAAGACCAGGCGGGATGCGGGAGTTGCTTCTATGAGGGCATGCGCCTGCAGCCAAATCTGGCCGACCATGGTACTGACGCGTGGACTAACGTCCCAGCACTGGTGGGATGTTGCTGGTTGTGTGCTGGGAAGGTCAAAGTCTGCCGAGACTCGCGACCATAGTTGCCGCAAGTGCAGTCCGTACTGGGCCGCTAGCCTCGCCGTTGCAGCTAGGGCTAGGGCCGCTCACCTGCTTTGTCCTCGGACTTTTTCACTGGGCTTTGATGGCGCAGCGATCGATCGAGTGGAAAGGAAGGAACTGTCGTCTTTGAGATTCTTCGCCCCGTATGCATGTCATCGTCGACGCATGAACGCTAACACTATCCAGCGCTGCCAAACAAACGCTGCTAAACCAAACTTTTTGCCATTGCTGGCCGTTCGGGAAGATTCTCATCGACCGTGTCGCACATTTCGGACATTGAGCGTTGAGTGAGTGAGTGAGTGCTGCGTTCGTGCGACGGCCCTGTCGTTGCGAGCGCGGTTTAGGGCAATCCCATCTGCCCTTTGCCAGGCTTTGCCTAAGAAGGCGAGCGCATGGCCGGCGAAAAAACTGACGACAGCAAAGTATGGCGCTCGCTGTTCAACGCGTATGATGCATGTGCATGCCTGCTTGCCATGCGCTGATTTTACCTGTGTGGGAGGCTGCGAGAGAGAGCGAGACTGCGCCCGAGATAGGTGGCAACGACTATCTTGGCTCGCCCGTCGACCGTCGACGTCTGCGCGAACCCCACCCCACGGCGGTCGAAAAAAAGAAACGGGGACCCAAACGCACGCTTCAACACGGCACGGTACAGGCAGGCGCACCAGCAGCCAGCAACCGAACCGCAGTGCAAGGGCAGTGGATGCGCAGCCTCCCAGTCCAACCTCACTTCCAATCCGCGACCACGGCAACTTCTTGAGACGTTGCCACTTGCATCCATCCATCCGTTAGACTTTCTCTTCATTGCCGCACAGCCCAGACTAAACAAAGACACAAAGAGCCTTCGGGTAATGGCGTATCCGTACCAGTACCAGACGCAGACGGCGGCGCTTCAGAGCCCCAACGCCGCCGCCTTCGCGCCGTCCGACCCGCTCGGTGACGCCAGTCAGCAGCGCTTCACGTGTAAGTCTCTTATTGTTGCCTTTTTGCCAGTCAGCAGCTCGGTAGCTCACTTGAAGCGATTGTTGTCTCCACCTAACAGACCTGTTCAACCTGGCGCATCAGCAGTACGTGGGCGGCTACTACCAGGAAGCGCTACGACTCTGTGAACAGCTCTACGAGTCGGACGCCTACCGTACAGACAACCTCCTGCTGCTCGGCGCACTTCACTTCCAGCTTGGCAACTTATCCGAGAGCATCTTCTACAACCAGCAGTGCATCCGCGTGGCTCCGAACTTCGCAGAAGCCTATGGCAACTTAGGCAACGCGCTCAAAGAGCTCGGCGACCTGGCCGGCGCCGTGCAGTTCTACGTGCGCGCTATCAAACTGAACCCGCGCTTCGGCGACGCCTACAACAACTTGGCCAACTGCTACATGCTGTTGGGCCAGAGTAACGAGGCCGTGGAGACGTACAAGATGGCCATCATGCTGGATCCGCAGCTCGTGGATGCACACAGCAACTTGGGCAACTTATACAAGGTACAGGGTCGTCTGGAGGACGCCAAGCACTGTTACGCACAGGCCATTCGCGTCAAGCCCAGCTTTGCCATTGTTTGGAGTAATCTGGCTGGACTATTGAAGGACGACGGACAACTTGAAGCTGCTATTGATCACTACAGAGAAGCTATCAGACTCGCCCCTGACTTCGCAGACGCGTACAGCAACTTAGGCAACGCGCTCAAGGAGGCCGGCCGAGTGGACGAGGCGATTCAGGCCTACAAGTCGGCTTTACACATCAGACCGAACTTCGCCATTGCCCACGGCAACTTGGCCAGTTGCTATTATGACGCAGGGCAGATGGAGTTGGCTATCCACACGTTCCGCCACGCCATCCAGCTGGAGCCCAACTTCCCGGACGCCTACAACAATCTGGGCAATGCTCTGCGAGAATGCGGCCAACTTGAGCAGGCCGTTACGTGTTACCGTACTGCGCTGCAGCTCAAACCGGATCACCCGCACGCGTACAACAATCTGGGCAATGCTCTGAAGGACAAGGGACTCGTGAAGGAGGCGCTGCACTGCTACACGACGGCAGCGCGTCTACTGCCGCAGTTCGCCGCTGCGCACAGCAACATTGGCAGTGTGTTGAAGGAGCAGGGCAAGTTAGACCAGGCATTGGCGCACTACCAGCAGGCCATCACGATTGACTCCAACTTCGCCGATGCGTACAGCAATATGGGCAACGTGTTCAAGGACTTGTGTCGGCTAGAAGAGGCGATTCAGTGCTACTCGACGGCTATTCGACTCATGCCGCAGTTCCCCGATGCCTACAGTAACCTGGCTAGTGCATACAAGGACGGCGGTCGTCTCGACGACGCTATCACGTGCTACCGCAAGGCTCTGGCATTGCGTCCGCACTTCCCGGACGCGTTCGCCAACTACTTCCACTCGATGGTGTTCATTTGCGACTGGCAGTCGCGCAAGCAGGACACGGAGACGCTGCAGCGCTTTGTCGACGAGCAGTTGACCATGGATGGCGTGCTCCCGTCGGTGCAGCCGTTCCACGCGCTAGTGTACCCGTTGTCGATGCAGCGCTTCCAGGACATCTCGCGACGATACGCCGAGCGCGCCAAGCTGAACGTAAGTCTTGTGGACCTGCCGCCTTTGCGCTTCAAGAGCAAGCGTGCATTGGAGCGTCTACGTATTGGCTATGTGTCTTCGGACCTGGGCAACCATCCACTGGCGCACCTTATGCAGAGTGTGTTCGGTATGCATGACAAGAGCAAGTACGAGGTGTTCTGCTACGCGACGTCGCCCGATGACGGATCGATTTGGCGCAAGCAGATCTCTGGCAGCGTCGAGCACTTCACCGACGTCTGCGCCTTGTCCAACGGCGACGCCGCGCGTACCATCCACGCCGACGGCATCAACATCCTAGTCAATCTCAATGGCTACACGAAGGGTGCGCGCAACGAGATCTTCGCGCTGCAGCCAGCACCTGTTCAAGTGAGCTACATGGGTTTCTGCGGCACTCTGGGCGCTGACTACATTCAGTACATGGTAGGCGACGCTACGGTGGTGCCTCCCGAGTACCGGCGGTTCTTCACGGAGAAGCAGATCAACATGCCGCACTCGTACTTCGTGAACGACCACAAGCAGTCGGCGCGTGACGTGCTGGATACGGAGAAGTGCCCAACGCGAGCGGACTACGGCGTGCCCGAGGACAAGTTCGTGTTCTGCAACTTCAACCAGGTTTACAAGATCGACCCCGTCACGTTCACGACGTGGATGAACATCCTCAAGCGCGTACCGAACTCGGTGCTGTGGCTGCTGCGCTTCCCGCCTATCGCTGAGGCCAACATCCGTGCCGAGGCCCGTGCTCGTGGAGTCAAGGACCAGACACGTCTGATCTTCACGGATGTGGCCCCCAAGGACGAGCACCTGAAGCGTGGCTACCTGGCTGATCTGTTCCTGGACACACCCGAGTGCAATGCACACACGACCGGGTGCGACATCCTGTGGGGAGGTACTCCGATGGTGACGATGCCCAAGGACCGTATGGCTACGCGTGTGGCTTCGAGTCTGCTGCACGCCGCCAACATGAGTGAGCTGGTCACGAATTCGCTAGAAGAGTATGAGGAGCTTGCAGTGGCGCTTGCCAGCGACATGGACCGACTGTGGGAGCTGCGACGGCGGCTTGAGGACGAGCGTCTGCGCTGCCCACTGTTCGACACTCAGCGCTGGGTTCGCAACCTGGAGACGGGTTTGTGCATGGCCTGGGAGCGCCACGAGAACGGCCTCGCGCCCGACCACATCGACGTGCCCGATATTTATGACCTGGAGCAGCAGAAAACCAAGAAACACAAGGCCATTGGGAGCCAGCCGCTGCCTTCCACCGCTGTAGGGCATGCCGCACCCGGCAACAACTACGAGCACATCAGCAACGGACCCGTCGGTAGCAGTGCGCTGCCAATGAGCGCGTTGCTGTTCGGTGGCATGCCGACAGCCACGAGACCAACCCCCGCCTACGAGCAACAATGAGTTTATGGAGCTACGTTACAACTGTCCACCCCCACCACCTTTTTCGAAAATGAAGCGCTGTTGCAGCGACCAATGAGTATTTGATGTTGCACACGACGTGTCTTGCTTTGCTCTCAGTCTGTCTTCCTTCTATCACTCTCTCTGGGTGAAGACCAGCACAGCCATCCCACCCACCAACAAGTACTTTAGCATCGGGTAATCGTTCAGCAAGATAGTCAGCATGCCAGCATACGGCACCGATCTGAATAGGGAAATACACACAACAGTCTCAGTCCACGAACAGTGAAAAAGGTCCACGTCTCGACGTACGCTCTGGCGATGCCCACAATGTCCTCGCGCTCGAGCCACGACTGGCCGTACGCGTAGAGTCCACTGCAACATGATAGCAACAACAAAACTCAGTCTCTTGTCCTCAATGCCACTGCCACTGCAGCCGTACCGGTCGTCCACATTGTTGTTGTCTCCCTTGGTGAGATAAACCTGGTATCCGTCCGACGCCCTGCAGATATTAACAAGTTCCTAATAATTAGACACATAATTTCTCTCTGTTTAAATATACCGTAAGCAGCAGTCGACGGACCGTTCGTGCAGCTCCAGCACTCGATGGACGATGGGGATGTCTCGACCTTTGACTTTGTACACGACGATGTCTCCGATCTCAAGCTGCGGCTTCTGCGCTCGGCCACACAATAAGAAACTTCAATTAGGTATTGTAACGACAATATACTACAGGATTAAGCAGATGTACCGTGTTGTCCAAGTACAGAATGTCGCCACGCTGGAAGGCTGGCTCCATACTGCCACTGAGAACCACGACAACGGGGGATTCACTCTGCGTATAGACCATCAGCCCCTTCCAGATCATAAGCGCCGTCAACACCACCATGGCCAGGTTCAGGCCCTGGTGGGCCAGTTGCCGCTTGTTGGCCCACAGGCGCTTCACGTCGTCCACCTGCTGCTGTAGCATCTCTCCGAGTTAATGCCACGTAGTGGAAGCGATAGTGATGAGGTACACCAACGTTACACGAATATGTCTAGTTCTGTAATAAATTCATAATGAAAGTGTATACTGTATACACTGGTGTACATCACACCAACTTTACACCACTCTGTCTAGTTCTGTAATAAAATCATAATTCAATTGACGCGGATGGAGCTGCTCGGACGGCGGCTGCAGGCGCTGACGCCGGCCGTCAGCCAGCGCCGCGGCGTGTTGACGATCAAGAAGTTCACGCGGCCCGATGTCTCCGGTGCGCGCGAGCAGGCCAAGCCCAAGGCCGGCGCTGCAGTGACTAAAGCAGCAGCAGCTAAAGACGCGGACTCTGCTACTGCCGCGTCCACTGTGCGACTGGCCAAGCGTATCGCCATGTCTGGTCTGTGCTCACGACGTGAGGCCGAGAAGCGCATCCAGAGCTTCGACGTGACAGTCAATGGCCACGTGGTGGCAGATGTGGCCACGACGGTGGACGTCCACAAGGACGTCGTAGCTGTGGACGGCCGTGTGCTGTCCAAGACGCAGAAGGTCAAAGTCTGGATGGCCCACAAGATGAAAGGGGTAGGTAGCAGACATGGACAATGGAGGACGTCGGTGGACTAACTAAAAGGGTCCATTTCCAGGAACTTGTGACCAACAACGACCCGCAAGGACGCGCCACCATCTTCGACCGACTGCGCGTCATGGGCCTCACGCAACATATGATGCCGGTGGTATGTGACGGCAATGGACACTATTAGGAGGACACTTGGAAGTTGGCTGATATAGGTGCTTAATGCTACTACAGGGTCGACTGGACTTCAACACAGAGGGACTACTACTCTTCACCAATGATGGAGACTATGCACGGGAGCTGGAACATCCTAAGACGGAAGTCTCTCGAGTCTACCGTGCCCTGGTACGCGGTAATGTGGCCGAGTCCAAGCTTCAGGAGCTACAGCGAGGTCCACTGGTGGATGGAGTCAAGTACCGACCAATTAAGGTGACGGTGCAGTCCACCGACAAGAAAGACTCGTGGCTGCAGGTGAAGGTCACTGAGGGAAAGGTGCGTAGTGCGTTTGCTACATTTTGATGTCATTTTCCCTTATTCTAACCAAACTCTCGTTGTATTTGCTGCAGAACCGCGAGGTCCGAAAGGCACTGGCACATGTACGACTGGTGGTGAAGCAGTTGATTCGTGTGCAGTACGGACCTTACCGTCTTGCTGATCTCCCGTCCGGTGCTGTGCTGGAAGTTCGCGCGAAGTCTTCAGAGAAAAAGCAGTTTCGGAAGCGTGACGACGACAAGAAGCGGTAGCTCTCTGACCAAAATAGTTCGCTTGATCGCTCACGAGGAAGTATGAACGCTGTGAAAAGGGCACTTCGCATTGAAACCTCATACATTCCTATTGTCTACACTGATTCGTCTCGGTCTTCGAGGGCCTTGCTTGGTGTTACCTCAGCTATTCTGTTCGCTGAAGGCTCATATACCCTGCTTTCGGGTGAGTTATGCTGTTTGCTTGTCTACAGCTCGAACGATTCTCGCTCATTACGGATTTTATTGCTGTCGAGTGATGATGTCGTGTATCTGTCATTGTCAGTCGGGGATTCAATGACGCTGTACCAGTCTGGAACGTCAGTACGAGAGGTGGCGCTATTCGTCGTGACGGGGGCCTCTGTACTGGGAGTCTGGGTGAGGTCATGGTTGATAAACGACACCGGGCTGTGCTTCCTTGCCACAACCGACGAAGCGGTCGACGACGTCGACGAAAAGCGGTGCATGTCGAGCTGTTTGGGTACCTGGCGCTGGAACCACCCGGAGTTGCTTCGTCCGGGCTCACTTGACAGTCGAGACGAGGTCGAATACCTTCCGCTTGTCGAGTATCGGTCGCTGGTGGAGTATCCGTCGTTAGTTGAGTATCGGTCGTTGGTTATGGCGGACGCCTCCGATTCCCCCGCGTGGTGCACTGAGAACTCTGAATATTCACGGATGCTGAAACTCGACGCGTTCGTCTCGCGATTCGCTTGTGGCGCATTGGTCGACGTCTCAAGGGCAGGTAGACTGGTAATCTGCGAGGGTCGGTTGGCCAGATCGTACTCGGCAGACGATCGTGTGGTGGCATTCAGCTTGGCGCGAGCGCTTTCAGACAGCGGCAGGTCTCGGGACGTGAAATTCGATCCGCCAGTCTTCCAAGCGGACAAGTCGTGGCCAGTAGTAGCAACGACCGGCATCGAGATGGCTGGGAAGGTGGCCGTGTCAGTCTGGATCGGTGTGCCCAAGTCCGGGTCTTCACGTCGTCGAATCCTCCAGACGACGAAGAGGAGACTCAAGATGATCGTCAAGCCGACTCCGCCGAGCAAGGCGATCACAACGATCTTGGTGGAGGAAGACCCGTCCAGAGTTCCGGTGGTAGATTCTGAAGCGCTTTTCGAGGCCGAAGACGTTGAAGACGCACTCGCATTGCTGCTCTCAGTCTCGTTGCCACGCAAACTGCTCTGCGATAAAGTCGATTCTTGTTGCATTGTTGCACCGGGTTCTGTTGCACTGGGTTCGGGTGCAACCGGCGAAGTGGACGGTGCCGCTGTAGGTGGCAAGGTGGTCGAGGCATCTGTGCTGGGAGTGGTTGTTACTGCTTCTGTCGCAGTTGGTGTCGGTATCGATGTTGGAGTGCTAGTGGTGGCAACTTCAGTTGGAACTGGACTAGTCACTGCTTCTGTTGCTACTGGAGGTGTCGTCACCGCTTCCGTTGCAATAGGAGCGGCGCTAGTAGCGATAGGAGCTGCCGGTACAGTCACCGCTGGTGCTACGGTATCTGTTGGGGCTGCCGGATCAACTGGTGCCGCCGCCGCGACGGTCGCCTCCGGATTCGCAGCCGTGACGGTGCCTACATCCTGCGCTTGAACTCTTGGCGACGAGATGATTGCTAGCGCCATTGCTGCTGCTAGCACCAGTCTCCATCGTGCAAGTCGAACCATGACCGACTTCTTTCGTGCTGTCGACAGGTGAGCTCTGCGCCGTTGCCAGCTCGTTTCTCAGTGAGGTGAGGCCACGTTGCCGGCCGAGTGGAAACGGACAGTATGGCGCCGTCCGCCGTCGCGACGCCTACGAAAAAGTCAAGAAGAGCTTCGAGCTTCGCGTCGGAGCCCTAGAACGCTGCTTGGCACCAGAGAAAGCCAGCCGTGCGTGGGACGAAGCTTCACGAAGAGGAAGGTCGGCCGCGCGCGTAACGCCAAATTTGAGCAGCGAGTAACCTCAACGCAACCGACCACAAGCCTCTGCCTGTCCTGAAGGGAGCAATAAGTCGCTAGCAGACATGGCTACAGCGGTTCAGAGCTCGGTGCAAGATGTGCGGCTTGAAATGCCACGTCGGACAAGTCGCCGGCGTTCTTGTCCTGCATTGCATCGTGAATTGAGAGCGCTCGACTAAAGGGTCCTGTCGTCAGCTGCAGGCTCGAAAGTCTCCGCTGCGATCGAGCGGAGCTGCATCCCAGCTACAGGACTTCGCTTGCTCTTCCTCGAAGCTTCAGAAACAGCGTTAGCAGCTTCAATTGCGATAACGAACGGGGCGACACCTGAAACAAGTACACGTAACGACTAGTTAGTTAGCGACAGGTAGCAGCAACACCATGAATCGACACTCGACCCGCTGCCTGCAACTGCAAACGCCACATGAACGAAACCACATCTGCGTTTAGATACAAAATGACATCTACAAGACGGTGTTCTCCCCGATCTGTGATGCCATCGCCATGGCCTGCGCCTGCTGGTCAGGCTGCATCATAAGCTGCTGGTGCATCTGCTGGATCTGCTGCTGCTGTAACTGCTGCATCTCCTGTAGTGCGTGTACTTGCTGTTCCTGAGGGGATGTCTGCATTGGAGGGTGGAACTGGGGTTGCTGGTGCGCATGCACCTGAGGCTTCTTCGTGGTGCCACGCTTGCGGTCGAGCGCTTGCTGTTCAGCTGTCTCCTTTAGCTTACGGAACGTAGTGCGGATGCTCTTCTTCGTGTGGTCGTCGAAACGCAGTCGGTCTAGTTCGGGCAGTAGCACCTTGAAGCACTCGATGAGCTGCTCGTTCGTCGCCGGTCCGTCGGCAGGCCTGGATGATGGTGTTGACAACCCAAGCACGTCCTCCACGCTCCCAGCAGAGCCCGCATTTTCAACCGCCGATAGACCCAACGCTGATGCGGCAGCTGCTGCAGCAGCGGCAGCAGCCGACGACGCTGAAGCTTCAATACGAGCGTGCAGCTCCTGCAGACGTGGAGTCAACTCGGTTGGCGCCACAAATTGCTGATTGGCTGCGTCCGCGGCAGTAGGTGAAGCCTTCTTGCCGCTGTGCTTGATGTCGTTGCCCGAGTTGTCTGGGACCGTAAACACAAAGTCCGTTTCCTCCAGACCAGCACAGTGAATTCCCGAGTTCTCATCACGTGGGCTTACAAACTCATCAATGGGAAGCGGTCGCAGGATGTCGAGAGCTGACACTGTGTCACAGATCTCCTTGTCGATGTCCTCCTCGATCGCTTCAAACGCTGCCATCGTTTCCGGGTTCGGCTTAGGCACGAAGATCTCCGTAGCAGCCCAGCACTTGCGAATAATTTCCTCTGGGATTTCCTGTTTCCAGCAGTGGCGCGCCCAGCGCATGGCCTGCAGCTGCTCCACATGAAAAACATCCTGACGCCCTGCCTCGAAGCGGTCTAGCGCGTACAGCATGTGATAACGTCGATACCGGCGCTTGAACGCTGTGATAAGACCTGCGTCCAGCGGCTGCACCGTTGTCGTCGTTATGGCGGATGCCATGGCCGCCTTCGCTGCTGAGTTGCCAAGATCCGACGAGGTCGAGACCTCAGTCTCCGGCTGCAGTTTCGTCGCAGACT
The DNA here is from genome assembly GCA_014706135.1 of Phytophthora tubulina. Classification (NCBI taxonomy): domain Eukaryota; phylum Oomycota; class Peronosporomycetes; order Peronosporales; family Peronosporaceae; genus Phytophthora; species Phytophthora tubulina. Next base: position 195,403 of record JACBOY010000203.1, read on the forward strand.
CTGTGAGCGATTGCCCAGCATCGGCAATCGACGTGTCGTTCACGTCAGCGGCTGCAATGGATTCCGAAGCCGCTGACAGACTGGCGTTGTCTTCCTGCATGGACATTTGCATGGACATGGGGAGTGGGTCCATGGCCGGCGGTAGAATCTCCAGTCGTACGTTAGTGAGATCAAAACCAAGTTTGACGTGGGATGGCGCGGGCGACGCAAGCAGCAGAATGTAGCGGCCTTCGTCACGCATCCTGGTGTCAATGGCAGAAACGTAGTCCTGGAACATGACGGGTGTCATCCACGCGCGCTTGTTGTTCTGGTAGTAGAAGTGACGGGACTCGGCGTCCAGTTCCTCAGTGGGTTGTGGCAGTTTACCAGGACCGATAAACATCGGCTCCATCCTGTCACTTGCATCTGCATTAACAGTAAAGACGACAGTAAATCTTTCTCCACAATTCTCCCTCCTGGCTGCACGTCCACGTCCTGCAGGCTTCTCAGGTGAGAGTTCGTAGAAGAGTCCTGTCTCCTGCATACAGTAGACATCTCTAGGCTCGAAGGTGCGCGCAGTGGCCTGCAGTTGCTCGATCGAGTGGAGATTACTAGGCATAGTCACGCCATGTACGCCGTCCATAGCGGCGGCGGCGCTGCCCAAACGTATGTTGTATCTCTTCTTAAAGCCGCCGAGCCACCCGTTAGAGAAGCTCATAGTGGACGTGATACCGAGCTGCGTGGCCAGTGAACGCGCTTGGCTCTTGATGATGTCGCCTGAGATCTTGAGGCCGTTGTGACGCGCGCACAGCACCCAGTTACACAGCGCCGTGTCCAGCTCCGGATGCGTCACGAGCCCCTTACGACGCGCCGATAGATCGCGCGGCGCCATCTGCGTCAGTTCCTCAGTACGTGCCAAGATCTTGGAGATAGTGGACTGATGCGGCAGATGCGCGAGCTGGAACTCGCGTTTGGCCCATTGACACAACTCCTGCTGCGTCATTTTGACCTGCGAGAACTTGATACACAGCTGCCGCTTCTGCAGGTTGGTGAGGTTGCCCATGGGCTGCGAGCGACGCTTCTTCTTGGACGCAGACGCGGTGGACGGAGACGGCGGCGTAGAGTCCGCCGCGGAGGCAGGACGCTTGAGCATCGTAAGGCGGGAAGTCTCAATTTGCCAACTCAATGCAGTTAAGTTTATTTCGTTACGTAAGCGGGGAGTTGTCTGTTGTAAACCACACCAATATATATATATATATGGTCACTTTTCCGACTATACTAAAAGTTTGTATGCAGTTATCTAGCCAATCATATTCATATGGGATATAATTGACCAATCAAATTTCGTTGACTGATAAATAACCAATGAACATATAGGGGGTTAGGTGAGTCCTGTAAGCCAGGTATCGGGTCGGAAAACTTTGAAAAATATGTGTATTGCCATTAATTTACCAAGTCAATTACGTATCACTTGCATATTTGCCTTTCATCCGACAAGAGCCATGGGTTTAGAAGAACTAGAGCCTGGCAACACTAAGCGTGCTAAGGCTACGGCTGTGGCAACTTTTAAGAAGTTCTTGAAGTCTGAGGGTGTTAGTGATGAGTACGTGCGTACTTGTATTGAACGTGATGATAGTGGAAAGTGTTTTGTATCTGTAATGGATAAGTTTGGTATGTTTCTTGCATTTACCGAGGGCAAAAAAAAGGTAAGCTGTTGGCTCGAAACACTTCGATGCAATACTATCGGCAAGCTAAATTATGGCTACTCGAACAGTTCCCTCAGCACCGAGCTGCACTAGAAGCACGGTTGCTGAAAATGGGGAAAACACTTGACAACTTCTGTTTGAAGAGAGATGGTGGTGGCTTAATCAGTAAGGCGCCACCATGTTCTAAGACAGATTTGAAAAGAATGTTTGTATATTTGTATGTTAACGCAAGTTGTTCAAGTGACTACCAAGACGCTGCCTTACTCTGCTTGCTCTGGTACCTTTTTGGCCGAGCGTCGGACCTTGCCCTGCTGCGCAAGCAAAACATCTCGATCGACGAGGGCAAGGTTCTCTTCGTTCGCTTCATTCGCATGAAGACGTCCGAAGAGCAGGGAACCCTCGCTCTACCCGGACCCAGACGTCACCACGTGCCCACTGCTTGCCGTGGCGCTGGCGCTTCTCAGCCAAGCCAGACCGCCATCCAGCTGTCTCCGGACGTGCCGCTACTAGAGATGCTGGACCATCCGACGGCGACCTTGGGACTTGACGCTCCAACGACCGGCGACGTGGACACGACTCCGACCATCTACGCCCACGTGAACCGCGTGCTCGATCGTGTCGTTAAGTCCGCTGGCGTTGAGGTTGCTCTGACCTCTCACTCATTTCGGCGGGGAGGAGCTCAGCACGCGAACGCTTGCGGGCAGCTGACAGCGCGTTGGATCTTCGATCGCGGTGCCTGGAACATGACAACAACAACATAGGGTTTAATTACATCTTCAACACCAGTGCACAAGACCACAAGATCAGCAAGATACTCAGCGGCCACGGCGCTGAGGCCAAGGTCGCGCTCCAGACGCTGAAGGCCTTCGACTTCCAGACGCGCACCAAGATCGACGCTGTCCAACGTCTCCTGTTCGCGACCTGTCAGAACCTCGAAGCAACAAGACACAATGTCATTCAGCCCGTCCTCGATGTCCTTACCGCCTGTGTGCTTCGACACTATCCCCTGCTGAAGGAACTCAACCCAGAAGCTCCAGCTATTAAGCGTGTGGAAGCTTGCGTAGTTCACAGCGGTAGCTCGGTGGCAGACCTCCTTGGCTGGTCGACGTATCTAGAATCCGCGGCCGCTACCTGCCCCAAGAACACCAACAGCAACACAGAACCCACAACAGCGCAAGCCACCAAACCAACTGAAGTATCCGAGGAGCAGAAGATCATTCGTCATCAAGCTGCTGTCATTAACCACTTTATGGAGCACATCCAACGCCAAGATGCACGGTTGGACGCGTTCGAGGCCAAGCAAAACAACGATCCTGTCCAAGCTACAAGCAAACGTAAGGAACCAGCGAGCACAGACACTGATGTTAGCAAGCCAAAGAAGAAGCAACGCAGGTCATCGGCGACTCACCTTCACGCTACCTGGTTTGCGTGGTACACACAAGAGCCGAGGATGTGGCAGGCGCCAATCTCGAAGCAGCAGAAGTCCGATGCCAATCTGCTCGTAGCCTTCATGAAGCTGTTCTTGGACGACGGGTTCGAGCTGGACGCGACAGCATCGGACTATCGCGATCGAGTCTTGGACGTAGGCAAGCAAGCGGAGACGGCGGTGCTGGCTTTTCTGGCCGACCGCAAGATCACGTCACGCGGGTCCGGCGCTGCCCTCAAGCACCTGCGTACCCTTCACCGCTCTGGAGCCCTGAATGCCAAGACCGAACTCCATCAACGCCTGCTACAGACCGCTGTCATCAAAGATCCTGCTCCTGGATACACACGGGACGTACTAGAGATAGTTAGTTATTAATTAAGCAAGCTAGCGACAATGCGCGAATACATCTCAAAGTAAGTAGTGGCAACGGCTGGAATCGAACCAGCAGCCTCAGAGCTTAGCCCTGCGCTCTACCATTGAGCTACGTTGTCGGAAGGGGTGGGGTGGTGGGTGGTGGGGGGTCGCGGCACCAGCTCTGGTTGAAAGCTGAGTGTACAGGCTGTACAGCCTGTACGGCCTGAGAGGCCCAGCCGGAGGTCTGCGCAGTAGCGTTGAAAAAAATGAAGACTGAGCGCGAAGGCTCCTCGTCGGCTCGCGAGTGTTGATGTGTGTGGCTGGCAGCCACTAGTTGGCTGCGTGTCTGTACACTAACAACTGGCAAGTTTTTATTGGTAGATAAATAGCCAATAGGCTAATCCCAGCGATGACTGGTTTCTGGCATCCTCGTATTATCCGGACAGATGTCTCGTTATCCGGACTATCTCAAAATTCTGGCCGCATTGTTAAATTTACGGGCTCGTGAGCACATGGCTCTCGAGCCTAATTTGCATGTTTATAGTAAAAGGCGTTTTTCTTAGCCCACAGGCCGTTTCAGGCGATTTCCTGCCGCCTATAGACTAGGCTAAAACAAGCTCTCTGTCGGTTCCGATCTCGTTATTGTTTCCTCTAAACCATTGTACACCACTTACACATAAAATACAGATCCCAAAGATAAATGTACCAAGATAGTGGTACACGTCGGAGTGGTCGGCAGTCGGATAAATTTTGGTATGGTATATATTTGAATGTTAAAAACCACTCAGAAAGCGCGGAATCGGCATTCAAACAACCTAACGATCGGCTCTTGCGGTTATTATACTACCGGTAGTATCGAAAAAGTGCATTTTGAAAGGCTTCAACAACTGTACTCACTTTTAGTTCTGTTGACCCGGTGATCAGTAATCAGCTCGCACTGAAGAAACAAGTCGGAAAACTATTCTGTCGCGTTGTCCGATGCGCTGCATCGGGACGATCGCAGAGCTTTGGAAAAAATAATACCCGTACAATAACTATGGCATTTTCCGTGTAAACAATTTGTTATTGAAGATTCCCGGAAAATATAATACAAAATACAATCAATTATTGCAATAAATATCTCAATCAAGATAACCGGTTAAAACTACAGCGGGATTGTAGCTCTCTTCCACGATGGATGGTCACAACTTGCTCTCCTTCTCCACTTTAGTCCCACAAAGATTCCCCACTTTCAATTCATTTCTCACTCGACGCGCTAGCTGACCAGGTTACTTTTAATTCCCTTTCCCCCCTCGACGCACTAGCTGACCAAGACACTATGAACTCATGAAAAATAATTGAAATTATTTATTACGGAAGAGTGTAGCATTGCAATGTATATAACGGAGCCGGGTTGAGCCAAATGCAATACCGTATCATATTTTATTTTCAAACTATGGCCGAACGGACCAGACTATTTGCATAGCAAATAGCCTACCGTGCTGTCTGAATCCGCCGTCAAAAATCAAGTCATGGTTTACTGTTAGCGGCGTGAAACCTCAACTCACCGTCCATTTCGGGGGAATTTGCAATTTCACGCTTGCAGCGCTTCGCCTACAGCGTGCTTATCAATTATCAACACTGGGGTGCGAAGTCTTGATGAGCAAGCCACAGAAACCCGGACGATGACTCCTACCCGCAACAACGTTCCCCACTTTGCCAGCGTTAGTGGATTTGCCCCACCAGCCTCCGCCCGTGCGGAGCCCATTATCCCTTTCAACCAGTGCTCGAAAAAAAATAATTCTATTTCAATAGTACTGGTATTTTTAGTACGGAATTATTAACTGTTGGTTTCTCTGAAAGATGCATATTATTGATTTCGACAGGAATAATTGTTTCGGCGCAACATTTGTGGTTTGGCCCACTGTAACCTGTCAAAGTTGTCATTTGTATGGCTGAGGCTAAGCTTACAGGAGTGTTGCTGCTGCTTACAAGCAAGCTGTACTTCGCGCACTTCGCACACTTTTCTTAAAAGAGATTAGCATCTCCCATTTCCTGTTTCAGCTCGAGCCCTCACCCGCTATGACTTATGATATGATTCGCGATGTCGGCGGCCAAGCTGCTACAGTGATATTTATAGTGGGTAACATCAGCGCAAAGGTGTGCTAGTGATATGTTAACACTGTAAGGACCGCTATCGTTAGCTTGCGACTCTGAATAAGAGAAATCGCACTGAAAAATAGATTGAATATTTCACAATAATTATCTATTGTTTCTGCTGCTATTGCGTTATTAATTACGGTGATTTCGGCAAGACAATTCAATATGTTACGGTATTTTCCGACCACTGCTTTCAACGGCTCAATGCGTCCAGTTATAGGACCAGAGCTGCGAGGAAGGCTCATAGGCGAGTGTGATAACTTACTCCGATAAGGATAGGGGGCGATGAAAGCGCGACAGTGCCAGTAAACTCATCAGTGATGTGTGGGCAGGCGTTGCACCTTGTGTACGTGCTGAAGGCAGTTGGCGCCTCAGGTTCGCCTCCAACGCACCAAGGGTCATGTTAGTGTAGGTTTCCAGCCCAAATGGACCTTACTAATCGATCTTGCTGCAGCGCCGCGCGCCTTGAAGTTTAGTGCAACGACGACTTTCCCATAGACGCGCATTAGTAAACCGCGCCTCGTCACAAGCAGGCAGATGCATGTACTGTACTTGCCTCCCACTGCGAGAGTTTCGCTGCAACGACCAAAAGCTGCTGAAGTGGCTAATATCTTGATAGTTACTGAGCTGGGCCATTGTTGGGTTCTTGAGATGCGAAGGTGTTTAGCTTTTGGTGAGGTACAATAACGACGAAAGGGATGCGAAGGTGGCCTAGAACATTACCTCTCTTGAGCTTTGATCCCAGCATACGTGAAGCAAAGTATCCATAGCGCCTTTGGATGACTTGGCCCTTGCTTTATGCCTATAAAATCAGCAGAGGACCAAGTTTCGGAAGCTGCAGCACGACTTCGTCACTTTCCGCGTATTACGACGAGATAAGGTTACCGATTACATCAGCTCCACCGTGCCGGTGACTCACAAGCGTGGCGTGGTTGAAGTGAAAGGCGCACAATGATGCATGGCGCTGCCCCCGCGTAACGGTGGCTACTATTTTAATAAAAATGACCGATGCGTTCTGGGCTGCAGTTCTGGGGTTTGCTTGTCTCACTTCCAATTGCACCTCCAAGCCCCCACTGCCTCCTCCTTCTCCCCCACAAACACAGCAATGTGCAACATGGTCATGATGCAGAGCAGCCTACCGTCCTTCGTCGAGGACCCCGCCATTGCGTCGGCTTCCAGTAAGTCTCTATCGCTGCCGGTTGTGCACATCGTGGCCCAGCGCCAACACTCTTCGAGCGAGCGCTACTCGAAGCGCGCGGACGGCGTCTCGTTCCAGAGCGAGGCCTTCCGACTGCGTACACAGGCCAAAATCTCGGAGCTCGTGCGGACTGCCGGGGCCTCGACCGACGCCTGCAGCACCACCAACGCACTGCTCGCCAAGAAGGCACTTAAGTACCGACGTGTGTTCGAGCGACAACCGTTCACCAGTGCCGCTGCCATGCACTGCTAACCATCGTTAGCACCACCCACACTATTTAATCACTGGGAGCAGCAGCACTCATAGAATGTAGCAAAAGTAAAATCCATACACCGGTAGTCGTCTATCCAAAGCTGAACACGGAAATTTTGTCTATTGGAACGTCATTGGGTTGTCCCTACACTTGAATGAACTTGGCGCTACGCATTTCCGCAGCAAGGAAGTGATGAAGCAACTTTAGTTTTCGAAACGTGTCACCTCAACGACGCGAGGTCGAGCTCCGTTGCCGTCTAAACAGAAAGGCACCTGCTTAAACCTAAAAGGCTGCCAGTGATCTACGTTGGATACAAATCTAAGCGACCCTGTTATAGACCCCAGCCTAGAATTTCTCGCTCGGTACTGCCGTGCCCTGAAATGGATCGGTGCTAGCATGTTCGCTTACGGGGGCGCTCTTCTAGCAGAGCGTCATCTGGAAACTGGGCCGTGGTGAAGCTTGCGAACGATAAAGCACGCGTGATCGCACCATTGCAAGGCGATCAATTCAAGGCGAACCCCTTCACTGATGAGTACACTGCTAAGTACAAGACGGAAACCGTCTGCTCTCAGCTGCTCTCACACACATCAATGATGAGTTTACTGCCTATGTCCGTTGGCTCTGATCCCGTAACGTATGCTCTGGACTGAGGCTATTGAATGAGTACTATAATATAGTACTCATATTATACAGTATATCGCTGGGCGCAAACGCTTTCGACTGCAAGGAGTTAGTGAAGCCCGCACACCCTGTTTTACAGCACGTAAGGCAAGCCATGACGCAGCAGGTACAACGATATGGCCATGACATGACCATAATGCAAAAATGGAGCAAACCCCAAAGTCCCCAATACAGACAGCCATCACCACGCAAGAATTGAGTAGAATTATTTTAATTACGGTATTAACCCGCGAGAAAATAATTATTGAATGAAAAACACTGCGGAACCTCTCTGGTACATGTAACAACTCTCTTGGTGATGCTCACTGGTACAATAATATTGTATTATAAAACCTTTTTGTGCGGAGTCGAGGGAACCTACTTTTGAAGGGTTTCGTGCTAGCCATGTCGTCGGAATGTAGAGGTATTATTGCAGTTACCGAGCATTGGGCAGCGTGTTATGGTGGCCGCCAGCACTGAGGCATAGCAACTACAATTCCGAGATAGAGCTGTTTTTCCCCGACCTCAGCACAGGATACGTGGCCAGGAGCGCGAGCTTTTGCTACATCGGGCCCAATGCTAAACGTACTCGAACCCAGTATTTTCCAAAGCAAATAGTAGTAGCCTTGACGGCAACACCGTGTTGCCGTCAAATGTCAAGCCATGGCTTATTGCCAGTCATGGCTTTACTCTTAACTTAGCGGCGTTTTCTTAAAGCAACTTGCCTGGCTGCGAGAGTTTCGCCGCACCGACCACGGACATTAAAAAGCTGTCACTGTCGAGACAAGCATCTCAACACTATCGTTGAGGCGGGCCCCATGGTTGGGATGCGAAGGTGGCTCAGAAAACTGACTTCGATCCCTCCCTCCTCAGCTGGGCCGACGTGAATAAGCAAAGGTAGCGCCTTTGGATACCTTGGTTCATGCTGTATGCCTAGGTGGTCAGCAAAGGACCGAGTTTCGGAAGCTGCAGCTCGACTTCGTCACTTTCCAGGACGAGAGGCAAGATAGCGAGATAAGGTTACTGAATCCATCAGCTCCAACTTACCGTAACTCTAAGCGCTGCGTGGTTAAGTGAAGGGTGCGCAATGGTGCGTGGCGCTGCCCCCGCGTAACGGTGGTCGGCATTTATGTTCTGTGCTGGGTTTGCTTGCCTCACTTCCAATTGCACCTCCAAGCCCCCACTGCCTCCTCCTTCTCCCCCACAAACACAGCAATGTGCAACATGGTCATGATGCAGAGCAGCCTACCGTCCTTCGTCGAGGGCCCCGCCATTGCGTCGGCTTCCAGTAAGTCTCTATCGCTGCCGGTTGTGCACATCGTGGCCCAGCGCCAACACTCTTCGAGCGAGCGCTACTCGAAGCGCGCGGACGGCGTCTCGTTCCAGAGCGAGGCCTTCCGACTGCGTACACAGGCCAAAATCTCGGAGCTCGTGCGGACTGCCGGGGCCTCGACCGACGCCTGCAGCACCACCAACGCACTGCTCGCCAAGAAGGCACTCAAGTACCGACGTGTGTTCGAGCGACAACCGTTCACCAGTGCCGCTGCCATGCACTGCTAACCATCGTTAGCACCACCCACACTATTTAATCACTGGGAGCAGCAGCACTCATAGAATGTAGCAAAAGTAAAATCCATACACCGGTAGTCGTCTATCCAAAGCTGAACACGGAAATTTTGTCTATTGGAACGTCATTGGGTTGTCCCTACACTTGAATGAACTTGGCGCTACGCATTTCCGCAGCAAGGAAGTGATGAAGCAACTTTAGTTTTCGAAACGTGTCACCTCAACGACGCGAGGTCGAGCTCCGTTGCCGTCTAAACAGAAAGGCACCTGCTTAAACCTAAAAGGCTGCCAGTGATCTACGTTGGATACAAATCTAAGCGACCCTGTTATAGACCCCAGCCTAGAATTTCTCGCTCGGTACTGCCGTGCCCTGAAATGGATCGGTGCTAGCATGTTCGCTTACGGGGGCGCTCTTCTAGCAGAGCGTCATCTGGAAACTGGGCCGTGAAGAAGAAGAAGAAATTGATTAACTTATGCGAACATCTCGTCTTGCAGACCTATACTAAGCCAAGTCTAACTACGCGGTATCCATATTCTTTGGTGTGGTGACAAATTAGAAGTCTCATGTACAACAATTGACTCGAACCCCAAACGAGTTAGTACCCTTTTTAGAGCTTCACCATAAATATCTCATTCTGACGAATGTCGGAACATGAAATGACAATGGCTTCGAAATGAAGTCTGCAAGTTAGCAATGGCGGCGCGATCGCTTGTGTTTCTCCAGGTTGCATTTATTTTGGTTCTTATGCAGATCAGGTCTGGCGATTTGATCTGGATTTGACGCAATTCAGATCACTCTCGGATGGTGTTGTATAAGCTGCTAAGATAAAGTGGAGGCAACGTCACCAACCACAGCACTTACTGTGCGTCTCATAAAGCCATTCTACACCCGATCTAGATTCAAATGAATGTACTTAACGCTCCGCGTAGGCTACCTTCACAGATGTCGCCCACCCTGTCAGATCAATCGTACTTAAGAGAGAGTAATTGTCTTGATATTTGTATCGAAACCTGGACCCAAAATCAAGACCAGGTCTAAATAAGACCCATTTAAAAATCTTCCTTCCTCCAAAGTAAATGTCGTTGCGCAGTCGCCAAGTGGCGTGAAACACTATTGCAGTGTGAATTCTCCACAAAAGTAACAGGATCGTCTGATCGTGTCTCCACTCTGTGGTGACGTCTCTGGGAGACGGAAACAACAGAAGCTTCCAGTCCAAATTGGTCCGAAATGCCACTCGCCACGGGTTCCATAGTATTTGTCACATTTTTGCTAGCATGGGGCACGTCAAAAAGCAGTGTTCCGATGTTTCAATAAAATCGCACTCTGTTCGGACACACAGCTGCGCGCTCGGGTTTCTGCTTCGCATGAAGAAAAGTCTTGAACCAACGATAAGATCACCGTAGAATAATCTCAGCATGACGTCGTGGACGACAGGTACAAGGCACCGACGAAGCCAAAGTAGCTGCGAGAGCGCCTGATATAGGCGGCCTGTTGGGCTGTAATGAAACTTGCGAACGACAAAGCAAGCGCGAACAATGCGCATTTCTGTCGCCATCGCGCCCTTGCAAGGCGATTACTTCAAGGCGAACCATGATTCGAGCTGCCTTCACTGATGAGTACTGGCAAGTACAAAACGAAATCCGCCTGCTGTCACCTGTTCTGCAGGTATTACTAAAGGTTTTGAAGAGCATTGGGGCAGGAGATGCGTGGTATTCTCAAGATGAAGCCCCGCCTGATGAAGTAGCGCAGCACAAGCTTCTAGACTCGATTACTCGTAAACTCCCATCGAACGATAAGGAAAACGTTGACACAGATTTAACGGTGATGGAGTTCGCCTCGGCAATACGATCAATGCGCTCGCATTCTGCTCCAGGTCCTGATGGCTTCACCACGGCATTCTATCAAGTGGAGCCTGAAGTCTTTGGTGCAATTTTGCTTACTGTGTTTCGATATGAGGCGAGCTTCTACCTCGTCAACGTTACTCATCCGTAGCGCTACTGTTAAAAAAAAGGAGATCGTGGCGATCCTGGCAACTTTCGGCCAGTAACGTTGATCCCGGTGGAGGTTAACATATTATCGCGAGTGGTGACAGATAGGCTAAAGCCATTGATGGCTTACTTAGTCCACCCAGATCAGAAAGGCTTCATCCCAGGGCGCTCAGTTCACCACTAAGTAATGCTGGCTCGTAATTTACAGGGTGGGTCAGAGAACGTCTATTTTTGTTATTTGCTAACTATAGAGTCCTGATGGTGCTCAAGCAGAGCGCAAGGGCGCACCTTGTCCTTGCGCCGTGGTAAGAAATCTCAGCGACTGGAGGGTTTACCAGTTTCTCCGTGCCTTTGGCAGCGAAACCTTGAACGCGAGGGGTCCGACAGGTCCGTCATGCCTTCGTGTTTGTCTTGGATCACTATGGTGCTAACGCAAAGCGCAATGGCGCACCTTGACCTTGCGGCATGGCAAGAAATCTCAGCGACTAGAGGGTTTACCAGTTTCTCTGTGCCTTTGACAGCGTGATCTTGAACGCGAGGGATCCGCCAGGTCCGTCGCGCCGTGGCGTCCATCTTGAGAACACGTAGAGGTCACCAGGCCCCACATGTTGTAGTGTTGTTTATAATATTGGTGGCTATCGCCAAGCCCGGCGCTGCTTCAGTTCTTAGCGCACAGGAACACCCCATCTCTCATTATCGGCCCTACACGGGGGGACTTCTCCGAGAAAAAAGATCCTACGAAGAGGCGCTGAAGGTGTCCCTCGAACCACTTGAGCCAGCGGCGCGAAAAGCGAAGTGTGGCTCGTAATTTACAGCACTTACCGTTAGTCACTACACAGATCACGCTAATTAGTCGTGCTTCGAATATGGAAGTATAGCCATACTTTCGTACTTTTTCGTGCCACCGGTAAGAGCAAAAATATTTTGATACCTCGATACAAAACACACCGGATTTGGGCAGATCTCACTGAGCTACAGCCAATCATGGTCTCGGACTCTGAAAACCGTGTAAATTGAAATCAGAAGAGTTGATAAAAAGTTTCAAATTTCCCCACAAAAATCAAAAACCATTATTAGTAAGGGCATCACTAATTAGCGTGATCGGTGTAGTCGAGGCGATAAAGGTACTGCGGCTTTTCTCGATTTTGCAAAAGCGTACGATCGGGTGGACCGTGGCTACTTGTTCAAGGTGATGGAGCGTCAACGCTTTGGCATCAAGTCTTTATCATGGATTCGACTACTCGACAATGGTTCATTATGCTCTTTAATGATCAATGGCCGGGCGCAGGAAGCTCTACAACCCTCTTGCGGGGTTAAACAAGGGGATCCACTATCGCCATTTCTCTTTTCCCTAGCTCTTGAACCTTTTGGAAATTTACTTTGAGCTGATCTAGACCTGGGTGTAGCTGTTGACGAAAAATTATCAGCCATTTTGCGGACGACACAGTTCTGTTCTCAACGAACGTACATGACCAACAACAACAATTACGGCTGGCTGACTGTTGTTGTGCTGGTTCAGGCGCAATGCTCAACCCAGCCAAAAGCGTGATAATACACCTAAATAAGCATAAGTCATCTCCAGTACTAGAGCCACTCCAGTCGCTTAAGGTTGGCGAATCAGTCAAGTACCTTGGTATTCCTTTCGGAAACTTCGACATATCAACACAATTGGCTACTCAGCTGGATGAAAAGCTGATGACTCGGCTCCGTTTGTGGAAAGGAAAAGCGCGGACGCTAATCGTCTTCTTTTTTAACCGGTTTGCTATGGTACTTTACGACGACTGCGAATATACCTGTCCGATGCATAAACCGTTGGTAGGGCGTGGTGACTAGATACGTTTTTTACAATCACGGGGTACTATAATACCCACACGGTAGTTCTGGTACTACCGTATCGACCAATTGCCGAACTACTACGCCATCGCTACGGAATACCCCCCACCCCTCTCGTCCGTCGGGATGGCGGCAAACAGTGCTTCCGTTGTGGTGGCGAAAATTGCTGCTCGACTGGAAACGAGTAAGCTGGCCTGATCAGAATTCACTACACTCCACAAGAGCAACATGTCGTGTTGGAACACAACGCAAGTCCTCTTTCCTAGTCGGAAAGATCCCTATCAACAACACTCGTCTCCCCGCAAAGGTCAACGAGCTTTATTGGATTCGATCCGAAGACCTGGAACGATCCCTTACACCGGGCTGGTTGTGCTTCTGTTGCTGTTGGTCAGGTAGGTTTACCCTTAGTATTCTCTCACTAACCACGAGCAAAGGTTAGGAGGCGATATTGTACACGCTATCGCGCTTAACCCATTGTAGTCCCTCAGAAAGGAAAAGTACCGGGCTGGTCAGGGCCTTTTACAGGGGTGCCGAAGGAACCCTCGGCGGTAGGTCAGATACAATAGGGAGCCCTCGGACTCACCTAATATATATAGAGCGAGGTCTCTAATACCTCCAAACACTCGACCACTACTCACTCTTGGCCTTACCAGAATGAACTCTCGGTCAATGTACCTCAAGCTCACCAACAGACATAACCCAGCTAAACCGAGTGTACCCTGGCCCTATAGCTAAGCTAGCTAGACTTACCGTAGACGGACTTGACTCTTGAGGCTTAGGGGGAAAATCTGTTCTGATTTAGTGGTTAGAGACTCTGAGGCCTTTTCTATAGCTAATCCTATATCTCTTTACAAATATCTAGTATGAACCCAGCCTTCAACAAATCATGCGACTAACGACCCAAATAAGTACGGACCAAACTCTGGTTCCTAAAAGAGGAGCCCAATTCCTGACTATTCTGACCTAGGAGACTACGGTCGGGGCTATATTAGGACCGACCGAGTCCCTGTAGTCACTACAGCGTACCATGTCACTCAGACGCGGGGCATGTAACTCCGACCGTTTCGGCCAATCAGTGAGCCGGATTGGGTTTCACCCGAACGTTCAACACCGTTAGGCCTCGGTCCGAAGATATCGGGGGCCGGGCAATTTCTAACATCATAAACAGCGATTCAACGTGCTCTCGATAGTCCTATTTGGTGGAATACGTCGGCTGAGTTTCAAGTGTGTCATACCCACGGCTCACCACGAACGCCATTGGGGACGGAGACAACTAAATTCAAACGTTAATACCAAGAACTTGCGGCAAGACTGTTGCGATTCGGCTCCGGTTGCCACGTTGGCAACGGAGAGATCGTCGCAGAGGTCGACAGCACGGTCGCAGCCCTGAAAGAGGGTGACTGCAAGAGGGACATGGCGTCGGAGAAGGAGAATATGAGAGAGGTGTTGAAGGAGAACGAGTGGTTGGGAGCGCTACCGGTGCTGGCCAACATGCATGTGTAGGAGAGCTCAGTCTTGAATCAGCAAGGTCAGCCGCAAGATGCAACGGATACGGAAGAGGCCGTGAGCAGTAACAAGTTAGTGTATTTGTATTTACGCAACTTGGCTACAGTCTGTCTTACTGGCGGTGTGGCAAGAATCGACGAGGCCTCGAGGAAGCGTGCACACGAACCAGACCTGTGTCGCAACAAAGACAGAAGTGGTGTCTTGCCAATTTCTTAAATGCTTCATGTCGGTGGCCTACGGCCTTCGATTTTTCTTCTTCTGTGAGATTCGCAATGGCTTACATCCAAAGTTGGGGTCACGGAGTGACATGTTTTGTGCTTTATCACCAATTAACACAGATATCCGATTGAGTCTTGCCGCAGCCTGAGGCTGGAGGAGAAAGGGCTTCTATTCGTGGTGTCTTCCCGCCAGTATTTGGAGTGCAAACCGGAAAAGGAACGCAACACTTTCCCAACCTCCGGTTGGAAGACTGGAACAACGTGCTGCGATCTGATTTACCGGTGAATACTCATCCTATGCAGGAGCTTGGTTGATCACAAGCGCGTATCCACTCGACATTGTCGGAATATATGGCTGCAACGATGCCTTATACCTGTGGTTCACGACGTCATGTTACGAATGTTCTTCGGTGATCTCATTGTGGGCTCGCGGTTATATTTCTTTCGTTTTCGTTTTCGAGTAAGGTATATTGGCGTCACTTAGCTAGCTAACGATGCCCCGTATCCATCGCAACCCCGCGCCCCTATGTCGCAGATTACCTTAGCGACGATTACCTACTCGCCGCCTCCGCTGTGATGTGATGTGAACACGGCGGGACCCTGCGCTCCACCAGCACATTTACCTCCGGGGTCTGCCCCCCCCCCCGCCCCGAGCCCCCTGCAGATCGAATCTTCCTTGAGACCCCAATGGTGTCTCCACTGTGATGTCAACGCATCATGAGTTCCCCATGATCGAGACGGCTTCTCGTGTCACAGGCCACGCTTGCATTCCGTGATCCGCGGCGTTCAGCCGCTGGATGTGTTTGCACGGGTCCCGAGTCCGCGCGCCTTGGTACGACAAGTGTGTCGTTGGCTATTGCTTCGATGTGCGGTCGTCAGTCGCAGGCGCCTTGAGCTGGATGCGTGGTCATCACTCCGCGCACTCTACAAAGGATACCAACCACGTTTGTTGTACGCCTCATAGTGGAGGCGAAGACTACCAGGTGGTGTCCACGGTCGTCTCTCCGTGGCCTGGGTAAATGGGTGGGAGTCCACTGACACTCTTAAAGGGGCCAGACGTAGGCCCCCAACAGACCCCACTTCCCGGCTGACGATGTTCCACGTCGTCGCAATACGCCACCGTTCTCACGGTGCAGACTATCAGTTTGGTCTACGGCGTCACTCGTGAGCTGTTAGTGGACCTTGCGCAGGCACGTGCACGTCCGGCGAGCATCTTCCATCCTCTCCTCTCGCAAACCCCCGAAGGGATGACTGGCTTGGGTTCACGGGTGTCAGCCGTGAGGCTCCAGCCCGGTGTGCACAGCACCCTCGAGCCAGGAAGTGCCATCCATCGGTACTCATGCCACCACGGACGACTGGCCCTCCCGGTGGAGACTCTTCGTCCAATCGGGGCCAATCAGCGCTCTCTCGATGCTAACCGATTGGTCGAGCCACGAGAAACTTGCGGTCGCCAGCCCCCCTTCATATTTTTTCCCTGGCACCGGTTCTGACTTCGAAGATGTCGGCCAAGGTAATCCGAGTCAGGATGACGAAGGTACATTTATTTCACTAAAGAGCAGGGCCTCCACCAAGTCGAGGCGAAACAGAGAACATTCGGAACGCGTTTCATTTGACTTTCGTTTCAGATTCAGCGGGTTTCGGCCCATTGATGCAATCTCAAAAGGCATCAGAAAGTTACGTTTCGGAGATCCTCGAGTTTCATTTTTAGATTCCGTTTGAGTGGCAAGACAGCAAGGAGTTTGCTGTCGTGGTCTGGCGGACCCCCTTTGCTAGCAAGAACGTACCTTGGTTAGAAATGGAGCCTCACACACAGAGAAGCGTAAGAGGTAGGTTGCACGTACAGGTAGTACAGTTTCAGACGGATGCAACATGGGACGTGATGACTGCGAGACACCATTACGTGCCAAGCACGGGAAGCATACTTTTAAGTATGCTTCCCGTTTAAAAAGCGAAGTTTCCTCGTTGTCAGGCATTCCATCCATCCTACAGGCAATGGGGGTAAATGTGGCTCATTGTGGTTATGGGCCAAAGTTGCGAGGTTCCTTGCTTGAGCAGGTGCCGAATGGCTACCCCCAATTTGATATATTGGCCCGTGACCGTAATGTACCACAATTATCCCCCAGGCTGTGTGACAGTCCGGCGTTGGTTGAATCCGAGTACGATGCGTCTTGGCGGTTAAGGCGGCATGCACTTGTTGGAGGCCCCATGAAAGTTGAAAAGATACCAAAGGGGGGCATGGTCCTGAAGTCGCATGAGTTGTTAATATCGTATCCCTTGGTAGTGACTCACTCATCCGGCTAACTCGCTTCGTGCGTGGTCACCTAGAAGAAGTTGTACATAGAGATAACGTGGCATAAATATTAGTGAAGCGTCCAGTAGAGGGACTCACTGCGTGCTTGTCCTCTGCTAATTGCCCGAATGGGAAGCTTGCAGGGATCTACGATACGACCCGCTGCGTGCCTGTCCATTGCGAGATGCCCAACTGTGAAGCTTGAAGGGGCCGACGATACGACCCCCCTGCGTACTTGTCCACTGCGAAATGACCGACAGTGAAGGCTTGCAGGGGCGACGATACGACCCACTGCGTGCTTGTACACTGTACAATGCTCGATAGTGAAGCTTACAGGGGCGGACGATACGACTCACTGCATGCTTGGATGTGAAACGCCAGGGTCGACGGTACGACCCGCTGCGTGCTTGTCCTCTTGACTTGTGCTCCGCTGGAAACGTGGCAGACGTGGAGCTATCACAGTCCTGGCCTGTCAGAGTCGATAACTCAAAGTCGTTAATCAGGATCGACGCGCACGCACACGGGAAATGTCTCAAAGGTAGTTCGATAGCCAGAATACTGGTAACGATACACCCGAGACGAGCTGCTGGTGCTTGAAGTGGTGTTCCGTTTGCTTCTCCTTGGCCAGGAACACCACGACGGACGCCGGGAGGAACGTGAACACGATGCCAATGAAGAAACCCGCGACAAATGACGTGGTGGATCTGAAGACCACTTTGGCCGCGGCAGTGTACGGCCGTGAGTAGTTGAGTTTGTTGTGCCACCACGTCGACTTGTAGCTGGACGGTGATGCTTGTCCGCTGTAAGTCGCGGTGACGACGGACGCGTGAAGCCTTGGACTGGTACGGGCGGTGCTCGCCGCGTCTCAAAACCCACAATGAACCACCACCAGCAGTTAGGTGAGACTGTGTGGTGCTCGAGGACCGACGGATTATTTCCGGACTTGTGGTCTTGTCGGACTTCTTCGATCTTGTCGACGTTGTGATTGCCTTCCGATTCCAGAAAACAACAATATCCATTGTTCCATCCGCTACACTCCTTACGCCAGGATATTCACTTTACCAACTTATTCTGACGTTGTGATCGATTCTATAGAATATTTCCCGCATATCATACTGGGCCCATGACTCCACTGTCCCTGAAGATGGCACAGTAGCACCGCGCAGCGCCCGAGACTCGAGGCTTCCTCGGTTGCCACCATGTCATCGAAACACGGCTAAAACATTTTTCTGCAGAACGTGATTTCATCTGTCAAATTTTATCTGAGACTCAAAACAGCTAGGGCTAGGTTTGAGCACCCTGTAGTTTTGGAGTAGGTTATAAAAATAGAAGACTATTTCAAATAAAAGACAGCTTCGAATAAAATACCGCTATGTTATAGATCAACACCGCAGTGTCGAACTCAATTGAGCCCTCTGAAGTCCACTAGAGGTCGTCACGATGATTCATAGATGGGAATACATTTATGGGTGGCAATTTCAGCACCAATGGGATTAAGACGACAACGACGAAGTAAAGAAGCTGAACCAACTGGACAAATCCGTAAATTCCGGTACATGTAGTCAATAAATAAAAGCCCTCTACGATTAGTAGACCGCCTGTTTAAACCGATCGATTCTAGGAGGCTACTAATAAATACGAGACCGGCCACTACATGTATTCGTAAAAATCCGTTAATAGCTCAGGCCTTGAGTTTAGTTTTAGCCACAAGTGAATCTGAAACGTGCAAGTTTTTTGGGCTCCGAATGTTCACCTCCCAGCTTCTCATTTAGTTTTGGTTAAGACACAAGCCACGCGAATCTAAAATTTCAGAACTTTCTCGTGCAACGCACGACCTTGTTTTTATGTGATATTTCCTATAGAAGGAGGAATTAGACTATTCAAGTAGATTGAAGTCACATAAGTAGGGAATTGAATCTACTTACAAGTAAATAGGTGTACCGGTATAGAGTACCAATCTTATGGTAAAAAATGAACAACCGTGACTCGCTAATCGTCGATGCGCTGCTCGATGTTGACGCAGACTCAGCCACAAGGGGCGTCAATATCGTCGGGGCGGAGTCGCTACAACGCTGATGGAGCACATGAAGTTTATAGTGGATGGCAGTTTCTGCATGGCAAGGTCATCTGGAAGGTTTTTTTTTTTTTGCGGAGCGCCAACTTTTACGCCCGCGACACTGGAGCACTTCTCTATAATATGCCACCGTTGGATGCATCACATGGGAAGCTTTACTACTGGTCGCATGAACTCGTCCAAAACGTGCGTTCGTCGACCTTGCAGCGACAAGAACAGCACAAAGAAGACAGCACCGCTGTTTGAAGGACTGGGCCGCACGCATTAGCAGCCGCAGCTCCAATCTCAAGATGAAGAGCCCCCCGAAGATAAACTATGCGATATCGAGGGCTCAAACGATACAAAAGACAATAACTAAGCACGACTCGTGCTTGGTTAAGAAAACTGTGGAGGTGGTTCTTCAACCAACACAGCCCCCCCCCCCCCACCAAGTGAAGAAGACGGCAACAATTCAATTGAAAACAGTACGGAGGTGAGCGGAGAGCAACAACCGTCGTCAACAACGGAGTAAGAACCAGGTTTGTGTGACAACTACGCTTTTTACTTTCACAACATTTTACCATAAGACTGGGCTGCACTTACTTATAAGTAGATTCAATCGCCTACTTACATTTTGAAAAATTGACTTCAATCTACTTGAATAGTTTAATTTCTCCCTATTGAAGCCTACATGTGTACGGATTCCACCTCAAAGAATAAGCACGGTTACTGTAGGATAAGAGTATTTGGTCCGGATACGAAATGTGGTGTAGGAAACCACGCAACCTTCCCGTGGCACGAGGTATTCAGCTACCCACAACAATTGCCTCACCCTATTGACGAGGGATCGGCAAGAGTTGGGCACTAAACCTGAAGGTCCTTCGAGGGTTGGCCCTGTTCCGGGTTGAAATGTTGACCCTGTGTATCGAGAAGATACCAGACCAACCAAGTATATAATGGTTATACACCACCAGTCACGAGCGACGACTGGGGGTGTACTTGGATATAACGTGTATTGCTACACGCAACCTCGCTGTCCCTCAGAAGGAAGGGTACAGGACGTATTTCAGATGCTAGCGAGGCGCCGAAGGATCCCTTCGGCGTTGGTTCACACAAGGAGGCTTTGCAACACTCCGGTATACAATGTATACACCAATCAATATACACCGAACTCTCGGCCACTCTCACACACTCTCCGCTTGGCCTTACCACGATGGACACTCGTATCAAGGTGCAATATGTCCACCGGTAGGCATAATCCACCTAACCAAGCGTATCCAGTCGTTAGGTAAATCTAGCAAGACGTACCGAAGCCGGACTTGACTCTTGAGGTTGGGGGGAAAATCTACTCTGTTTATTTATTGCCCGCGGGCTCTATCTAATGATTTCCTATCTTTCCTATACAATCATCAAGTGAATGGGCCCGAATATGGCTCTAATCATGCTGCCGACGACTGGTCGGTCGAGTTGTCGTCAGCCTCTAGTAAGTACGATACCGCGTATCAGGCATCCCGGATATTTCCGACTGATTATGCCGGTGGGTGCAATCACTGATTTAGGTACTCAGGACCAAATGACCTAATCTAGTCTGGATTGGGTCCTCGGCCGACTTTATATTGGGTTCGAGCCGGGACCCCCAGAATACTGACCCGTCGGTCATCCAAACCGTCGGTCACTTGTACGGGGAGGTTATAAATCTGAGATTCTCAGCCAATCAGAGGGCGTCGAGCCCCCGTTTGAGTGGCGAAGTTTCCCGTCAAGGCCGTTGCTGCTTCACTTCTCACGTCGCTGGTAAAGCAAACCAACGGCAATTCGCTACACTATAGAAACCCTGTTTTAAGTTTTTTGCAGAGCTCAACCAATGGTGATGCATCATAACCGCTCGCTTTGTCTTTGTGGCCAATCATATCTCGTTAGGGGTAGGGTTGTCCCGTTCCAGCTTATTTCTGGAATTGTCCGGAATTTCCCTGTCTTACAAAATAAGAGACCGCACTTAAACCAAGATAAGTACCTACTTATCGGACAATTACAGTCTGTACCGGAGAATCCCACACGAGGAGCGACAAAGATAGACCGCCCGCCTTAAGCAAAACTCATTCTCGTCGAGGCACTGTTGCAGAGAAGAACAATGAAAAGAGCTCCTCGTGGGCTTGATACGCCTGCCGGTACGGTAGGGCAAGAGCTAGCTGCAATAAAAGTATTCAAGGGATTTCTTGAGTCAACAGGTCTAAGCAGTGATGCCCTAGACACAATGCATTCCTCTCTCTTACGAGTAACTAGTCTCCCCATGCAAAATTTGTACTCTCTACTAACAGAGTTCTCGATATATTTACAGACAAAGAAGAGCGGGAAAGCTCGTACTGCCGATCGATTTCTGGCAAAATCAACGGCATTGGGTTACTTCTCTCAAATTGTGAATCAACTACGACAGCGCTACAGTGATTCGCTATCCGACTCAAAACGTGTTGCTAAGATTCGTGATAAAATGACCAGCGCTATAGATGAGCGCAATCTTCGTGCTAATATCCAGACCAATGACGCTCCAGGCTGTACTCTGAAGGACCTGTGTGTCGTGGTGGAGCACCTTGTTGTGCATGCTGACGTGGCCACAGGCCTTAAATCCGTTCACGATGCTCCGCTATTAACAATGATGTGGCATACTTTCGGTCGAGCTATCGATACCTGCTTTGCAAGGAAGCAGCAGCTCACACTTGCAGCGTCTGGTGAGTTGTTCTTACACATTGCGCGGATTAAAACATCAGTAGTCCAAGGTGTCTCTATTTACAAGTCTGCCGAACACTGGCAGCAATGCATGCTGCATGCTTTCGGGATGCTGTTTGTAAGCTACGACAAGCCATCGGAATATATTTTTCCATTGGTGCCACGCTATGAGGTATCAGATCTCCCTGGAGGGCAGACGTACACACAAGATGAGGCTGTTATTTATTGGGAAATATAGGAAACGATGTTGAGGTTGAGACGCAACCAGCCGCTAAACGAGAGCGTAAGAGACCCAACATTGCTAGTTATGTCACTGAAGTTATCCGCGATTGCGTGAAGGTGATGCCTCCAGGCATCCAACAATCTGTGACGCCGTCAATGACCAGCCACTCGCTGCGGAGAGGGGCGGCTGCGTACGCCAATGCATCGCCGAAACTAGCGATCCAGTGGATATCGACTAGAGGCGCGTGGTTGTTGGAATCTCTCACCAAAGCCTTCGCGTACATCGGAACAACTTCACGTGAGGACCAATGCGTAGGCAAAGCTCTAGCTGGGTATGAAGCTCCAGACTTACCTGTTTGCGCCCCTACTGTTGGCGATCTGAAGCAGCGCCTCACCACCGCCGAGATTGGCCAGCTACTTACACTGCGTGACCAGTTGTACGAGCACGTACTGGGCTCTCCTGATCCTCGCCTGAATGTGGATGTGGATGTGGTGAACGCTACCTTTGCTGCGTTGCTAATGCACATGAAAACAGTGTTAGAAGCAACCGTGAATAGCGCAGCTACCCCAGCTCACGTATCGCGTTACCTGTATGAGTTGGAGCGCGGAATCTCGGCCACCAACACGTTGCTCGGCTGTAACATCTCGATCTCGACGTGCTGTGAATGGGGATCCCATCTGGCGGATCGATGGCGGACAATGAACCACGCTCAACTTAGTAGCGCCGTTACTGGAGGTGACTCGTTGCTTGCGTCCACGTTGGAGAACATGCTTGCGCAGTTAACAACCATCAGCGATCGACTTGCTCGTGTTGAAGATGCCATGTCCGCTTTAGCTGGGCGAGGCACGGGCCGCGAAGGAGCGCTGGATGTAGTCGAACCTGTTCCTGCCGCTGTAATAACTCCGTCAGTTGCTGCTGCACCTGCAACCGCATCGACACTAGCTGGCTGTTTCCTCAACTGGTACACTAATCACATCTGGGAGACAGTGCAAGGCAAAAAGGAGCAAAACAAACGAGCAGATGCAAAAGCAGCGGTAAACATTATGAAGGTACTTTACCAAGCGCCCTGCGAGATACCTGTGCAACCAAATCGATCCGACAAAGACGCCCATGAAGCTTGGAAGCACAACCTCTGGACCTTGGCTGTCTCCATGGACAAAAACGCCAACGAACGCCTTCATGCCTTCGACGGGAAAAAGCCTACCTCCAAAGCTTCATTGCTGCGTAAACGCTGGCGCGCACTGCGCTCGCCTCACAGCGCTGCATTTCAAGCTTGTGGGGCGCAGTACCTTTCGCTGCAATCCAGTGGGTCCATTGTCGACGCATGTGCACCTGCTTCTCACCAATGGACTGCCAACGACCTCGCGCAATACCCGCAGCACAGCGCACAACCATAACACACATCACGGTGATACAGATACTGGAGGCTGGGATTGAACCAGCAGCCTGGAAGCGAGGCCTCCTGCTCTACCATTGAGCTACTCCAGTGGGGGTGGGGTGGGGGGGGGGAGGGTGTGTGTGTGACCAGTGAAGAACGTACGGAGCGTACCGTGTCGAAGTCGCCGCTGCTGCTTGTGGGGTCCGGGCTGTAAAAGACTGAATGATAGACAATCGAAGCTGTCGGCACAATGACTGGTGACGAATACAATTATTTTAATTGGATATTCAATTCTTTGAATTGTAATATGCGTGAGACACTCTAGTCCGGAATGAATAATGTGATTGGATATGCCTAGCTTTGTCCCAGTCAAAACGTATGGGGTCGTCCGGATTCCAATCCGGAATCTGCCAATTACTGTACGCAACCTTTGCACAATCGACAACAGTTGACGGGACGTTGCTTTCACTGAGAGTTACATGTAGAGTACCACAATTTGGACAGAGACTATTGTTACAAACCAGAGAGCCGGTTTGGGGACGGGTGTCATGAACAGCAAATCTTCAAAATCGGAGGCGTCGGCAGGAAACTGCCCCTAGCTACGCCCCTAAAAAAACCTTTTCTGTGCGTGTTAACCCTTTCTCGACCACGGGGAGCAAAATGCCCCCTTTGATACAATTTCAAGAATACTGCAATAAAATCGGAAGTGAAAAGAGGCATTCTGCCTCCGTTCATATTATTTGCCAATCACACAACAGCTATTATTACATTACAACAGCAAGAAACTCAATTCAAATATTTGTCAGCAACACCAATATTCCGATTATCCCTACCCAACCATTTATAAACTCGCGCCGTCAGCTAGCGCGACAGCACACTTTTGCCTGAAGCTGAGCTGCGAAAGGTAAGCTCGCAGAGAGGTATGCTAGCGGTGTGCGCGGTGACAGCGCTACGATGCGCTTCTGAATGCCACCGACCGTATTCAATACTTTAATTAAGACGATTACACAGCTCAAGTAATAAATTGAGACAAGTACAGTGTACACCATTCTAATATTATTTTACTATACTGAAATCAAGTCATTTACACGGTTCTATTGTAGGTCATCCACCATCATGCTCCTAGATGACGGGCAACATGCCGGCATCAAGCTGTGGGTCACCTTTCAACATAATGGAACAGGGAAATCAAAATCACGCATGTCCTTGACCTTATGCTCCCCCATCGATACTCCGCGCAACAGCGACTTTGCGCATCGGCGCACGTGTGGTGCCAATGACAAAAACGAACAATTACGATCAAATACAACATTTAGAATTCTGTCCAATGAGCATCGCTATCTAGGGAGTACCGCAAAACTAAGAAGAGGAGCATTTTTCCCCCTTCATTTTCCTATATAAACATTTGTAGTTGATAGTGTAACAATTACAATGGGGAGGTAGTACCGTAAGCTAGTGAAAAGGGGCATTTTGCCCCTTTGTTCGCGAAAGGGTTAACACTATAGGGCCGAGCGGGATCTGACCATGCTTGGTCCTGGGTTTAAGCCCGCGTGCTCCGCACACGGATCTTAAACCACAGGCATGGTTTCGGCTTGCCGAGCGAGTTGGCATTCACCCCCTCCGGGCATTTCAGCAGAAAAGGGCGGAAAAGGGTGCAATCAATAGCTCCCATACAAAATGCTAGTATTCCAGTTTGTATCTTTAGTCACTCTCAGTTACAGATTTGTATCCAAATGAATTCCATTGTAAGGATGATGATTAAGAAGATCTTTAACTTCTTCAAGTCCATTCATTTTTCAACAAAGATACTCCTCTCCGCGACATCTCACTGTATTTTAACTGCATTACCTGCGTGGCTATTGTATACATGTAAGAAGGAATTTTTTAGTATAAAATAAATGTAAGCTTAGCGGTTACCGCCTGCGCACCCGTTGACACGTACATTGCAAACGTACCGTACAGTCCGTACAGTGCATGTATTGCAACGTTTGTCGCACTGCATCTATTGTTATGTCTAGCCATTGTAGTTCTGCACATGCACATGTATATGTGTACGGATTCCAGGTGGAAAATGGCCTTCTATTTTTTATGTGCTTTTTCCTATAGAAGCCTCCATGTGTACGGGTTCCACAAGCACGATTACTGTACTGTACGCAACCTTACGAAGCAGGATTTTTTTTTTATAAAATAAATGTAAGCTTAGCGGTTGCCGCCTGCGCACCCGTTGACACGTACATTGCAAACGTACCGTACAGTCCGTACAGTGCATGTATTGCAACGTTTGTCGCACTGCATCTATTGTTATTTCTAGCCATTGTAGTTCTGCACATGCACATGTATATGTGTACGGATTCCAGGTGGAAAGTGGCCTTCTATTTTTTTATGTGCTTTTTCCTATAGAAGCCTCCATGTGTACGGATTCCACCTCAAAGGATACGCACGATTATGCAATCTTTGAACAATCGACAACAGTTAACGGGACGTTGCTCTACTGAGTCTCACATGTCCTACATATACAGTACCATATCCACTTTCCTTTCTGTTTTACATTCGTATCCAAATGAATGCCATTATAAATTGAATTCCACTGTAAGGCGGATGCACCAAGTCTTGATGATGACCAAGAAGTTCTTTAAATTCTTTAAGTCCATTCATTTTTCAGCAAAGATACTCCTATACGCGACATCTCACTGTATTTTAACTGCATTACCTGTGTCGATATTGTATCCGTAGTGTGCTTTTATGGTACTTAAGTATTAAATACATGTACTTTCAAGTATTTTCTAAAAAAAACGTTTGATTCGATGGCGATTATGGCATTAAAATCCCACTTGATTTGATACGCAGGCAGTGCAGAAGGATTCACCGCAGCATTACGGGTATTAATAGTGGAATCAACCGAAGAACACTAAGGTTTGACTGCGATGCTGTTTATTGTGTGTCTCCTGCCACTGACAGTAGTAATCGTCCATTTTTGCCAAAGTTCGATGCTGCCACCTCAACTTGGCGATCTCAAGAGTGACCTAGCATTTGTAACATACTACATGTCCTTATCGGGGTACATGTAGACGCGATAAGCATGGCATTCCCATCCAGTGGCTGCCCTTTTCGGTGCGAAATGCAAGTGCAAGCAGCACCTCAGTTTGTTTCTTACTTCTTAACGCCCAAGCCAGCTCGACGAACCATGCAAACTATTGTGCTTCAACTGGCGTTGCTGGTTGGTCTTGCCACAGGAGCGCTATCCGCGTCGTGTAGCGGTCCCAACGCGCGGACCCAGCCCCAGCGGGTGCCACCGTCGTCGATGCTTCAGGTAAATACAGCGGCAGCTACCAGAAAATCTCGGACGCTATGAAGAACCTGCCGAGTACAACGACCCAGCATATCATTTTCCTCTTGCCGGGCGTCTATCGTGAGCAGGTGACAATCCCAACGCGACCAGGCCCACTAGTTCTACAAGGCTACACATGCAACACGGCGTCATACGCTGCAAACCAAGTCACTATCACTCAAGCCAAGGCACAAAGAGACATTCCGCCCCAGATAACAAGCGGGCGCAACGCTTTGACTAGCACGCTGCTCCTGAAGTCGAACAATGTCAAAGTTTACAACCTGAACATTGCCAACACTGCAGGCAAAATTGAGAAAGACGGCCAGGCAGTGGCGACAACCATCGAAGGCTCCAACGTCGGCTTTTACGGCTGCAAATTGATCGGTTACCAGGACACTTTGTATGCTAACAAAGGCCGCGAGCTCTTCGCCCGGTCATATATTAGCGGCGCGGTCGACTTCGTGTTTGGTCAGAAGGCCATGGCGTGGTTTGAATCGTGCGATATTGAGACTGTTGGACCGGGTTGGATCACTGCCAGTGGCCGTTCTAGTAGTTCCGACCCGTCTTGGTATGTCTTTAACAAGGCACGTGTATTTGGGTCCAGTGGTGCCGGAACGACTTACCTTGGTCGACCGTGGCAGCCGTACGCCCGTGTTGTCTGGCAAAATAGCGAGCTTGGTGGAGTTGTCAACCCGAAAGGTTGGTCGGCATGGGACACAACATCGAGCGCCCCCAATGTTTTTTTCAAGGAGTTTAACAACCGCGGCGCGGGCGCAACAATCAATCAGCGAGCGGCTTTCAGCGGACAGCTCAAGAACCAAGTGGATATTACGGAGGTTCTCGGTCAAAGCTACAAGTCCGAGTGGTGGGTGGACGCCAACTTTCTGTAAGATCAGCACCAACGCGGTCTTGTTGCACACGCAGGCTAACCGCAAAGTGCCTTATCAATCAGGCAAAGCCTTCAGAGATACCAGGACTCTATAGTTTCTTAGATAAACACAAATAGAGGACCTCTTAAACACGCAGGCTAACCGCGTTCGCTTTCTTACATCTCGATAAACACCACAGTTTTACCTTCGTTGAACCTCCTACTAGTATTTGGTTTTGTTTGAAGCAGAGAATGGTCCGACTGTCTTTGGAAGCTGTTGTCTTTTGGGTCAGTGAACTTTTTAAAAAGGTTTTCTTTTAGGGTCCGAGAAAACTGAACCAAAAAGGGCGGTTTTTCGGGCTGGTTTATAGATAGCGCCTTTATTGCGTCGAGGCATTTCTGAGTACAGCAGACCAGCAAACACAAGGAACAGTCCCCTTCCTGTTTATTTTGTTTTGTTTGACGCACATTCCCAGTATGATTCGTATCGCCAACCATGTTTTGATTTTTTGCGGTGGTAATATAGGGGTGGTTTTGAGATTACCTTGACGTCAAATCGTGGCAATTCCTTAGTCGTGGGCAGACCACTTAAAAAGTGGGAAAAGTGGGAATGCATACATTAACACTGTTATATGGAGAATGGGTACAACGCTAAATGTGGGAGTAGTAGTAGTAAACTCGCTCACCGTAAGTGGGATGTTAGTAGTGATTGTATCAGTTCTAGTAATCGCCAGGAAGTGGGAAATGTGGGAAATTTTTAGATTTTCCCACTATTTAAGTGGTCTGGTCATGGACTGTGGCCGAGTCTACCGCCAACAACGACTGTCGTTACTGCACATTTAACGACAACTTGCAGTGCATTAAAGTACTTTTACCTTTGAATTCCAGGGCTCTAATCGATGCTGCATACGCGGAGTTTTCCCTCGCGCCACAGCGCTCAGAAATATTTCAAAATAGGATTTTCAATAAATGTAGCAAAATCTATATATCAACAAATCGCCTCTTGCGTCTTGGTTATGTATGACATATAATACCCGTACGTATTATTATATATTTATGATGCGTTGTATTATAGGAAATCTATTTATGTTGGCTACATATACATGTATGTATGCACAGCAGAGGTTGCCAGTAGTCTAGTAGCCAGTAGAATAAAAATACTATAGTAAAAGAACTTCTACTACATGTACATTACTCTGTAGTTTCTTGCTACCTCAGCTTGCGTTCTACTTTGTACTAAGTAGAATTTTCACAGGAGAAAAGTACTTTGAAACTACTGGCAGTACAATTTCAAAGAACTTGCGATCCGTGTTACTTTGACGTCAGGATGCACTCCTAGCTTGTTGCTGTGCGTACGATCCGACTTGGACAGAGTGTAACCTCGTGTTATTGAAGACGTCAACCATCGTTCATGGGTTAGGGAACACCTTGGTCGCAAACTCAATACTAACGTTACAGGTCTTCGAAGTTGTAGAGAAATTGAGGCATGTGTTTGTCGAATTTTATTTTACTGAACAATTAACAAGAGAGCATAAACTACTACTACACACGAGCCTCACTACGATCGGCGGCATGAAATGTGCTACAGTTGACTGTAGAAATCCAGAATTGGTAGAAATCGAGAAATGGTGGCATCTCAACCGTGTAGTGCATGCCGTCAGCAATTTCACCACCTTTGCAGTAACGTGATGAGGTGTGAGCGAGGTCCATACTAGTTTGTAGGAACTTCAATAGAGTCGAAATCAGCACCGACGGCTGCCATCGCCTTCAGCTGAGAACCTGCTGACAGGTGAAGCTGCTGGGGATGTACAGATGCATCTACTATAGTCAACTATACTAAGAGCTTAGGCCGTGTAAGTTTTCATGGATGGAGTGCATTTGATCAACAGCCCCCCGAAGGAGCATGTGTGTTGCCTGGAGCGAACGCTGCAGCTATTGTTCTTGGTCGAGGTGCTGTCGTTCTGCTCCGTGTACTTACTACGACGTCTCGGCACTCTGCTAGCTCGCCTTCTTGCTAGAGACTCAGATCATGACGCTGCAAAGGCAAGCTCATAGGCTACTATCCTCCACGATGCACCAAGGACGCGCACAAGACCGAGTAGAGCTTGTCAATGACAAGTACTACAGGTGATAGTCACGCGTAGTCCGGAGTCAAGACTGATTAGTCTACAAGTTGATCTGCAGAGCTACTACGAGATGAGTTTGGTGATGTCGGTACCACCCGTGACTCTCTGTCGAGCTGATCCTGGGCGACTTCAACTACGGCAACTTCGCAAAGTCTCCCATACTCACTTTGGTTTTTGCCTCGTCGAGCAACAACCGCGTCTTCACGTGCATTAGCTCTCCAAATTCTACAGAACGGTGACTAAAATTTCATCTCCACCCGATTCCGATGACTGTTTCGCCCTCCAATGACTACCAAAGCGGGTATGGTCACTTTGGTTGATATCCTACTGTTCCACTCAATTTCTTACATGTTGTTTAAGGTTATGTATGATATACCCGTACGTATTATGTATTTATGATGCGTTGTATTATACCAAGACGCAAGAGGCGATTTGTTGATATATAGATTTTGCTACATTTATTGAAAATCCTATTTTGAAATATTTCTGAGCGCTGTGGCGCGAGGGAAAACTCCGCGTATGCAGCATCGATTAGAGCCCTGGAATTCAAAGGTAAAAGTACTTTAATGCACTGCAAGTTGTCGTTAAATGTGCAGTAACGACAGTCGTTGTTGGCGGTAGACTCGGCCACAGTCCATGACCAGACCACTTAAATAGTGGGAAAATCTAAAAATTTCCCACATTTCCCACTTCCTGGCGATTACTAGAACTGATACAATCACTACTAACATCCCACTTACGGTGAGCGAGTTTACTACTACTACTCCCACATTTAGCGTTGTACCCATTCTCCATATAACAGTGTTAATGTATGCATTCCCACTTTTCCCACTTTTTAAGTGGTCTGCCCACGACTAAGGAATTGCCACGATTTGACGTCAAGGTAATCTCAAAACCACCCCTATATTACCACCGCAAAAATCAAAACATGGTTGGCGATACGAATCATACTGGGAATGTGCGTCAAACAAAACAAAATAAACAGGAAGGGGACTGTTCCTTGTGTTTGCTGGTCTGCTGTACTCAGAAATGCCTCGACGCAATAAAGGCGCTATCTATAAACCAGCCCGAAAAACCGCCCTTTTTGGTTCAGTTTTCTCGGACCCTAAAAGAAAACCTTTTTAAAAAGTTCACTGACCCAAAAGACAACAGCTTCCAAAGACAGTCGGACCATTCTCTGCTTCAAACAAAACCAAATACTAGTAGGAGGTTCAACGAAGGTAAAACTGTGGTGTTTATCGAGATGTAAGAAAGCGAACGCGGTTAGCCTGCGTGTTTAAGAGGTCCTCTATTTGTGTTTATCTAAGAAACTATAGAGTCCTGGTATCTCTGAAGGCTTTGCCTGATTGATAAGGCACTTTGCGGTTAGCCTGCGTGTGCAACAAGACCGCGTTGGTGCTGATCTTACAGAAAGTTGGCGTCCACCCACCACTCGGACTTGTAGCTTTGACCGAGAACCTCCGTAATATCCACTTGGTTCTTGAGCTGTCCGCTGAAAGCCGCTCGCTGATTGATTGTTGCGCCCGCGCCGCGGTTGTTAAACTCCTTGAAAAAACATTGGGGGCGCTCGATGTTGTGTCCCATGCCGACCAACCTTTCGGGTTGACAACTCCACCAAGCTCGCTATTTTGCCAGACAACACGGGCGTACGGCTGCCACGGTCGACCAAGGTAAGTCGTTCCGGCACCACTGGACCCAAATACACGTGCCTTGTTAAAGACATACCAAGACGGGTCGGAACTACTAGAACGGCCACTGGCAGTGATCCAACCCGGTCCAACAGTCTCAATATCGCACGATTCAAACCACGCCATGGCCTTCTGACCAAACACGAAGTCGACCGCGCCGCTAATATATGACCGGGCGAAGAGCTCGCGGCCTTTGTTAGCATACAAAGTGTCCTGGTAACCGATCAATTTGCAGCCGTAAAAGCCGACGTTGGAGCCTTCGATGGTTGTCGCCACTGCCTGGCCGTCTTTCTCAATTTTGCCTGCAGTGTTGGCAATGTTCAGGTTGTAAACTTTGACATTGTTCGACTTCAGGAGCAGCGTGCTAGTCAAAGCGTTGCGCCCGCTTGTTATCTGGGGCGGAATGTCTCTTTGTGCCTTGGCTTGAGTGATAGTGACTTGGTTTGCAGCGTATGACGCCGTGTTGCATGTGTAGCCTTGTAGAACTAGTGGGCCTGGTCGCGTTGGGATTGTCACCTGCTCACGATAGACGCCCGGCAAGAGGAAAATGATATGCTGGGTCGTTGTACTCGGCAGGTTCTTCATAGCGTCCGAGATTTTCTGGTAGCTGCCGCTGTATTTACCTGAAGCATCGACGACGGTGGCACCCGCTGGGGCTGGGTCCGCGCGTTGGGACCGCTACACGACGCGGATAGCGCTCCTGTGGCAAGACCAACCAGCAACGCCAGTTGAAGCACAATAGTTTGCATGGTTCGTCGAGCTGGCTTGGGCGTTAAGAAGTAAGAAACAAACTGAGGTGCTGCTTGCACTTGCATTTCGCACCGAAAAGGGCAGCCACTGGATGGGAATGCCATGCTTATCGCGTCTACATGTACCCCGATAAGGACATGTAGTATGTTACAAATGCTAGGTCACTCTTGAGATCGCCAAGTTGAGGTGGCAGCATCGAACTTTGGCAAAAATGGACGATTACTACTGTCAGTGGCAGGAGACACACAATAAACAGCATCGCAGTCAAACCTTAGTGTTCTTCGGTTGATTCCACTATTAATACCCGTAATGCTGCGGTGAATCCTTCTGCACTGCCTGCGTATCAAATCAAGTGGGATTTTAATGCCATAATCGCCATCGAATCAAACGTTTTTTTAGAAAATACTTGAAAGTACATGTATTTAATACTTAAGTACCATAAAAGCACACTACGGATACAATATCGACACAGGTAATGCAGTTAAAATACAGTGAGATGTCGCGTATAGGAGTATCTTTGCTGAAAAATGAATGGACTTAAAGAATTTAAAGAACTTCTTGGTCATCATCAAGACTTGGTGCATCCGCCTTACAGTGGAATTCAATTTATAATGGCATTCATTTGGATACGAATGTAAAACAGAAAGGAAAGTGGATATGGTACTGTATATGTAGGACATGTGAGACTCAGTAGAGCAACGTCCCGTTAACTGTTGTCGATTGTTCAAAGATTGCATAATCGTGCGTATCCTTTGAGGTGGAATCCGTACACATGGAGGCTTCTATAGGAAATAACACATAAAAAAAATAGAAGGCCACTTTCCACCTGGAATCCGTACACATATACATGTGCATGTGCAGAACTACAATGGCTAGAAATAACAATAGATGCAGTGCGACAAACGTTGCAATACATGCACTGTACGGACTGTACGGTACGTTTGCAATGTACGTGTCAACGGGTGCGCAGGCGGCAACCGCTAAGCTTACATTTATTTTATAAAAAAAAAATCCTGCTTCGTAAGGTTGCGTACAGTACAGTAATCGTGCTTGTGGAACCCGTACACATGGAGGCTTCTATAGGAAAAAGCACATAAAAAATAGAAGGCCATTTTCCACCTGGAATCCGTACACATATACATGTGCATGTGCAGAACTACAATGGCTAGAAATAACAATAGATGCAGTGCGACAAACGTTGCAATACATGCACTGTACGGACTGTACGGTACGTTTGCAATGTACATGTCAACGGGTGCGCAGGCGGCAACCGCTAAGCTTACATTTATTTTATAAAAAAAAAATCCTGCTTCGTAAGGTTGCGTACAGTACAGTAATCGTGCTTGTGGAACCCGTACACATGGAGGCTTCTATAGGAAAAAGCACATAAAAAATAGAAGGCCACTTTCCACCTGGAATCCGTACACATATACATGTGCATGTGCAGAACTACAATGGCTAGACATAACAATAGATGCAGTGCGACAAACGTTGCAATACATGCACTGTACGGACTGTACGGTACGTTTGCAATGTACGTGTCAACGGGTGCGCAGGCGGTAACCGCTAAGCTTACATTTATTTTATACTAAAAAAATCCTTCCTACATGTATACAATAGCCACGCAGGTAATGCAGTTAAAATACAGTGAGATGTCGCGGAGAGGAGTATCTTTGTTGAAAAATGAATGGACTTGAAGAAGTTAGAAAATTTCTTGATCATCATCCTTACAGTGGCATTAGGCTGTGCACTAACGTCAACATGTAAAGTTGCTATACATGTGGATGACATGTTTATGAGTGTGTAGTACTTGTAGGTAACATGTTTGCTGCAGTATAGACACAGTCCAAATTTTCACTGTGTCCAAATATTTTGACTTTTAATCTGAAAAAGGAGTTGAAGCTTTGCAGCCAATAGATAAAATAATCTACTTTTGGATTGGAAAAGGGAAACCCATTTTTCTGGTGCAGTGTCCCGTTTCGAGCTATAATATTCCATAACAATGACGAAGGGCCCAATATTTTCCAAGCAGAACGTGTGTACGCGCGTCGTACAGTCAATCACCAGGTATTCTACCTGGTAAAGTGGCTTGGCTACGACGAATTGAACTGGTAGCCGTCTCAAAATGTACCCCGCATTTTAATCGAAGTATTTGAACAGGGGGAGGGAAGAGAGGCCTGGCCAGAGTACGTCCGCATCCCAGGTCGTCGTCGTAGAGGAGGACCTCTTTATAGACTTGCTAATGTATAATTACAATTAACATCCATATGCTTTCGGACCCCATTGTATATGCTTACTGTTTGTAAACAGCACTTACTGTTTGTTAGTGTGTAGTCTCGCTGATATACATGTTACTTGCACAGCCTAAGTGGCATTCATTTGGATACAAATCTGTAACTTGACTCTTGTTTGGAAGCAAATTGTGAATACCAGTAGAGAGTGGGTGAAAAAAAAAGGAAAAAAAGCAAACGATTTTCAGTGTATTTGCGAAACCAAACAGATTTCCGGGCAGAATCAAACAAAACATTCCTAGTCTAGGTTGCTTCCTAGCATATTTCAGCCTTGAAAGACGATGGCTTAACCACGTCAACGGTCACCATGTACATTGTAGTCGCCAGTGGCGACTCGCCACGCACACGTATAAGGCTGTCACCACGATCACAACGATGAACATCAACATGGTGGCCACCACGTCGACCACGTACATTGCGGACGGCAAATGTGCGGTGGCTGTTAAACGGCCACCACGTACATGGTGGACAGCAGATGAGCAGGGAGCATGCATGGGACTACAATCCGTACTCCAAGTACCCATCGGACGGTAAAATGGTGTATGCCCAGTCGTTTTTAAACGTTTAAAAAAAACCGAAGCCCCAAGTACATGTAAAAGACGTTTAAAACGTCGTTTAAAACGTTCGTTATTTTGTCAACGAATGGATCACTAGCTGCAGCTTCTATGTATCGTATTTAGACTCGGATTTACCGAGGCGATTAGCAACCTATTTGAATGCTTTCAGCCTTTTAGGCTGAAAGCACAGGGGTGTGATCTTTTGAGATTTGTTCCTCGATTTCAGACTTTTAGGTAAGGTAAAATGCCAGTCCTGGCACGGTGCCAGTTCGTGGCACGGTGTTCAATTTTTACCAATTAAATATCTCAAAAATCGAATTCTCGCCGCCTATTGGCTATTCTATTTTTGGATCAGTTGTTGGCACAGTCTGCGAGGTGATTACCAATTTATAGAGGTCCTATAAAAACATACAGGATATTCGTGTTTGTGCACTCCACACATTTGCCAAGAGCGGAGATGGAGGAAGAGCCCAAGTACACCCAAGAAGACGTGGATCGTGCGCTGGCGCGTGTGGCAGCAGGCGAAAAAAAGGCTGCAATTGCTCGGACGTCACCGGTGTCGCTTCGCTCGCTCTTCAGGCTCGTTCAGAGGGCGAAGGAAGGTGATCTAGCGCCCAGGCGCCCCGAGAGCGCTGCGGGCGATGCAAAATGGCTACACTTACCCCTTCAAACGAATATTCTAACCCAAACGTTTTTGTCGGGATATTACAATATAGAGGCAGCTGAGACGTGTGTTGAGTTCGGGATCTTGCTGGTGACTTTAGCGGCAAATGCTACTCACCTCTTCCAACCTTTGGATGTAGCAGTCTTTAAACCTTACAAGGATTGCGTGCAAGACCTCATGCTTGAGCGGCTGTGCGCCATCAACGACCCTGTGCTCAGAAAGTCAAAGACTATCGAGATTGCTTGCACGGCGTACCCCAGGGCCCTCGTAGACAAGCCAGCGAGCGCTGTTAATGGGTTCCGTGAGTGTGGCATCTGACCACTGTCATTGGTAGCGCTCAAGGCGCGTTTGAACCTGTATGGCAGCGGCGGAGTCAAGGGAAACATGGGTACAGCGGAGTGGCTGCAGCACCGAGAGTCAGTCATCGAGGAGGTGCGCAATGAGATATTGCTGCTTCCTCCATGCCAAAAAGAGGAAGCGCACGACGGTGGACGTTTCTGGGCGTCTTGTGACGAAAGAACAGTTGATGGCAGGCGCTTACGAGTAGGTTTTGTAACCGTGCCACTAACTGGTCCAGTTAAAAATACCCCAAAATACACGACTGGCTTTGGTGTTCCATAACTTTTACATTTCTCATGACCTTGGACCACAAAAATTATCCCTGGGAAGGTATTTCCTTATAGTTTGTATTCAACGTTATGAGTACACAGACTTTTGCTTGTTAGGTACTTTGTGGGGCAATTTCGGTGCAGCCTCGAAACCGTGCCAGGACTGGCATTTTACCTTACGACTTTATTCGCTTTGTCTTGGCTTCAGTAAGCCTCTCTCCGCCATTGGACGCATATAAAACTGATTATTGCGGCTTAAAACTGTAGAGACGCATACATGTAGTCCCTTAGAAAACAGTACACGCGCTCGCTAGCGCGCGAGGTCGTTCAGCCTGTCAAATGCATGTCATATACACTGCACTGGTGGCTTAGCGTACATGCTGGCAACTCGATCTGACACTACCTTGCACATCGGCGATCGATCTCGTACTTTTCAGATCGTACAATTACCAGTGTAGTTACCAGTAGAAACTGTACTTATAACGTGGATGTGCCCAGTAAACAACGGCGGCAACGGGACCGTGTGGGTCATTTTACTCATCGCCTTGTTCATACAGGTGAAGTGCGATGCATTGCGGAGTGAATAGCGACTATGTTTTGCAGCGAATTCAGCACCGACCACAATATTTGTACAACAACGCTGACCCAGGGCTTATAGTTGGCGGTATTACGCTAGGTCATCGCCCTAACAGTATTCGCCGGTAGTATCAGTGGTGGTGCTGCCGTAGCTGGCAGTGATGAGCTGAATCTAAATCTTTGTGTTGTCCGACAGAGTGACGGATCCTTTGGCCAGATATTCTCACCGTTAGAATACATCTGCGTTTGACGTCCCGTATTTAGACTTTCGCTACTTCCGCAAAGTCGCGTGGATACTTCGCACTACTGCACGTATGCGTTTACATATATTTCTATCACAGTAGTACGTAAACTGACCGTTGACAAACTTGGACGAGGAAGTATTGTAAATTTGTGTCAAATTAACAAGGGGTATTCTAAGCGTCTCTACATTTCTAAGTCGGAAATAATCAGTTTTATACGCGTCCCATGGCGGAGCGAGGCTTACTGAATCCAAAACATAGCGAATATAGCCATATCTAAAAGTGTGAAATCGAGGAAAAAATCTCAAAAGATCCCGCGCTGGCCATTTCTAACGCTTAGAAACCCCTGTGCTTTCAGCCTTTTAGGCTGAAAGAACCCCTTGTTAACCCTTCTAGCACCGTATGCTGTATATAATACAGCAGAAGGATTATTGCAGGTTTTAATGTGCAGGGAACAACGAAACACCAAAATCACCTGCATACTCATTTTTGTATACCGTCAATGCAACTCGTAAGGATTGCCGATGAGTCGTATGTCTACATCCTGTTCGGGGTAGGTGAGCCCTGTCTTCGGCGCTATTGGATGAATATAGGTTTTTGTCGTTTGGAGTATCCTGTTCCTCCTGACGACAGCCATGGACTCGGTTCCAGTATAAATAAATGTCTGCGAGAACGATCAAACTGGCGAGCTAAATGTAAATCGTATGCAGTGAAGGTGATCAGGACGACGTAGAGTCGACTACCCTGCTAGTACGTTGCGCATGATCACACTTCATAATATTCCTTGATATGAGCCATGGAAAAAATATTTGCTGGCTATGTAGAGCGCTACACTGATACACACATTGGTTGCACTGTAATGCTTGTATCTACCGAAACAGCGTCTAATGTTGACTCTGGTGGTCGGTCTGCAAACGCACAGGAAGCTGGTTTGACTGCTCGAAGTGGGCAATGTCTTCTGGTGCCTGTGGTAGCACAAACCTCAGTTGTGGTCATGATCGAGATAGGGACTCGATGCTACATCCATTATGTACGTTCCGGCAGAACCCCACTCCACCCTACCGCGTACCGAATCTTCTACAGCAGAAATCGCTCCGTCATCGACAGCAAACGAGGCAACTACAGCATACGCCCCCGCTCCTCAAAACCATACGGCACCATACAGCAGACGTGGCATGTGCCTAGACTCAAATCGCGGTATCTACAGCAGAAGACAAAAAGCACAATAACACCCGACAGAGATTGCAGCCATCGAAGCGGGGAGAAAGCAGCGGTTGTTGAGAATGTTCCATGCCTACCACAGAACGCGAATTCATACGGAGACGCGGCGCAGCACTAACACAAACCACAGAGGCATAATAGAACAACCCACATAAGCATGTACATACGCGGTGTTCACACGTTTGTGGTGTAGCAGAACACACAAAATCGTCAGATGTGGCCTCAACTACGCAAACCACAACAATCGCCGAGTCAGGTCGGCGGTGTTGGCCTGCGCTGGGTGGATCCCCCAACGGTTCGGCCCTTCCGGGACGGTGGGTGTGTCTCGCCCTCGCCGATACCAAGTGATCAAGCCAGTCACTGTAGAAGCTTGCCCGAGCAAGACAGCTCCTAGATCTTGTATTTAGCCTGTGACCTCCACCAAAGGATGGACGCCGAGTGCAAAGGCAGCTCGACTAGAAGAGTAACGGCACCCTGGCTGTAAGGCGTACCGACTCGCCGACTCGGCGAGGTTTGAACCAGATCGCAACGAAGCGAGACACGCCCTTCCCGGACCAACCTTGACTCTTGGCGCTGCCGTGCGGTCGAATACCCTCCAAGCTATGCTTCTTGGGCACCAACGACAGGCATAATCTAAGCCCGTGGAAGGGACTTACCGGAGAGTATTCCACGTGTGCTGGACCTAGCAAATTCTGTTCTGTTTGTCTGTTATCTTCTGGGAGCCCCCGAAGGGTCTCCTCCTAATGTTCTCCTATGTTCCTATACAAATATCAAGTGAAATGGAGCCGTTGTGGCCTATCCCGTAACGACCATCGGCCCTTCGCTGAGTCGACTCGGCGACCGCTCACTCGACGATCCTGAAACCACGCGGTCTTTTCCTAATCTAGAAAAACTTAAGCCAGGATGTGTCCCAATTTAAGTTTTTCCTACACCATACGTTCTTCTTCGAAGAACGCAAACGCACCTTTTGCAAGCCGACTGGCCTCCGTAACAAGCGCCCCCCCATGCAAACAGCAGAAACACCGTTACGCTCCACCGCTTCAGCCCTATTGCATTGCAGAACCGTTATAGAATCCGTTTAGACATGACAGAATATTAGCGGCTTGAGGCGTTAGGTGAGGGCGTAGTAGGCTGTAGACGCATCCGCACCTTGATTCTACGGAGTAAACGTTTGCCCATTTGTTGTTGCACAAACTTTGATTGAGAAATGGGCAAAAGTTTCCTTCGCACAAAACTGAGTTCGCGCGCGATGCAGGCACCCGAACTCCTCGCTCCAATGGTTTTGGCGCGGACGGCGCTGGCAAGTCTAACGTTTCTGAAAGGGTAGCAAATAAGACAGTCATTTCTCACGCCTATGTAACGCCTGTATCCAGTGATCTAACCAATCATGACCTCAGAATAGACTGACGTCACCACGAATGTCCGGCTCTATTGCCGGAAGAGGGCTACAAACAGATAAAATGTGGGCAGGTACCGGAGTATACTTTATTCAAGATTATTCCATATGCTGTATAATACAGCGCAAGACGCGGTGCTAGAAGAGTTAATTTGACACAAATCGAATACATACCCTCATAGGCGGCTCTATGTCAAAAGCGGTGCAGCAATTTTTGACACTTTTTACAGTGCATGGCTTTTTACGTAAAAACTACACAACTCCATTAGGGCCATGTCTACCACTCATTCCGGTCCCGCCAGACAGCACGCAATATCAAAACTTAAGAAGCCACCAAGCCAGCAAGCAATGCAGAGACACGCCGACCGTCAGCGCGTTAATGGCAATGGGCGCCGCAACGTCCAATACCTCCGAAAGGCCTACACGTACAAGTTCAAACTACGTGTTATTCAGTACTTCGACACTACCACTATCAAGGCTACGGTAGAGCGTTATTTTCCAGAATCGGCTGGCCAAACCAACTCATCGGCGCACAAGTTAATCTACAAATGGTCTCGCAATCGCACCCATATTGAAGCCAGTCAAGGTCGTCTAGCTGAGACAAGGAGGGCGCGAGCTCGCGGGTTGGGCACGACCCTACCTGCTGCCACCGAGGCTGCGCTTGTGAAGTGGGTGAACGATTATCGCCGGGATGGCGTACCTGTTTCTGCCACTATGCTAAAGCTACGAGCACTTTGACATCGCTACAGAGTTACAGATCCCTCAGGGCTCATTTTCAGCGTCCAACAGCTGGGTCAGCAGCTTTACCCGTCGCAACCGCCTTTCCTTCCGGGCCAAAACGCACCAAGGACAGGAGGCTCCAGCAGCCGCACTTGAGAAGGCAGCAGCCTTCACTCCAGAGGTGGCGAGAGTCGTAGCCGTGTAGGGTATCACGAACATCTTCACGCGGACCAGTCGGCGGTGTTCTACGAGCTGCTTCCGAGGACGACGCTTGCACCCACAGGCACGAAGACTGTTTGGGTTAAGTGTGGTAAGAAGGAGAAGGAGAGAATGACCGCAATGGTTATGGGCGACGTGCATGGTACCAAGTACCCATTGTTTCTTGTGATGAAGGCGACTCCATCTAAGGTTCCGGACATGGCGATCGAGAACAAGCGGCTTCGACATGGATTTGGGCGACGGGTTTGGGCCGAGGTCAAAGGTCTGCAACACGAACATGACGTGCAGATCTATGGCAACAAGAATGCATGGTGGACGGGGGAGCTGACGGTCGACTTTCTTCGGTTCATTTCGGTGACCGGACACCATTTAGCAAGCCCATCCTCCTCCTACTCGACGACTTTAGCGGTCACTGGATGCCAGAGGCCGCTGCCTAGGCTGCTGAACGACGGATTGTGCTCATGAAAGTTCCTCCAGGACTGACCTGACTTTGCCAACCTGCCGACGCAGTTTGGATCAAGCCCATCAAGGACAGGCTCCGGCGCCATTGGCTCGATCACCTTCGGGAACAGCTAGAACGACACCGTCAAGGGTCCCATGGGACTCCGCTCGAGCTGGAAGCTCCTCGCCGCTCGACTGTTACGCAATGGATTGCTAGTGCATGGCGTGATATTCCTGCATCTATGATCCGTAGTGGGTTGACGCGGTGCAACATTGGTGATGGTGACGATGCAGCCGAGATCGTAGAGGAGGCGGATATGCAAGAGGAGATTGACCAGGTAGTTGCGGAATTAGAGAACTGTTCTCTTGTGACGGCGGTGCTGTCGTCCGAGTCTGACGTTGTAGATAGTCTTGCTAATGGTCAATAGACTGTTGAATTGAAAAAAAAAATGGTGTCGCTTGTGGGGGACACTTAAAACCCAGAACTCCAAACCAGGTCGCTACCCCCGCGGAGGTTTCGCTTTACAAGTCGACAGAACTCAACCCCGCGATGCTAATCGCAACGGAGTCCTAATAAAAATATGCTGAGCTTTTCACGCTATACTTTTTTTGCTGCCTTACGAACAACTTGTCAAATCACTTACTGGTCAAATTTGGAAGTGTTTTGTCGAATCAAAAATATTCTTGGAAACAGATTCCAATTTTGTCATAGGCGGTTTATCATTTATGACGGGGGAATGGTGTACATTCCTACCGCCATTGACATAAGCGATAGGGTACATGTATTTCCCTG
Organism: Phytophthora tubulina; assembly: GCA_014706135.1. Classification (NCBI taxonomy): domain Eukaryota; phylum Oomycota; class Peronosporomycetes; order Peronosporales; family Peronosporaceae; genus Phytophthora; species Phytophthora tubulina. The sequence continues at coordinate 237,383 of JACBOY010000203.1, forward strand.
TCTTTGGGATGGGCTAACACTTGAATTTTTTATGCCTCTCCTTATAAGAGGTGTCACGCTGGATGGCAGGTTCATTACAAGAGACTCGACCCTGAACGCATTTACGCCTAGAAAATTGATTCATTGTGAAGTTGAGGTATTAGCTGCAGGTATATTGCAGCGGAAAAGAACTGGATCGCAGCCCCCTGCCCACTCCGGACGCGCACCTGCCGATCATTGTCATCGACTGACCGCCGTAAATGGCTACACACGCCATTTCCCCCTCGGGACGTATTGATGTATTGATGATCTGTGTGGCTCCACGTGGCGTGTGTGGTGTACGTGAAGTAAGTAAAGTGTTGCGTGAGAGAGGAAAATACTGCTATTATCACTCAGAGAATGCGATGCATCGCAGCAACACAGAAGTGGTGCGTTTGAGTCCTTTGTTGAGCGACCAAGTGGTTTGAGTGTACGATGAAGCTGAGGCAACAAGCCGTTACGGCTCTCACAGATGCTGCTGGCTCTCATGGCTCAACAGATGTGAGCGGGCCACGTAGAATTCGATTGGGCATCTAATCATTCGGGCCCTGCCTGCTAAGAACTCTTCGTTAGATGAGGAGTGAGTTTCGACGCTATAACCAATTTGGGAACCGCTAATGGAGCCACTGCATCAAAAGCTACAGACTGTAGCCTACGGTACGCCGCCTCTCTTTCCGGGGCTTCCAGCTGGCATCGATAGTGATTGTGGAAGAGCTTGACATCCTTGTTGCGACTTGCTAATTGGTCGAAGAAGCGAGTCCCCACACGGTCTGCCGAGTCGATTCCGTACGCCTACGTCGGAACATTCTCTCCATCTCAAGCGTTCTCCGCGGCCCATTGAAACGCAGGCGAGGTATCGGCTCCTACGTGTTCTAACCGTTTATGGGGAATGGCAGGGCTCACGCGCTCGCGCGTCGAATGCTCTCCCGCACATGTATTTTTAGGTGGTAAATTATTTATTAATTTTTCAATCCTGGACGAATCCTGAATACACATGGTTTCTCGATCCTGGAAATCCTGGCAGTTTAGGGTAAACAAATCTTGGCCTCCAACAGATTCGAAATCGATTTATGCAGTCTGGACGTCCGCAACAAAATTTGTACAAGTACATTTTTAAATTAAAAATGTAAAATCGGTTTTACTATCTACAGCCAATCCTCTCCGTAGTGATGGCTCCACTTTATCACATACTGGAGAAGTCACTACCTGAAATGTACCATTATAGCGGTACAACCGGACATGATGTGGTTGCCGCAGTGAAAAGCTGGCACGCGTACAAGATTCAGCTTCGTACAACACCGTACGCTTCTTTTGCTCACTAAGACGTGCCTCAACTCGGAACTGACTCACCATCAACGACTGCAGATTAGCCGCCACGAACAATTAACCACTAAAGTGAATGACCAAGCTCTTCATTCACGCCAGAGGTCGCAAACGCAACTGTCACGGGCTGAAACCAGCTTCAAGGATGGAGGTAAGTGAGATGGCGGGGTGTCGACCCTAAGATGAGAGGTCCAGGCGAAACACTTCGACGAACAGGTCAGCTCAGTTACAGACTTACTGCCTAACAACAACAAGACTCTTTTCTTTTTCAACTACTCTTACGCTTCACTACTGCTACGAAGAAGATACCGATCGGGTAGATTAAGACTGTGACAATTTGGTGGAGAAGCAGGGTATCTTCTCGCCGAAGTTGCAGTAGTACAGTGTAAGAAAAGGGTCACCGAGACCAAGCGACCTGGAAGTGATTGTTTTCGGCGCGGGTTCAAGAGCTGAAGTAAAGATAAAGGGTCATGGGTAACACGATGAGTTCCCACGAGAGGTCCGAGGAGGGCCTACTGGTGAAGGACAAGGGGGACAGGGCACGGAGCCCTCGAGTGGACTCACTCGCATTCGTGTGGAAGACCTGCTAGTGGAGGAAGAAGGGATTGCTCAGGCTGAGGGTGAGAACGCGCCGGCCCACGGAGAAGACACGGTCGGACAGGAACTACAAGACGAGACTCGCCAGGAAGCATCAACTGGAGAAGGAGAGCTTGGAGCTGACGACGGAACGCACGGTGCTCATGAATCGGTGCCCACCACAGTAGGTGGTTCCGTCCAGTGTCCGTCTCTTCTCGAGACGCCTCGAGGCCGAGGGTTACTTCAAGACTTTCTTGCTCAACTGGCCAGCACACCAGGCCAAAGCGAGGTGCAAGCTACGGGTGAACCAAGAACGCCTCGATTGTCAGTTCCAGTTCGAGTGGCTCCAGGGGCCGAAGGAGAGATACTGGGAGGCGAGCCGGCTGAAGACAGAGCCCAGGCTCCTGTGTCAACCTACTCAGTTACTCAAGGTCTGCAGGGGGCTACTTCTGAGAACGCAATGCAGTTACTTCGTGGAGGACCGGGGGCTAGTGTTCCAGCTGGGACGACCAGTGTAAGTCAATCGATAGCGATGTCGTTACCCGCTGCTACGGCGATGTCGACTGCTGTCATGGGGGTGTCTACTGCTTCGGAAACGGGTGGAGTTCCTCCTCCCGCTACTCCAACGGCAGATCCAGCGATGCAAGATTTCCTGGGTCGAGCAATAAGCCAAGCGCTACGGCTATATGCTTCGGAGAATAGTGGTTCGAATGGGGTTCCTCCCGCCGATCCAGGTGTGAGCACCGTGGTGTCGCGTCCGTCGCCGACGGTACCTCCTTCGACGACGCCTGTGGTGTCTGGTACGCCAGGAAGAATGTCGATGGCGGTGATTCCTTCCTACGGTGGAGTAACGATAAGTAGTCCGAGTGCGAGAGTGAGCGCATCGAGTGTGGGTGGTTATCCTCAAAGTGTTCTTTACCCACCGTTCCAACCACGGGTGAAACTAAGGAGGGCCATTTCCACAGAGGGCCATTACATGAAAAGGGCACCAGATGCAACCGGAGATGATAATCGCGCCGGCTGTCGTGCTTCAAATTGCTCATACATGTACTATTAATAAAAAGAAGCTAAAACTGAGCGTGTCCGTTGCAAGTACATGTATCCGTTGCAGAGGATACATTTCCTGTGTAAGATACTAACACGGCCTTCTTATCCGGGCAAGACTAGAAGACGCTATCTAAATGGTTATTTCGGTAAGACTAGAAGACACCAACCAGTTGGGTAGTTCAATAAGAGTAGAATACGTCAAGTTGGATGCTCTCCGTGTCTTTCCTGAATAACTATAGCGACATCCATTGAAGTAGAGACCTCATTTTCTAAAACGCCAGCGATCAACAACTCAGCCACTGCAGAACACCACAACCAAGTAACCAAGAACAGTCTCCGATCCTCATAGCATATTAACGCCACTTCAGAACCGCAGAACCACACCGTACTTCCAGCGTCACCGCTCATCTTTCCAGAGGAAGCTCGACAACAGCGTGTTGTGTGTCGAAGTTTCCTAAAAAACAAAGTATCCCCCCCTATCACTACGCTACAGGCTTTCATCAGCAGAATGAATATGTCCAATTTGCTCAACGCTGTTTCGCCGACGAACGGAAATCGTACATTTACGACACCTTCGGCTGCCGACATCTGTGACGCGCTCGTAGATATGCCCCCTCTTCTCGATGATGCAATTGATAGTGAGGAACTACGCGAGATACCCGACGTCAACGAGGATTCTAGGGGCCCCAGGGATCAACCCGATCCAGCACCAACCCTCCCCAGTACTGTAAGACAGACTTTACTTCCGGGCGGTAAAGACTGGGAAGCGCCTCCAAGGTTTTCGTTGTCGGTGCTTCGGGAATCGTCCACGGATATCGATTTGAGTGATTTGTCTCGTGATCTCCCCTGGAAACCGAGCTGGAGGCGGTCGAGACCTTTTCGACTTCTACTGGGCGCCACATCGATTTTATGGAAGTCGAATCTGAAAGCGGTTCTGTATCTTCTCCAGTCCATGAAGACCCTACGGTGATAATACTGCCGCCACCAGAAGCAACCCACCTTTCTGAAGCTGCACCAATTGCAGCTTTGCATTCCTGGACTAGAGCTCATGGTTTCAACGTTACCAAGAGGAGAGCTTTCTATATTGATAATACACCGAAGGTGGTATGGAAGCGGGGGTACGATTGTGATCGCGCCGAAAAGCCGAAATGTACGCAGCATCTTACTGACGAAGAACGGCAGCGTCCATTGCGAGGGTCGATACGCATGGGGTGTCCCACGAAGATCATTGTACGAGCTGTCTTTAAAGATGATCCAACCGGTCCTTGGATGATTGTACACACACGCAACGGAAGCCGTGCCCCCCTTCCGAAGATGCAAGAGTCCACCCAGGACACAGGCAGCGCTGCCGCGGCAACGGAGCTACCTCCTGCTGCTTCGTTACAGGAGCTTATTGAAGCGCAAACTGCGGTTGGGATAACTCCAGTGAGTGTACGCGCTGGTTTGTTGCAAGCGGACCCCCAATCGTTTGTCATTCCTCAAGACATTTCGAATTTACGGGACGCGGCTCGCCGACGTGAACTTTCGTCTAGAACTGCGATGGAAGCATTATTTTTGCGTCTCGAAGAGGATGGATTTTACTATCGCTGGGAGGTGGACCCAGTCACGCAGCAACTTCTCTATCTTTTTTGGGCTCACCCAGGCACGACAGCTCAATTTCGCCGCCACCCTGAGGTCATCGCAATGGATTGTACATACAAGACGAACAAGTACAAACTACCTTTACTCAACACCATTTCGCTGACTGGTTTCAACACCGTACTCCCAGTTGCGCAATGTTGGCTCCCCAGGGAGCGAGAGGAGGATTACGTTTGGGCCATGACTACGCTTCGACAATTCCTTTCGGATATGGATGTCGGCCTACCTAGTGTCATCCTGACGGATAGAGATTTGGCTTCGATGAATGCAGTCGACACTGTTTTCCAGGGGATCCCATCGTTGATATGTAGGTGGCACATGAACAAGAACGTCGTTAGCAAGGCTAGGCAAGTTCTCGGTCAAGTCCCTGTTCAAAACCCAGCCCCGGGGCAACCAAAGTATGAAAAAACTTGGCAAACTGATGCATTCTTGTCCGCTTTCTACGCTACGATGGAGACTCGCACCGAAGAAGAGTTTGATTCAAAACGACTGGAGCTGCAAAGGTTGCGCCCCGTACTGTCGGCTTACCTGGACGCCCACTGGAGGAAGGTCAAGACTCGATTGGTCGGGGCTTGGACGGATCGATATCAACACTTCGGAATTCGGGATACCTCTTTCGTGGAAGGCACTCACACTAAATGTAAGATCTGGTTGCGTGGCTGCCGGAGCGATCTGTACACAGTGTACTTATGTTTGCGGCCTTGGTGGAATGCTGAGGCTTCCTCGGCGCGGTTGCTCGCGCAATGAATTCTGTTCGGGTACCTTACCTGCTTCAGGGCAATCGTTTTGCGGCAGTGTCTCGCGTGATATCAGTTTGGGCACTTACGCAGACACACGCACTATGGGAGGACGCACGAGCTATTGTAATCAGTCGGTTGGATCGTGACGATTGTTCGGGTGTCTTTCGGACTGTAAACGGACGTCCATGCGTCCACGAATTGATCGCCTTGACTGAATCAAACGGTCAGCGAATTCTGACGCCACACGACTTCGCGTTGCATTGGTGGATTCACCGTGACCTGATCAGAGCTGCCCCGCTGCGAATACAAGAGCCACGCTATGACGAAGTCGAGGTGGTACGGTAGCGTCGACGCTCTACAAGACGTACAAGAGTGATTCCCTACAGTGCCCGACGAGATCATGTGCTCTACGAGCGTGTCGATCTTAACCACCCTGCTGCACCGCCAGGTGCATTTCGCCCCGTTGATCAGTCTCTCAGAGCCCTGGTAACAACACTTCCCCCGGTGACAGGAGAGGAGACCACGTCAACACTAGATAATGTGAACTTCGACGACGTTGCAAACCCTCCACGAATTTGGGGGTATGCGAGTTGGAGCTAAAAACTAGACGAACATTTTGTTAATTTTGAAAGCAGAGCAGAATTTATCATGGTCCTATTGCTGATAAGATAATTAAATAAGACTGGAAAATTCAAGTTAAAAGGCGCCCAAACCTTTATTGTTGTTATGCTCGAGTCTTCTTAATCCTCTTTTTGCATCCGCGCCAAACGTGCGAGCGGTCCGACCTGGCGTTTGTGTACTTTTTTCCGCAAAGGTTGCACACTTCATCAACGATCTTGTCCTCAGACTTACGCTTGGCAAGCAGGTTGTTTTCGGCATCGGGGTTCTTGGAGCAGAATCGCCGGTGCTGACGCACAACATCGGACTCCGCGTACTTGGCACCGCAGTACTGGCACTCAAAATGAGGAGGCAGCACACTATTCACAACGTCGGGCTTCCATCTCAGGCCACGGCACGACAAGTAGCAGTGAATCCTGTGGTTGATTGAGCTGTATGATACGTCGTTGTGGATTAAATCCCCTCGGAAAATGGCGCAAAATCCAACTGGAATGTCGATAATGCGGCCGCACGCTTCATCCTGGGTCGCAAAACACCCGTCGTAGACTCTCAGGCGAGTTCCTGGCTCCAGGGCTAAAATCATGCTTGCAGGGACGCAGGTTGGACCCTTCTTCTTAGCATTTTGGATAACATGCTCAGGGTAATCCTGATGAGATTCCTGTTCTTCGCCGTGAGGCTGCGAACGCATAAAGGAGAAAACAGAAGGGGTCCAAGCCGGCTCAAGGCACACAGTGATAGATTATAGAGCCCGTTTCAGCTCCGCGACAGCGGCCGACAACTGCACCACACGAGACTGCTCACGGAATTCGTCGTCATTTTTGCCACCAACCTCTCGAAAAACGGGGTCGTAGTCGCGGTTCACAGCTTCTGCTAGCAGCGTCGGTAGGGAAGAAGACGGCAGCCCCAGCTTGACTATCAAGTAGCCTCGAGCTGGGAGAACTTGCTTGGGCGGGGGCGCCATTTTTGAAGAATGCAACGGACTCGGAGGTCTGCAACGGACACGCTTCAAATTTGGATTTGGATTTTGTATGCAGATAATCGTGGTATCCACGATTTGCGCCATCTGGATTTAAGGTTCAGATCGTGCGTTAAAAATTGAGCTCTGTGCCCTTTTCATGTAATGACCCTCTTCGCCCTCCAACCACCTATGGTGTCGACGCAAGGGCGGGGCGCGACGACGGAGCCTATTCCAGCGTGGTCGACTGCCGTGACGACAGGACCAGTGGTGACTAGAGCGCCAACAGCGACTTACCCGCTTGCGAATCCTGTAGTAAGTGCCGGGACGCATCGTCCACAGTACCCGGACTACGTTCAGCCTGGAGGATACGGTGTTCCTCCTACGACGTCCTACTCTGGTGCAACGACGGGTGGTTATCCAACGATCGGTATACCAACCGAGTTGCGGAACGCAGTCAAGGTGATCGTTCACTTCTATTCAGAGAACGCCACTAGTGAAAGGGCTGGGGCGTTCTGGAGGTCGTTCGAGAAGTGTACTCAAGGAATGGATGGTGCTATGCCTTTGACGGCGTTCGAACAGTGTCTGAAAGGGAAAACGGGTCAGGAGTGGTGGTACAACTCGCGCATTGACAGTTTCGAGACTCTGCGGGTGCGTTTCCACAACCGATTTATTTGCCAGACACCTGCTCAACTATGGGCTCGACTCAAGGCCGCGAGGCGCAACAAAGGTGAATCTGCTGAGGAGTGGGGAGATCATATTTCTACCATGTGTGAGGCGTTGAGTTACAACGAGCCCCGTATGCGGTACGAGTTCTTCCTAGATGGTCTTCGCAACACGCAGATGAGGTCGATGCTGAATTCGAGTATGGTGACATCGATCCCCGAGGCCTGTGCCTTACTGCTATATAAGAACCTGCACCTACCTACGATGAATTTCCAGACGAGAAGGTGAGCAAATCAAGCGTTCCTACTGAATCGCCGATGCAATCGAGGATGTTGCAGCAGCTTCAGCAGATGAACCAACTGCTTCTGCAGCAACAGCGCCAAGGAACGCCCAAGGGAGGACAGATTAACGCGGCAACTCCTGCGTCAGCATCGAGTGCTCAGACGAATGCACTGCAATCTGGGTCGTCTTCACGTTCGACGGGGGCGGTTCCCACGACCGGGCAGCTTCGCATTCGCCTTGGGCCCGACACTCGTACGACGGAGGGAGTTACTGTCTGTGGTCGATGCGAACGAGTGAGCTATAGCCGCGAGACGTGCCCTCGTTCGACCGGACGTTGCAGCTGGTGCAACCAGTTGGGTCACTACTCGATGGAATGTAATCTTCTGAGGCCTCAAGGGAATAATGGCAACCGGAACGGCGGTAGACAGTCGAGTGGACGCTCCTCATCGTGCGTTCTGTGTGGAGAAAGTGGTCACTTAATGGCTAAGTGTGATGGTCGAGACGCTCAAGAATCTGGCGCTAACAGCGACCAGCACAGGAGCGCAGACGCAGTCAGGAACCCAGTCCCAGCAATGAAGGGGGCGAGAGGGAGGGGAAGGAAGTGTCGCTCATTCATCTTGCCTAATGGGCGACACAACAGAGAACGCCGAGTTACCGGTGGCAAACGGCATCGGTGCGCTGGGCGTGGCTCTGGTGAGGGATGTAACGGAACGAGCAGGTAAACGGAGTGTTCCGGTTACTTGTGAATCGACGAGAACTATGGTGATTGAAACTGGGACTACTGACGAAGACCAGCCAACGGAACGGCGTGGTCGTGATAGATTGGGACAGCAGGACGCTATGGAAGCGTTCGCTATCAAGGAAATTGCTGCCGAGGGTGTTAGAGAAAGTCCCGAAGTGAGCTGGGATGATATTAAGAAGTGTGCAACGGAGGATATGACCCGGGAGTCGTCTGATGTAACTTCAATGAGTGAAGGTGCGCTCCGAACGACGAGTAAAGACGCTGAGTGCGCGAGGTCGGGACTGTTCTCGACCGTAACTGAGAATGTGGATGCGGGCAAGACGGCCTTTTGCAGCCGCGAAGAACCAATGGAAGCTGAGGCAGAGACCAATACTAAGGGAACGGCATTCAAAGGACGCTACGGGAGGATGTTCACTGACGAGGAGCTGGCGATGCTCGAGAACAGTGACTACAATCTAGCGAAGGATGAACCCGAGGAGTATGAGAAAGAGATCGAAGAACGGCTGTTCCCAATAGAAAAGGAGGACGTGCGGCGTAAGATGAAGGAGAACGCCGAAGGACAAAAGAAGGCGACGCTCGAAGAGATGAGTGTTGCATTGAATATTCCGGTTGAGGTGCTGGAACGCACCAAAGAAGTGTCGTCGGGAGCGTTCTCGCCGCCGATATATTGGCAGGAGTGGTATCAGGAAACTCTGAAAACGTCAGAAGAAGCGAAGCGTGCAAACAGAGACTTCAAACAGATTGTACCTCAAGGAAATGAGGGGCGAGCAGTAAGCGCTGCGTCTGTTGTCAAAACAGATACTAGAGGAGATACTGGAGCGGATGGTGAGTTGGGAAAAACCGCAGCTCAAGGAGGCATCTGTTCGGAAGCGGGAACGCATCGGGAACGCCTCACCGACGAGGAACGACCGGCTATGGAAGAAGGAGTACTGCGGAACGTGGGTGTTAGTCTGGAAGGGGAACATTACCAACCAGCTACTGAAACAAAGAGCGTTGTTAGTGGCATGATACCGTTCCGATGGCGTTCCAGGGTGAGAAAATGGGTGTACGAACAGTTAAGTCGAGAAACCGACGACGGAGAGGAAGGCTCGTCGGGAACGCCCAGGAATAATGACGAGCAAGGTGAGGCGGAGTCGGTTCCGCCGCTCCGGGATAAGAAGAAGCCGGGAACGCTGGACGAGGAGTTGCTTCGCGATTTTCTGAAGGATGTTGGAGTTGTCGCGAGGGACTCGCTACTCCTGAAGGTGGAGGGATGGGTGCGACGATACTACGCCACCGAAGCCTCAAGGATATTCAACAAACTGTGTTTCCGTAGTCTCCGACGTAAGGAGGAGGCTAACTCGTGTGTGGCGTCAGCGGGGGCGACCGTTGCCGGTTCCGAGTCTACGGTACAGTTAGAGAAACCAGAGGAAGCCACTGGAACGCTAGAGAAACCAGAGGAAGCCATTGGAACGCGACAGAACGCTTTGCCCCATGACAAAAACTCTGATATCTACGTGGTGGACGCTGTTGGGACGTCCAGAACGCGGCGAAACGCTGGACTTCGCGAGTACGACACGGATAGCGACTCTGGTGGTGAAGAACGCGTCGTCCCTAAAGGGAAGAGAGTGATGTGTAATGTAAGTGGCTTCGAAGCTCTCTCGGACGGGTTTATTGACTGTTGCCCGACAGAGATGCTGGCCGACACGGGTGCAGTCGCTAGGCTGGTAGATAAGAAGGTCTTGAAACGCATTGGCAAAGCGTCGGAGCCTTTGAAACCTTACTATGGCGGGCTGGATAGTGTGTCTGATCACCCAATTGGGATTCAAGGTGTCATTGACGTGCCGGTTACCCTCGGAACGCTAGAGAAAACGTTGCCTTTTGTTGTGGCAGACAAGTTACGATTCTCGGAACGGACTCGTTGAAGACGTTCAGGGCGGTGGTAGACACTGAGGAACAAACTATGACACTCAAGGATACCGGCGAAGTGCTACCACTGGGAAGAACGCGTGTGGAAGAAACGTACGAACTCAGTATTGCCTCTGCGACGGTTCTCAAGCCTGGTCACCAGGCGCTAGTGCGGACAAAGCTGAGAGGGACTGTCGCGAGTGGCTCTGTGGTTCTTGACGAAGGCGTTCCAGGCTTAGACGCGTCTTTGCGAGTCGCGAGGACTTTGTGCACGGTTCAGAACGGTCAAGTTATAGTGGAAATTTGCAATGCTTCAACAGAAGAGGTGGAGATAGGCGAAGATGTACGAATCACTGCCGTGGCATGGTCCCAGAGTCTGCCTTCATGGAAGACGATGTTGGGAACGCGGAAGGCGAAAAGATAAGTGCGGTTATCAGTGCAGTTTCAAGCAAGGATGGCGATTCAAAGACTCCAGATATGGACGCTGCATTAGCCAGTAACGCAGAGAGTGAATTCAAAGTTGATTTTAGTGACTCGTCACTTGGCGCTGAGCAACGAGCACTATTTGCGGACATGTTAAAGGATTTTCAAGACATGTTTGTAGAAACGTCGAAACGTCCTGGTCGGACGGGTCTACAGGAATTCAGTATTGACACCGGAACGCATGCTTCAATCAAACAGCAGCCATATCGTGTGTCTAGAGCTGAATGCGATGTCATGGAAGCAGAGATACAGCAATATTTGGACCTGAACCTGATTCCACCAGTCCGTGGGCGAGTCCGGTGCTTATGATTCGCAAATCTGACGGAGGAATTCGCTTCTGTATCGACTATCGGAAGCTGAACGCTGTTACGGTGAAGGATTGTTACCCTATGCCGCTGACCGATGGCATTTTGGACGTCTTGGGGAACGCCAAACCCTTTCGACGATGGATATTGCTTCCGGCTACTGGAACGTGCCGATGCATCCGGACAGCGTGGAGAAGACGGCGTTCACGAGTAAGTGCGGACTGTACGAGTGGCTAGTGATGCCGTTCGGATTGTGCAACGCCGTCCCTGCGTTTGAACGCCTAATGGGGAACGTGTTGGTGGACTTGTCTCGTTTACCTGGATGACTGTGTAGTTTTCAGTGAGGACTTTCCTTCACATCTGGTACGGCTACGACAAGTACTGGAACGATTTCGAAAGGCTGGGTTCAAGCTGAAGATGAAAAAGTGTCACTGGGGTCGCGATCAGGTTGCGTTCCTGGGACATATAGTGACCCCAACAGGCATTCTTCCTAACCCGGAGAAGGTGAAGGCCGTGATGAACATTAAGAAGCCTCACGATTTGCACATGTTGCGAGCGTTTCTGGGGTTAACGAGCTACTTCCGGCGTTGCATACCAGGGTTTGCGGCTATTGTAGTACCGCTGGAATGCTTGAAACAGAAGGGTGTTGTGTTCCGCTGGGATGAAGATTGAGATACTGCGTTCCTGCAATTGCAACGCAAGCTCGCGTGACCACCGATATTGACCTACCCGGATTTCTCAAAACGATTCAAGTTATACGTGGATTCTTCACATTTGGTGGTTGGTGCATGTCTTATGCAAGAAGTGGACGGACGCGACAGAGCGATTGCCTATGCTAGCAAGATGCTGTCGGGATCTCAGCGAAACTGGATCGACAAGACCCGCGGAACGACAGAAATCGAGTGTTGGGGAATAGTATGGGCGACGCGGAAATTTAGATGCTATCTGGACCACAACGAATTCGACCTCTACACTGATCGCAAGCTCTCACCTGGATCTTCAGTGAGAACGCATGTACGTCGAACGCGAAGCTAGTTCGCTGGGCCATGGAGTTATCGCAGTTACGCTTCAAGGTGTTTCACAAGCCAGGGTTATCTATGGGTCACGCGGACGGGCTGTCGCGCTTGTATGAACGCCTTGGAGTGAATGTCATCCGGATGAACGATACGTTGAACCAGGACCCGGTGGAAGTTACTTCGATGTCTATAGATACTCTTAGTTCAGACAAGGTCGGGGAGCAGGACGGTGTTGAGTTGGAATGCGCGGCCAACGAACAAGATGTACCGGAAGTAGGAGGAAGAGCGGAACGCAGCGAGGAACCTCTTACATAAGAAGAACAAGAGGATGACGAAGAAGGGGGAGAGGCCATGTCGAATCCGTCTACGGTGGATTTGTTCGGGCTAAACACTGACAAATTTGTCGAAGAACAGGAACGGACTCCGTGGATCCGCGCGCTGAAGGCATTTTTATTGGATGGAGCTTTGAGTTTGGATCCTCAGTTGCGTGTGCAAGTGCTGAAAATGTCTCCACGCTTCGTGATGAGGAACGGGGTGTTAATGCGTCGAGTGTATTTTCGTGCTCGAGCCGGACACGCTCGAACGCTTGTGGTTCCTGTAATACCGTTGCCGTTTATCGAAACCGTGTTACACTACTGTCACGCAGACGTCTTCTCTGCCCATTTGGGGAAGCCGAAAACAGCAGACAAGGTCCGTCGTCATGCGTACTGGCACGGGTGGAAGAAAGACGTAGTCGAGTTCGTACGTGAGTGTTCACTATGTGGAGGTGGGAGAGGTCACAGCCATTGGAGAGCGGGCTTGATGCAGAGGATGCCGGTCTATGACTTATCCGGTCCATTCTCGCTGCTACTAGTTGATGCAATTAGCCCTCTTGTGACGACGCCGCGTGGAAACACTTATCTCCTGGCGTTCGTGGACTACTTCGCGCGTTGGGTGGAGGCTATCGCCGTGGAATCACTGGACATTATCACGTTTGTGAATGCAATGATTGAAGGCGTCATTTGTCGACATGGAGTACCGGAACGGTTGCTAAGTGACCGTAGTTCGAACTTCATTTCAAATCTAGCGAAGTCACTGCATGCGACCTTGGGAATTAAAAAGCTGTTTGGCTCTGCGTATCACCCTCAGACGCAAGGACCAGCGGAACGCTTCAACGGGACGCTGCTGGGGATGATTCGGATGTTCGTGAACGAGTCTCAGACCGACTGGGACGTTTACCTGCCGCGTCTGCTCTTCGCATACAGGACTGCCTATCATGAGGCCCTAGGAGACTCGCCGTTCTTCTGCTTGTACGGGCGAGACCCCGTGCTCCCCCATAGATCTCGCCTTCCTGAACACAGGCAAGGAATGGAAGAGTAACGAAGTCGCTGACTACAGGCGAAAGCTGTATATGTCTCTGAGAGGCACGAGGCGCCTCGTGGAACGGCAGCTGATCAAGGCGCAAGTTCGACACGAGAAACGCTTAGAGAAACAGGAAGTAGTATCTTACGAGGAAAGAGAAGCTGTGTGGGTCTATCAGTATTTCAGAGCTCGACGAGGTGAAAGGAAGACGAAGAAGCTGGCGTTCTCGTGACACGGCCCATACCGTGCTGCATACAAAGTCGGGGAGAACGCCTACCGAATGACCATTCCAAGTCATCCAAACAAGGTCGTCACGATCAACGTCAATCGGTTGAAGAAGTTCCGGGGGCGGTGGAGTCGTCCATACGCAGATGAAGTACCGACTGGAACGGTTCGTAACAAAGAGGATAAGGAAGGAGAACTTTTGAGTGAGGATGACTTGCCCCCATCGAGTTTTGCGGAACGTATCTCGATTGGAGGGGAGGAGACAGCGATAACGGGAGTAGACTCACCCATCGTGGATATTGTGGCGAAACGGATTGAATCACGCGAAGTGCAGTATTTAGTGCTGACGGCGACCTACGAGACCTTTTGGTTGTCTAGGGCGGCGCTGTCTAGTGAACATGGAGCGTTGATTCGCGAGTTCGAGAGAGCTCAGAGAACCAAGAAAGGATTACCGGAGCTACGGTGTAGCGCTCGTCTGGTGGAGGCGAATGCTGTAGTGGACGAGGACGAGTTGTTGCTGTAGTCGACGGAGTGCGTCTGACGTACTCGTCGCTAAGCTGCGATTGGAGGAAGAGCGTTTCGAGGTTACGGCATGCGAACGCTGGAGGTTTTATATTTTTGTGGAGTTTGCATAAATTTTACGTGACAGAACGCAGTGGCGAAAGTGGAGAACGACTGCTGACTATTATGGAGAAAACGCCGCTGCGAATACATACATGATAAGAAAGAAAGTAACGAATTGGATGGCCTAGTGGAACCCTGCCCTGGGGCGCCGAGGAGGATAAGACGAGGAGACTACTGGTTGGCCTCTGGGAGAGGTGTTCTACGGTAAGGGTAAGGAACGCCGACGGGGATGGGATTGCGTTCATTCGAAAATTCGACGAGGAACAAGCAGGTGCGACGATGGGCTTAGAAGCCATCGGAGTGCTGCCGACGTTGCACGCGTGGACAAACATGGACCTGTACGTGGAAAAAGTGTCTCCGGTGGGGTGGGCGGTTTTCGGGATCGTGGCTTGGGTAATCACGACGCCCATTCGAAGCCTGGGCCTTCGTTGGAAGTGTTCGTGACTGTGTGCAGAGTGTCGCGTTCTTCGGCTACACTTGCATGGAGCGTTACCTGGAAGCAGCTCGAGCACCTCAAGCATTGGCGATGACTTCACCGGAATACGCCTGGGCTATGGTCACGCTGCTATTCTTGATACCAACGGCTGTACTCAGTGACTACAAGGACGATTTTGGATTTGTGGGACTACTAGCGCGCAAGTGGTGTGACGCCCTACATCACACGCTCTGCGTGTTTGCTCCTGACGCGACACAGATGTCGTATGAGGCGACGTCTCGCTATGCTAGGGGGATATTAGAAGCGGTGATGGCGGTTGCTGGCCGCTTAGGAGGTCTGACTTTTGGACTCTACCCCCTGGTTACGCTCACATTCTCGGCCTTGGTATACCTGCCTCGAGTTGTCTACGACGTCCTGGAAGGCGTCTTCCGAGGGTGGGTGGATGTGACCGCGGTGGTACTGTGCGGAAATGTATGGTGCTCTTTCTCGCTGGAGTCTGTGAACGCGAGCGCTATAGTTGTATTGATTGGCAGTTATAGCCGCCTCATGGCGTGGTTTGAGAGGAGAAGTCGCCCTGCGGCGCCGCTGCCACGACGAGTGGCCACCCAGGGTTTGGCGGCGATGCGAGAACGCACGGACGCTCGAGGTCGCGACGAAAAAGCGAGCCTCGAACGTCTGATGGGTGTCAAAGGGAAGAGTAAAGTTACAACGAAAGAAGGCCCCCAAACGGCGACTCGCGTCCAAGCTTCGAGCCGTACCAGAACCTCAGTGACGGACGACGACAGCTTGAGAACGGAGGAAGGTCTCTCAGCAAATCGTGAAGGAGCTGGCTATCAAGATCGCCATGCTACCAGCGTCGAGATCGGCCGTGGACCGTACCTAGATTATGGGTTAACTATGCTAGCGGAGTGCATCGACCGCGCTTATGCCGAGGAAACGCGGAAGAGAACTGCGGACGAGCGGCCGCAAGCGAGTGAACGCGTGTGATGTTAGGAGCGTGAAGGAAATTCGATTAAGGAACGCTTTGTTTCGAAGCTTCATTCCCTTAGATCTCGTCGTCGCCGTTATCTTCGACGTCTGTGGGTGGAAGGGCGGTAGACTCGCCTTCCGCCTCGAAGTCGGAGTATTCGGCGTTATCTCTCTCTGGTGGCGTGACACGAGGGACGGAGGCAGGGATGAAGGAGCCGCCACCGAACTCGTCCTCGGTCTGGACCTGGATCGCGTGAATACGGGTGCTTATCCTAAGCACCCTCCAGGGACCTTTGGACATATCGCCAACCCAAGAACTCTTGGCTATCAGGCCAGATAGCAGGTCCTGACGAACTCGCACAAGCGCGAAGTCTGACAAGCGGAAGGGCGGGTTGGATGCCGGGAGGAGCGCCTCCGTAGTCTCTAGCAAGGTCCGTATGTTGGGATAGCCGTAGGCATCCACACGATCGGGATCAAGAGCGTGACCAATCACGCGCTGGAATCGGGCACGGTTCTGATTGAAGAGCGCACTCAGATTCTCCGACAAGTACCCGTCGTAGTCGGCAGACTCAGCCGCACCGCGACCTGGCTAGCCTCCATACCAGAAGAGGGCGGGGTGCTCATCTAGCTTGGCCATGAAAGCGTAGAAGCCCCACGTCTCTATGCACAGACTAAGGAACTGCAGACGCGCCTGAATGGCGCGAAGCTTCTGCTTGCGCCGCGCCGATGCGCCGGATTTCGTCCGGAGCGGTGCATGGAACGCCCACTCCCAGAACGCGCGTCGGTGGGCCATCCAGAATCGCCAGTGGTTACGATGAACATCTGGGTAGGCCACGGGTCGTACCACAACGTTTGGCCTTCCCATGGATATGCGAGGCGCCAGGGTGTCGTACCATGCGCACTGGCCCGCTCAAAGACGCCCAGAATGGCTTCCCTAACTTCTTCAGGTGCCGCAAGGCTGAAGTCACAGAGAGGGTGGGCAGGCAGAGGGCTGGTGGTGGTTGAGTGCGTGCGATCCGAGACTTGAGAGGCTAAGAGCTCAGCTCGGAGCGTTTTGGCTGTCTTCTTCGACGCCGAACTCGACGTAGCGGATGGGCGTTTAGTGCGCTGACGCGAGGCGTTTTTCTCAGTAGTAGGCACGGCAGGCGGCGGCACAGATGGCAGCAGAAGTACAGTGCCTTGGAGGCGAGCCGCCGGCCTCCCGTGGATCACGTCCTGAACTAGTTGGTCCAAGTGTGCGAGACCGGACGACATGACGTTTACGCTCAGTAGCGGACGTAGTTGACGCCAAAAAGCTAACTGTACAGCCCTTTCGTCGAGGACCGGGAGCCCTCGGGCCTCCCTATCCAGGACCTCAGACAAGAACGCTTGAAAGCGGGCAGCTTCCGTAGCCGTGAGGCGTGTCATTGGGATGTGAAGTGTGCTCTACGCGGAAAAATTGGCGACTGAGGGGCTTTGTGAACTGGTCACTTCTCAACCGCACTTAGCGGGAAACGAACTGTGATCGGACCTCCCTAACGACTGGTTTCCAGGGACAGTGTGGGTACAGAGGAGCCCGACCGACCGCCTCCGTGGTCAGTCGGGAGTTGGACCACGGAGTGCGCAAGCGGGAAGCCTGAGCGAGGAAGGCTTGTCACACGAGGTTAGAGTGGCCAAGCGACGGCGATGAATCCAGTATCCAGTGTCTTAATTAGGGAGTGAATCCCTCTGGGAGCGACCTGCGTGATGGTGACGTGCGCAGAGCACCGGCGGGATTGGGGCGGCATCCTGTCGACAGCCGAGTTTTACAAAGAATTCATTAAGAAGACGCCGAGGGACTCGCTAGTGACGCACTCGCTGACCTTGGTGTACCGGTGCGAGCGGATCACTGTGATTGCCGAAGAGAGAACAATCGTACGTGAAGCTGTTGGCGAAGGAGAATCTTCTGATTACGACGGTGTACGAATTCCGCGGAGCATGAGAAGGTGGAAAGCGGTGTGAACATGATGTCGATCGAGTCTCTAGAGGACATGCCGACAAAGTGGAGTTACTACGAGACGATGGCTATCCCTAGATGTCGCTAGTCCAGCGGGAGTCTCAAGGCGCTGCCCTTCGTATACGTCCTCGTCGTTTGTATATGTCCTCGTTGAGGAGCTATAATTACTTGCGCGGCCGTTGATGGAGGGAGCCCGTTGAAGGAGATCACTCACGGAGGAGGAAACTGTACCAGTTGTAATGACCATTTAGGTGGTCGCGGGCGAGGTTGAGAACGACGAGCAGACAAGTGAGATCGCAAACGAGTACGGCGGCTACACAACTGAACAAGTGAAGGCCGTGGGGACGGATGAGCAGTGGTGCAGGACGCCAATGGCGACGTGATGGTTCTAAAAGTGCTGGTTGTGCCGGCCAAGGTAGTCGAACACGTGCCTAAGGACAGTCTGGTTGTGACTGCTGTGACGCTGGATGACGAGCGGTTGCCGATGGTTGCTAAGCGAGAGCCCGAACACGGCGACCAGCACGCCCAGATCGTTGGCGAGCACGACGTGGTCTCACTAGCCGCCCGCTTTCCGGTGATCTGCTCAACCAAGGTTCTGCGTACTTGTAAGTTCGGCGTGGGCGCCGAACGGTGGTCGGGGAGGATGTCACGGGCAGGAACCAGCTTCAAGGATGGAGGTAAGTGAGATGGCGGGGTGTCGACCCTAAGAGGAGATGTCCAGGCGAAACACTTCGACGTACAGGTCAGCTCAGTTACAGACTTACTGCCTAACAACAACAAGACTCTTTTCTTTTTCAACTACTCTCACGCTTCACTACTGCTACGAAGAAGATACCGATCGGGTAGATTAAGACTGTGACACAAGGCGGCGGATGTCCATACCCGTCCGAGGCTTTAGGCTGCTACTTTTTGGATGACCATGACCACCCGTGGAATTCGTTCGGACAACCATGGCTACCCGAGGGTTTAGGGGTACCGAGTCGGTTAACCGTAAATCCAATGCTCAGTGTGTTCATCATGAAGACTAGCCTATAGTACGCCTGAATTAGACCGAGCAACAAGTATGCCGTCCATAACTGCAGGGATTGCGTGTGACGACAACTGGACGCTATGAGAGAGGTGTCAATGGAGCCAAAAGTAGCTAGAAATGCAATCGATGAAGGCGTGGAGGCGATAGTTCAGAAATTGACGGGGGTGGTAGGTAATCTCGGTTATCGTACCCAACCGTGCCCCTATTTTCGGTTGTCCATACCCGTCCGAAGTCTGTGACGCCTAGAAATCGGTTAACCATACCCGTACGGGTACGGGTAATCGTTTGCGACCTCTGATTCACGCTGACGGTACGGGTCGGCCTTCCGACCTGTAATCGGCTGGCGGACAATGCAGAGTGCATTTCGAGAGGAGTTAACTAAGTCAAAGTCGAGGACAGAAGTGCCCCGTGATCAACCATTCGGCTTTTTCCCCATAGTTAACCCCACATTCCATTAGTGATTCCACCTTTGGTATCATTAAGCATTAACTGAGGGTCAGAGGTCGTTACAAGCGACATTAGGTAAGTACCGGCTATATATTATAGAAGGTTATCTCAACGCATTTTGTATGGAGTCTAGAATCACCAGGGTGCTCTGGATGAGGCATTTGGTGTGGAAAGGTGCAAAATGCCTCAAAGGGTTTTTCAAGGAGTGCCTCAAAACATGACATGGGTACAAGGCAAGTTGAACCGTAAAGTAAAAGAATCGTGCACTGCAGGAGAATAAAACAGAGTCTAGATGCTACAACACCATAACAGGGCTCCAGAACAGTGAAGTGCTCATTAAAATGTACCGAGAATCCATGCTCTTTGTGGCAATATGAGGCTCATGAGGAGTGGTGAGTATTCAGGCTGATTCGGCAGAACGCAATGAAGTCTCGTGTAGAGAAGACAGACAGAGCGATGCAATGTGCCCTGACTTCTTGAAAAGATAGACTACATTGAGCTCTGAGTGATGGCCAATGTACCAACAGAATCGCCGACTCGTAGAAGTGAAATCAGCCAGATATACCTTGTCAAGCCGCAGGCCGTGTAAAAGCTTTAGTTCAGTGAGAGATTATCTCCGAAGGTTGAGTTCTTAAACTTGTTGGTAAAGCCTCGGGAATGCCGCTGGACGACGCATGGAATGTTCAGGCCCAATGGCCATACCACTTCCTTCCCCCGCTACATATACCGGTAGGTCACATGCCGGTACAATGTACCATCCATAAAAAGGGACGTTCGATTATACAAATTGAGGCAGCTGAGGCACTGTTTTTCTGCTGTTTATATAGGATTTGTATTGAAACCCTAACGGTGCCTCATTTGTTCGAGAATTAATGCGTCTCAAATCGTCGATTTGAGGTCGATGAGGCAGACTTCCTCATCCAGAGCACCCAGAGAATCACTAATTTACATAGATAGCCAGCTACCGGTAATCTAGTTTGGTGGGGAAGGCCACCATTTTGGGTGAACAAATCCACTTGCCGTTCTGAGATAACAGGTACATCAAGAAAAAGTGTTCTAGTAACAATGCGAGTTATTAGAGTCCTTTTTTCTTAGTATTGAGAATAAGAATATAGAGTTTTATTTATGCGGAATCCCATCTCTGCAGAAACTCTGGATCTAAAATCCAGATAATTACGGGTAAAATTCGTTTTTTACATTAAATCGTGCTTTGCTTAATTGCCAGAATTAGCTCTGCAAAATGACTGCAAAGCACAATAGGTGTACCGGTATACCAATCTTATGGTAAAAAAAATGAACAACCGTGACTCGCTAATCGTCGATGCGCTGCTCGATGTTGACGCAGACTCATCCACAACTTGTGGACCACAAGGGGCGTCACCACGCGTCAATATCGGGACGAGGCTACACGTACCAAACATAGAGTCGTGTTTGGTACGTCTTGTATGACAGGTGTACCAAACCTTCCACGGAACCAATGCGTTTGGTATGTCTTAGATGTGCCAAACCTTCAACCGAACCGATGCAACCAATTCATGTACATGTACACGATGATTCATCGTGTATCGTCGATGAATTGCGTAAGTACGCCGATGTTGTCGTGCACGTACATGTTGACTACGCTGTCAGCATTGGCATGGAGAGACAAAGGTACCAGTAGTCACTAATCGAGAGATCCCGTCACAGAATCAGACCATTGTATCGAGTCGCTGGCGTTCATCTTAACACATACATGCAAGACACCGCAGTTAATATCATCGGAGCATTCTTGGGCACTATTATGAAAGTACTGTATACCGCCGACCAATCAGTTCGTGAACAAGATCCTTCGACTCCGTGTAGTGCACCTCATGCAATCGTAGCAAACTTCGGCAGCTTTCGGTAGGCAAAACAAAAGCTGACAAGTTCACTCGAAAAATGCAATCAGAGTGCTCTCAAAGTCTTGCCGCGAATCGAGCCCAAGTGGGAACCCTTTCATGCAATCACCAACAAAAGTACCTTCAGCTTGACCCGCAACGAACTCGGTTGAGTCGCCGTTCAGTAAGGATAAAAAGCACTTGTTACTGGACCACCAGTATCAAGTCTGCCGTCGTGCGGGCCCACCTTGGGTGCACCGAGTTTGTCGACTGTATCCTGCCGAACCTTGAGCTTCTTCGCCCGACACCCTCGCTTGTTTCGTTGACGGTTGCGTCTCTTAGATGTGGAATGGAGAAAAGCGTAATAAGTTGCCGGGATAACGGCTTTAGCTTGACTCTAAACGAGAGTGCCACTCCACCGTAGATTATGCACGTACAGCAGCCACGAAGAAGCGCATGTACACCCGTCCATTTCAGTCTTCGCAACCGAGGATGCTCACCGCTTCAGGCAAGCGTGTTTTGCCGGAGAGCCGTTGTGGACATTGTGTCCCAAGAGATGAAACCTTTCGGCTTGTAACCTGATATGCCTAGAGTTTCCAGCTGCCGACAACCACGTTTGCCTTAATTTCCAGCTCCATCAGCACCTTCGTCGTCGATATTGTTCTCCTCTACTAGGCGTCGTATGCCGCCATCGGTGAGCAAAAAGAGAATCGAAGAGTTGCTAGCCACTTCGGAATTCGCGCCGTTTGGTTGAAGTGGTTTCAGGAACACCTCCACCGACTCTTAGGAGGATCTTTCTTATCGGACGCGAAGTCCCCCATGTGGGGCTGAGAATGAAAGATGGGGTGTTCCTGTGCACCGAGGACGGAAGCAGCGACGTGCATGGCGACTGCCAACAACGCTGCAGCATGCAGGGCCTGGTGACCCCCACGTGCGCCCAAGATCAACACCGACAACGACCAAACTACCGAGTAGTCGCCTCACAAGATCGCAGCGAAGATCCCAGCCATCCTGGGCTGGATTCCCTGCCCATGCCCAGGGTGCGCAGCGAGACAAGGAGAATAGAAGAAGAGAGAAGGCTTCAGACCCTAGTCCTGTCATGATCGAGTCACGATCAAACACGAAGCACCAGTGGAAGACGCAGTGAGGACGGCTGCACACCGGGTGGACACCAACGGGTGTCTACGCGATGAACAAGAAGAGCGAGAGAGTGAGTGAGTGAGTGAGTGAGTGAGTGAGTGAGTGAGTGAGTGAGTGAGTGAGTGAGTGAGTGGGTGAGTGAGTGAGTGAGTGAGTGAGTGAGTGAGTGAGTGAGTGAGTGAGTGAGTGAGTGAGAGAGCCAGCAAGCGAGGAAGAGAGGCTTGCAGAACCAGATCGGACGTAATAGCCGAACTGGAACGGATATTAGAGTTCACTTTCTTCAGAGAGAAGTAACACAATACCTCACCTTATTATTAAAGAGTTGCTAGCTGGGGACACGCTGTAAGAACCTGGTCATCAACCAACAAGAAACGAGACAGGTAAGGCGCATCGGTGCACGCACTCGACTCAGTCGCTGCAGGGCTGCTACTCGCAGCACGGTACAACGGAACCAGAAGCACCAGCGCCAAGACACACGCGAGCAAATTGGCGCATTTTCCGAGAGAAGTTGTGTTCTTCGATCCTCGTCGGCGAGTAAAGCACTCGTACATGTACGCACATCTTAATGGTTGGCGTGTCACCTATGCATTGCTGAACAGCTCAAAGTGGACAGCGATCATAACGGGAACCCCATCAAGCCATACCCTCGCAGTGGATGGCAGTGTTCATATCTCAAGAGTGGAGACTCCACTTCGAGGATCTCGGCTAATGCTTGAAGCCCGAAATCCACCACCTATGATACGTGTAGTCTCTACTATTATACAGGTAGATAGTGAAACTCTCCGAGTTCTCCGACTACCTCAATGCTAACTACTTTCACGTGATAGTAGTTAGCTACTCGAGGGCAACACTCGTTGACGGCATTGGACGTGTCGTCCTGCAGAAGACAGATTTCTTCGTAGCTTAGCTCTCCACTGCTCCGTTGTAAGCTTAGCGTAATCACTCGCTCGCTGCCGGCGTATCACGGACAATGGCATTGACGCCTTCGGTGAAAGCTACTCCACGTCTCTCTTTAGACGTGAGCGGTTATACCAAGCTTACGGACACGAGGTTATACCAAGCATACGGACAAATAGGGGAAAAAAAACATAAAAATCAAATAGAAGGCCAATTTCCACCAAGCTTACGGACACAGCGTTGCTTGCATGTTATCTGACATCACTTACGCAAATGGCCACATGAGCATGGCTGTATTGCATACGACGTCGTCAACGAGACCAACACATACCTGTACTCCGACAACGCGCTGCCGAAGGACATAGAGGCCATGGGCCAGTGGCTCTTCAACGGGAGCTTCCCCACAGCCGTGCTCAAGTGCGCTGAGATGCAGAAGCTCAAGGGCTACGCGAAGAGCGACATCATGTAGGACGTGTACCGCTACACCACGGAGCTGGAGCTGACGCTGCGGTGCTCATTTATATATAACGTCGAGGTGGCCCAGTGTGAGCACCGCCTGTTGCATGGTACGACGGAGGAGCTACAGTTGGCGTCGCCGGTTGCCGTCTTTGCAATCTTGTGTGAACAAATATCCGGTGCATTCGCCGGTACGTGCGCGTCTACATGTAGTCTCGTTTTGCTAGCAGTGACATCAAGTGGTAGTAGAGAACTCCGCAAGAAGCACAGAATATCAAAACCAAAGCTACATGCATTTTCTTTCCTTAAGATACAGCTACCAATGCAACTGATCCACACATACATGTATCCTACTTGCTGCTAGTGGTGCCTAGCGTAAATTTAACTACTTGTCTTCTGCGTTGCCGTGCGCGACATGACCACAGTTCCCGTGCTTGACGAATTCAACAAGTCTTCCGCAACACTCACCCGAACAGCTCTTCCAGCGTTGCTTCCTGGGCCCGAACCCCCTTCAACTTTCCTTGCCGAGGGTAGTTTGGCACATTCTCTCGAGGAAATTCGTGAAAGACCGCTGCAGGGATTGCTTCAAGGTCGTTGTCGTTCACCACGTTTTGGACTTGTTCTTTGCTAGCTCTAGATGACTCTACGTCGGCCTCAGCATGAGTAGTATCAATTTCGTAATCTTGAAACACCGCGTCAAGATACTCGCTCCAAAGAGATAGAGTCGCCACACCATCAACACCAATTCCTGGATCTTCATCATCGTTTCGTTTTTGAGTTAGGTACATTGATGTCATTTAGCGCTACAAACGACTTCCTATGTCCGTGCCTGTCCCCGCCCCTGTGTTGCGGACTGCATTAGCCTCTAGCAGTATAATACGTATCCGCTAGGCCCCCGTTGCAGCTACACTGCTCCATCCCCGGACCACGAATGGTCCTCATCGAGTTCGGTCGCCAGCCAGTGCCCAACATCTCTGGCTGCGTGTTTTAGTGCAGTCTCCCAACGCACCCCATGCATAAATCCCATGCTGGGATCACATTGCCGACTGCATCTTGCATCCATCGCAATGTTCGCTAAGGCGTCCGCAGGTTTGTTGTAGTCGCGTAGATGATGTCTCCACGACACAACTTGTAGCGTGTCCGCCAACCGGCGGCTTTTCCAGTATACTGCTTTGAGATGTCCAGCATGGGGCGGCCTCCGTGTTCGCTGTTGGCGGATGATCATCTGACTGTCGCCTATTACATGAAGAGGCATCCATTGTGCCGTGCGCACGCTTGTAGGCCTATATGGAGGCCTAAGTTCTCCGCTAAGTTGTTGGTAGTCATTCTGGCAGAGTATGACATGCTCGCGCGCCAGCAAACCTGTAACCCAGTGATGTTGGCACCAATCCTCGCCACCATGGCTCCGCTGCCTCCATGCTCGGGGTTCCCTCGATACCCTCCATAAAAAAATAAAAGGTAGCGGGTGTTTCCCGTCAACATCTCCGTTGGGGTCACGACAGCCCGTTGGAGCAGCGCTTGACGACAGACTTGTGCCGCACGTCGCATCGTATCCTGTTGCATCCCTGTACCAAGGTTTTGGTGGACGATGTTGTTTCCATGCTGCAGTCTCGTAGTAAACCTTCCACTATGATGATCCGTGGCTACCTCGTTGAGGTCACCGAAGTACGCCATCCTCCACAGCCAGACAACTTGAAAGTAAAGAGCAGCTCCCAATCTCCAGCAGCTGTCCAGTGTCCGCTCAATTCCGGTCTCCAACTTCGCGTTGTCTTGTGATCCCAACCAGGGAAACATCGCGTCCTTGAGGGATCATATCGCGGGCGTTATTTGTCTGAGACGCAGCTCAAACACATCGTGTTCGATGGAAGTCAACGGCAATCCCAGCGACTTCCACCGTCCGAGAAAAGCATGGCGTAGTTGTTTCGCCGCTGGGCAAGCCCAGAAAACATGATGAGCCTCCACACTACCCAAGCGGATGCACTGCGCATGAGGGCACCCAATGCGAGCGTGCGCCACATCGTACAGCGAGAACGCGTGGATTTTGAGCCTGATCAGAGTTTGTTCCCCCTAGGGACCGAGGCTGACCACACGCCATACCCCTTCCAATCCAGGTCCTCCAGCCCCTCTGCAGCCTTTCGGCTCTGTGCCCTCCAACGGGAGAGTTTCCTGTCTCGCTTGACAAGGCCCTTCGCCCTGATTTTCCCTTGAATTACCCGTTTGTAATATGTCCGGGACTGCGACCATCTGCGTCCACCCACCCAAAGGCAAATCAGCCTTCCCACACGAGGGTGTGGATGTACATAGTGAAGGGAGACAGCAGAGCCCGCCGCCGCAGCTAGTGGCCGTTGTAGGTCCGCCTGACTCTTCAAACATTGCCGATGTCCCCGAAATGTCACCGTCAATCACAGTGAGAGTTGGAGGAGTGCCTGTCTCCATTCTTACTAACAAAGGTGTGTCTGACGGTGAAGCAAATAACCGAACTGCGTCTTGAGCCACAACCTGGTGAAAAAGTTTTGGGTAATTGAGGACAACGATCTTGGCCAACCACGCAAACTGTACCTTGTACGGCTGCGTGAGCGCTCTCCGACGAGCAAGAGCAGCGAAAGTAATCTACCCTTGACCATGCGCCGTCCAATGCATGACCTCTTTAAGTCTACAGCCAGGAAGTCGAGCAAAGGAATCTCCATTTGAGCCACAAAGCGTTCACCAGACGCGCTATACGCCACGAGATCGGCCAGCGGCACATAAGGCAGCCATTCCAGGCAGCTTTGTCCTTGCGTCGCGCGCATTCTTCCTGCCGAATGAGGCGACACACAGAACCTCGTACTGCACTTCCATCATGCTCCATCTGACAATCATCCCAGTCCAGATGAAGTCCAGCAAAGTTTTCCAAAAGTGTGAAAAGCGCCTTCACCATGATCGACCGTCTCGTGGTTCGTTTTGTCCGCCAAACTGCTTGACTAGCCAGATGCCTGAAGTCCACATAGATTTACCCCAAAGTGGTCTTGACCGTGACGCCGCCCAACTTTGCGGTGTTAAATACACTGCTGACGATCCAGGTGCGCCAGAAATCAGAATGTCCCCAACGACGGGGGCTTTCCAGGTCACGTGGAGACTCCAGTTGGTTAAGATAGTGGCCGCCATGGCCATTAGTTCGGTTCGTAAATCCGATATCGCTAAGCCCCCATGCGTCCAGGGTAATCGAGCCAAATCCGCGTCCAGCCACGCCCGTACACCGCTCACTGTTTCAGAGAACTTGGCATTCCACACGTAGTTCCGGATCTTCCTGGAGAGACGATCTCTAGTGGAAGTGGAGGGTCATGCATGTCGCCCAATATACGTTAATTTGGGTATGATGATAGCCGCTGCAATCAGGCTACGCTGGTCGACTGTAGTGGTTTTTGGTAGGCCATATGTAAACGCGCTTGCAATTGACGCTCCGCAACAATCCATGTCGCCTCCGTGTCGCGCTTTGGACCTACTTGCATGCCGAGGTAACGGCCCAGTCTACCTGGGGCCATGAAGGCTAGCTGGCCCGGTAGTGTGCTGTTTAGGCAGCACTGTCCGTGGGTTGAAAGCAATGACCATTGTCTTTGCTGCGTTCAGCTGAAGTCCTGTCGCCTTGCCAAATATGTTCACGACGTGCATGAGGCGTAGCACCTCCGATGGTGAATGAAGGTACGTTGCCGTGTCATCAGCGTAACCTCCTACACGGAGGTCAAAACTGCCGCCCTTGCTCTCAATCCTGATGCCTCGGATCAACTTAGCCTGGTCCAGCTTCCGATATAATGGATCCAGAGCGATGATGAACAACAGCGGCGCTAAAGGGCACCCCTGTCGTATACCACTAGTCACCTTGATCTGCCTCGAGCGATCCCCGTTGGCAAAAATTCTGACGTTCATTCCGTCGTGGAGGGAGCGTACTGCGTCAGTGAAGCATGGAGGGAATCCAACCCGTTGTTATGTGGCCAGCAGATACTCCCTGTCCAAAGAGTCATAGGCCTTGCGAAAGTCGAGTAGTAATGCAAGTGCTTCCGCCTGTTCCACATCCAATTCAGCCGCCACTTGAGCTGCATCAACCAAGTCGAGGGTCTCGTGGATCGTCCGCCCTGTCACGAATCCGTTTTGGTTGGGGTGGATGGTGTTTGGCAATGCTTCACTGACCCGTGTGGCAAGTATCCGCGTAAGAACCTTGTAGTCCGAATTGAGCAGCGCGAGTGGTCGGTAGTTCAAGGGATTGCTGGCATCTCCACCCTTCTTGAGGCAGAAAATATCCGCCGCTGAGAAGGAAGCAGGGAAGGTTCCTACCCGATACCGCAGGTTAAACAAGTGGGTGAGGATGGGGACCAGCTCCTCAATGTACTGACGATACCATCCATTACCCAGAAGGTCTGAGCCGTTCGCCTTGCCTTCCTTGGACGCTTTAATCGCTGTCTCAACTTCCGCCTCAGTAAAGTCCCCTCCGATCACCTCTAACTCACCATCCAGTGATTCACTCGGCGCGCCCCACTCTGCCACCTCTGCCGCCAGATTTGCGTCCGAGGGGCTCTGTTGGAGGATGGAGCTCCAGGCATCTGCCAAGCTGTCCGCCTTCTCGTGCACGCCCCGGGTTGGCCCACCTGCGGCTGGTTGAAGTCTGGGGATAATTTTGTCCCGAAACTTGGTGGAGATCCTGCCAAACAGTTGCTTGGTGGTTTTGCCGTCCCAATGGGTGGCCGACGCGAAAGGTTTCCGCTGATGGAAGGACGCCCGAGATCTTTTGCAGTCAGCTATCGCATGGCGAAGTCGGACACGCGGGGTTTGGCCACCGATGTCGTGCAAGGTCTTCCCATCCATAAGATCCGTCAGGCTTTCAATCGTCATCTCCATGGCGGCCTCTTGTTCCCGGAGGCGCCTGTCTTGGCGAGTGAGCCGCATCAGCTTTTGCTTGTATGAGTTGCGCCTTCTGTGTCTGCAATCCCTTACTAGTGTACGAGTGTGCTTCGCAATCTCCACCTTCAGGTTGTCCCAGTGCTCCCCTGCAGTATTGGCGTCCACCGGCGCCCCCTCCAGGTACTCCTTGAATTCCGTAAGCCGCTTCCGTGTATAATCTGCAGCTGCGGAAGCAGTGGATCTTCATCATGATATCCTCATCAGTATTGGAGTTTGAGCGGTGGATCTGTGCACCAGTCGACTTAGAGTTCTGTCCGGAGGCACTGGTCAACTTCGAACACTCTTCTCAAATATATGCGCACCACTACTAAAAGGAAACTAGCTCCAAATAGAAGAATATCGCTCCAAACAGAGATACAAACGTTTCACAGAGTAGTCAATCGATAAAGCTCTAGGGGTGACCCCTACTTATCTCCTAAAACCGCAATTAATATGAAATAGAGCCCCGTTTGGAGACGAAACACTAACGGGAATATGAAATCAACATATCATCCCTCAGCGCGCGTCGCCTCGGCCCCCGTCGAACTTGGTCTTGATCCTTCGAGAATCCCACGACGGGCTTTCGCGTTTCCGACGCGTCCTGGCGGAAGTGTAGTGTCCGGCCCCTTCAACAAGACAGCTTGTCCAGACCACTTATCACCTTCCAGGCAAAACGAATTCTGTTTATGCTATCTCGGCTAGACGTGCGACTAACTACTAAGCTGTCACACACTATTAAACTTGGTTTCAGTATAGCTTGGGTTGACTTCGTCGGGCTTCTTCGTACACTCATCAAATGATGACCGGATACTGGGTACAGCCAGTACTTCGTACTGGATACCTGTGCTGCAAATCGTCGTCAGTCGGCTTGGACGGTTGTTTTATCTTGGACTTTGTATGATTGGCGGTAGGATAGCTTGGGAATGGTTCTTGGCGCAATCATCCTGCTCCAAATGGAGAACAGGATGTCTCCGTTTGGAGATCTCCTTGTGAGAGACCTTCACTCAGAGAGGTCTTGTCCAGCGAGGGTGTTCGTGGTCCTTCGGGTCTTCGGTAGGAGAAAATGTCACTCCATTCGGGGAGACCACCACTTGAAACACTCTGTCTGGAGACCTGCGTGTCGGTAAGTCTTGTCCGTGGGCTTGTATGTGCACATGACTGCGTGTAGGTTCTTATCGCTGTACTTGGTGCGGTCTTGGACGATGTTTTCTGCGTCTGCGGCATAGTTAGGGGCGGGTTGGCTTCCCAGGATACGTTCCCGGGGCATTTTCTGCCTTCCATTTGAGGCTAACCCACCGTTGGGTGGTCGGCGGTCCAGACGGAACGTGTACGCTCCAACTGGAGTCGTTACACTTCCGGACCTGTGATGCCCACTTCTACCCAGCGCAATGTTCCAGAGATCCACCTCAGCTGACGCCACACGTGTCACACACTCGTGCCTCCACTGGACTTCTCTAGATAGGTTAATCATGTAGAGAGATTTCCAATAGGGTTCTGGTGTAGGTAGCTCGGAATTTTCCGTTGAGTTCCAGCACCACATATCCTTCCTAACGGTACCAACGTCTTCGGTCTCGCACAATCTGCGGTAGTAGTAAACAGCAATTTTGGGAGCCGACCAATTCCCGATACGTTTGTGCCAGGTAGTGCACGAGCCGCTTCAGCGTACATAGGATGTAGAGCATACGCCAACATGATGAGCGGCTGCTCACACCGCGACCAACGCGCTTCGACACATGCTACGGCTTTCCAACGATTAGCGTCTTGTCTAAATCCACGGTATATGTTCCGATACGAGAGCACTACATCGCCCATCGTGTTCTCGTCACGCCGTAGCCTGTACGACGCATATGATAGCGGTGCAATAATAGCTTCTGCATTTTTCAATTCACTCCAGAAGGACGCTTCACCCAATGCACTAAGTTGCGTGGGAAAATCAGCATTTCTCTTGTACTGACGACGAAGCAATTGTAGCGCCGACTGTACACGAAGTAGAGAGGCAAAGCAGCCTTGCATGGAATTCCACCTAGTCCCACAATGAGAGCGTAATCCAAGTGACCTGCTCTAAACCTTTTTCATGAGCCGTTTTGCGCGCTTCAGCCACTTGGACGAAGACGCGTTCAGGATATTGAAAGCAGCTGCAGCCTACCCTGCCACCTCACGAAACGTAGATTTTAAAACCGCCTTGATGAGATTATCTATCATATGCAAACAAAACAGGAAAACGATTTGGGACCACCGAAGAGCCAAAATACGTCAAGCACGTACCGATTGGCGAGCATTATCCGTAACGATTGCACTGATCTTTCACTTGCCATCGAGCGCTTGCTTCAGTACCTTCTCAAGCTCCTTGCACACACCTTCATCGGAGCGGGGCCGCCCACCAATGCACCCCGCCATTCTGGTGATTCTTGCGCCTTCAATACGATATGACAGAGGTCTCATTGCCGATGACACCTCTGGGGTAGTTGATAACCACCGGCAAGGGCAAGCACCAAGCCCAAAGTTGCTGCGTGGTAGCTTGTCCTTCGGCCTCGTGAAAATATGTGGCTTGTGACCACCGGCCGGCCCGGTCCGGCCACGGGCGTTTGGCCGAAATTCAGTGCCGAAACCGGTTTTCGGCAAATCATTGGCCGAAAAGTAAGGCCGTGTTCGACTTGCACAGGTTATTCCAGCCCGGTCCGAAAATGGCTGGATCCGAGCAAAGGACTGGTTTGATGAAAATAAAGGCCACTTATCCAGCTCGTTTAAAAATGTAGCCAAGGAGTGAATTTCAATCCAACCCGTTTGAGATTAAGCAGCTGGATCGCATTTTGGGTGTTTCAGATAGCAAAGGAGCTGTTTTAAACCATTCCAGCTGTATTTGGCCTAAAACAACTGAGTATCAAGTTTACTTGAAGAAATTCTTGTAAGAAGTCGAATACGGATTAGTATAAAAGTTTGCTAGAATAATATCTGGGCTCGTGATACGCAGAAAAGATGCACCGCAGGTTTGCCAGTTCAATTGAAACAATGTCAAGGCAAAGGCTGCAAGAGTTCTTCATAACGCAATAGTCCGCGAGCATGGACGCAGTGAGCTAAAAAAAAAACATGGCTGCGTTGCATCTCCAAACAGCAGAATTTCCCTTCTAGAGGGGCAAAACAGAGATTTGTATTTTGAAACGGACCACTACAGCGGTGTAAAATCAAAACAGACTTCACGTCTCCCACGAACACTCTTATTTAGAGCATGCCAGGTCTGATTTAGAGGTCTAAAATAGAGGGCAAAACTTGTGCAAATTGTAGATTGCAACGATATGTAGTATTTTATTTTAACCCTTTCGCGAGCCACCTTCGTTTTGTATAGTATACAATTGTGAGTGAATTGATTCTTAAAGGGCGCATTTTTCGCCCTTTTAGAAATTCACGGTACTACCTCCTGGTGTACCCACCTCTTCGAGGATTGTAAGTTGAAGTGCACCATCCCTTATAGGACCTGCGTCAGACAGAGCCAGGAGCCATTAAAGGCTAGCCCTTTAACTACTGGGTTCTCCGTAGGGGTCCACTTGGACCCCTACGGATCAGAGTATACAAACTCCAAGACAATTGATTTGAAGTTTTCCTAATAATCACAATCCACAGTGTCGTAGAGGTCTCCTCGGACCTCTAGCAGCAGACAGACCACAAGGGTCAAATCGTCCAACTTTGTCCAGCCAATCATAACGGTGGTCGTCATCGGTAGAGGTCCGAGCAGACCTCTACGAGGCATCCGAGAGCCCAGTAGTTAAAGGGTTAACCCTTTGACCCTTTTACAAATTCAAGGTACTACATGTGCAACAAGTTGATTGGCCAATATTGAAAAGTGTTCGTACGACTAGTCAAACATATCCGTTATTGGCCAGAATACTATGGTACAATGTACCTACAGCGTATTTATCCTGCAAATTAAATAAATTTCCCGTATTTTACCATTTGGTCTCCTCTTTTTTTGGAGGACGACGTGGCATCACCCGTCAATGAGTCCACGAATAAAACAGCCTGCAGGTGCGTTCGATTTCGCATCATTATCGGGTGGATACAAATGACGAGGAATTGTACGTACTTGCTTGTGTTTGTTGGCGAAGCAAACGTAGCTGGAAGCTAAGGAACTTCCTTTATCAAACCTGGGCGCGGGAGGGGGCTATCGTTTTTCCCAGTGCACGCAACTTCTGCTAGCAGAGCATACTGAGTAACTCTGATTATTTAGGGTGCTGCACACAATGCATGCATGCATTAGGGGAATTGTAAAGGATGCACGTGCGCAACAAATCCGCGCCAAAATTTGGCGCCATCTGCTGACCTTTTGAAGTTAGCATCCTTTCATTAGTGTTGGTAATCTATTTGGTAAAACTATAAAACGTGTAATACACGAACCTTTATAACCTGAACACGGAGCGACGATCCGTCACAGTCTCCGATTTTCACCATCACCCCCACAACAAACGACGATCCGTCACAGTCTCCGATTTTCATCATCACCCCCACAACTAAATCCGGCGACTACGACACTAGCGAGAACGCCTTCGTCGGTGAAAGTGAGCCGGCATTGGCGACTGCGTCGCCTGCTCGAGTGCCTTCGGTGACAGAGGCAAGTACGACGGCTAATGGCGTGCTACTGCTGCCAGCAGCGAGAGCGACATAAGTACCGTCGTCTGGACCAGCGAGAGTGACACGGCGACAAGCACCAGAGCGACAGGAGCACCACGAGCGAGAGCGATAGATTTAAACCGCTGAGGGCGTCTAAACAGCGATATCATTGACAACAAAATATTGTTGTATTTGGCTTGTTAGCGTTTTCTCTTGTAGATACATATGATATGAGATCCTGACTTCCAACTACACGGCACGTTCACCTGTCTTATAAAACTCCACTTGGTGTAGAAGGGTTGCATGCATGTTGCGCGATGCCTTGGACAAGAGCGACAACTTACTGCAGCGACGCGAGCACTGGCCATTGCACATAACTCCCGCGACAATACCAACATAACTCCTGCGACAATACCAAGTTTACATCTTCCTCAAACAAAACGTTGTTAGCAAACACGATCGTAGAGTTGCACAGCGGTCTTTGGGATGACAGTGCTGCATCGCGGACATCGGCTGCAATCATGGTCACATTTTGTAGAAGAGGATAGTCCTGTAAAGAACTTTCGATACGCTCCTCGCCAAGCGCACACAACTCCGCTCGTACCTCGATACCCACACACGCTCTGGCGTCGGTTATAAGTGCTACCTGCGCTACTACATTACCTATCCCTGATCCAATGTCAAGGAACGCGTCATTGGCATTTACGGGGCCCACGGCCTCAACTATATCGGTAACACCAGCAGGAAGCACTTCTCCAGCATTCCCAATACATACGGCCAGCCTGCTGTCTCACGTCATCGGAATTGACGTCACCGAATAGAGCTTCCAGTGCTCTTACAGCTTCGGAGAGTCAGCAACGTTGATTGAGGATGGTCGTGAGGAGCAGGGCGCCTTGGGGTCCGAGTTGGGTGAGGCAATTCAACCAACAACACCGATGTCGCACTTGGTGTCGCTGGCGGCGCTAATGTCGCTGTCAGTGGCGGTGTAACACTCTCTGTCGGCGCTGGCCTCGTCGCCGATGCCGCTCTTGCCGCAGATGTCTCTCTCAGTGGTGACAAATCAACCGCTCTCGCTGGTGGCGCTCTCGCCGCTGATATCGACCCCACTGGTGACGACAGTGTTGCCCTCGCTGTCACTGTAGCAGTCGCCGACTGCGGAGCTGATACAGCTAATGGCGTTGCCCGCGCTGGTGGTGACGCAGCCGCCGCTCTCGCTACTGGCACTGAACTCTCTCTCACAGCTGATGTCGATCTCGCTGTCGACGACAGTGGCGCCCTCGTCGCCGGCATCGACTTCGGATCTGAAGCTGGTATCACTGCTGACGGTGGTGTTGCCCATGCCGACGACGCAGCCGCTGCTGCTGCCGGAGACGGCGAGATCGCTTTCGCTGGTGGTGCTCTCTCTCGTGAAGGCAGCGCCGCTCTCGCAGGTGGTACTGGTGGCGCCGAAGTCGTTGTTACTGGAGGCGGCGATGTTGGTCGCAATGGTAGTGTGGACGCGGGCCTCGCTGGCGCCGCCAGTGTTGAACATACTAGTGTTGTTGTAGTTGTTCTAGCAGGCAACGCGAAGGTCGACCTGAAAGGTATTACACGTCCCGCTCTCCCCGATACGAGTCTTCCTGGCGGTCTTGGCGTCTGTCTTATTGACGGCGTGGCCGTCCAGATGGCTTTGTTTGTGAATTTTCCAAAGAAGTACGGCGGAAATCGCTGATATTTCGGCCATAGGTCCGTTTGAGGCTACGCAAACGTAGCTGGAGCTCGCGCGCAGTTCTCTTCGTTTTCGCCATGCGGCGCTCGACGTAGTCCCATGTGATTCGAATTCTCTCCCTTTCAAATTGTAGCGCAATTTGCACGAGCTGTTTATCTTCCCAGTCTTGGACGCTGGTGCGCATGATTAATACAGAAGTGCACGCGCTCTCGGGTGCATGTATTTTTGACTTTGTATATCCAATGAGTGGTCCTGAAGTTCAGGACCACTCATTGGGTATACAAAGTCAGGCTGAAGGCTGAAAGATAAGACTGAGTTATTTTGCCGTTTATGTCAGCCAAGAAAAAACACGTTTTATGGTTAGTAAATTAGGTCATGTTGACATAGTATTTTACGATGAGTCCGGTTCAACTACAATAAAATACGTCAGCCCTTTTACGCTCCTCGATTCTGATTGGTGGAGAAACCTTGTTACAGAAGAAGGTTTGGCAGAAACAGCATTAAAGGTTAAAAGCTTTACAGCTGTGTTTTTTTAAAGTAATACCCCCTCTAAAAGGGCGAAGAATGCGCCCTTTAGAGGGGGTATTCCTACCATGTTTTGCAAAATCCCTAAAAGGGCGAAAATATCACGAAAGGGTTAAGATTATTTCATATAGCTATATGAACTTAACAGAGAGTCTGAGGGTGGGATGTGGCAAATGAAAACATCGGAAACAAAGCAAATTATAACCAAATTTCTTTCACGCATTCGCAACGACATCTAAAACAGCATCCTCGATGATGGTGATTGACGTCACTTTCAGAGTCTGCGTCTTTGGCTGCGATAAGAGGACGTAGTTCGTATTCGCCACACTCACACACGGAACCGAATCATCGCAGAAACCGGCTCCTTCCAACGAGTCCAAGTGGCAAGAACTCGCAACAAAGTTGTAGTTAGTGCCAGTCTGGAAACCGAAGTTGTAGTTGGAATCGGATTTGCTGCCGGGCGTGCTGCTCGTGAGTGCAGCGACCTGCGTCTCCATTGACCAAACTTGGTGAACGCAGCCAAAAGTAGTCACATCGGGACTGTAGGTACTAGTGTTACGCAGAGCTGTATACAGCATTTCACGGTCTGCGTCTGTGGCGTTGGCTTTCACCCAGCCATCGGTCGCTTAAGCAGATGTGGTGACTGCCAAGCCTAAGCTTGAGAGGAAGGAGAGCAAAATGCGCATGAACATCATGGAGATAGTAGGTCGGTCTTCTGGAGGATTGTTGGTGAGAGACTCGTGAAGTGAAGTTTGCAAAGCAGCATTCGCCGCTTAAGGAACCGCTCTTGATCACCCGAAATTAAGAGCCAAGTGGTTACCCAGAGAGGGAAGGATCTGTCGTACGATATGCCATTTCTTGGATGATGGCCTTACCCGTCCAACTTTCCTTCCGGCGGTGAACCGTGAACACCGGCGTTGTGTCGTTATTACCTCGCTCGGACTCCTAATCAGAGGTTGACACTTAAGCTCAAGCTCTCCACTTTTCTCAGGTCGATATCTTGAGTCCTAGAAAGCTAGAGCCAAAGACTGCCTTGCAATGCAACGTACTGGCCAAATTTGTATGTTGGTGGGGGCTTGTAATGAAGGAGAGGGGTACCTGTATGTTAGATCAGTACAAGAGTATGATTTCAAGTTCACTTGTCTCTTTGCAAACTTTCATCAAGCGTGTCCATGACGTCACCTAAAGCTTCGCTCACTGATAGCAACAATACCAAACTGCCGAGGAAGGAAGACGAGGCGTAGTCATGGAATTGGGCGAACTTGTGTGGCGAGGAAATGCCATTCCATTTGGCGGCGAAATGACATGCCATTTGAAAACGATTTTTGTCAATTCTGAGACCCCCTATTATTTTAAACATTATCGCTCGTACTTAACTGATGATGATTGTGTACCGTTATTCTTAGTTTTAAGTACGAACGATTAACTGTAGTCATTTCACGTCAACTTTGTTCTCTGTCAAAAATCTCCTCAGAACGTCTTTTGCTTCTTGGAACCGCGGCAGCCACCCGCCCTACTCGAGCCTATATCTCGCTACCGTGGCGCCATGAAGCAAAGCGTTCTCAACCAACATGTTAACGCAGCAACGAATCAACAAACTATCAACTAACCAAGTAACCTATACCGATTCCATGATGTGCAGGATGAAGATTCCAAGTAAGAGGAAGCGCGGAGTCAACGTGGCATATTCATTCTTGGCATTGGCAACTGTGCCTGTCGACATTATTATTTCTAACCAGTCGACGTTGCTAGCTTACATGGGGCAATTGAGCGGAGGTCGGTGGTTGAAAACCTTGGTAGCTATTGACGCTTTTGGTGTACTCGCTGGTGCAGTTTTGACTGCGTACGTGGGGAATAACGGTTTGTTCCAGCGCTTGGCTATGACTATGTGCTGCCGAGCTTCCTGCTCAAAGTGAACTCGTGTCGCGGCACGAATCATTATATTGTACCGTATTATCTTTTTTTTCACCGTAGCTGCAAGTCTTGTATTTATCCTGGACGCTGAAGTGACAGTCCCCCGGCAAGTTTCGGGTGGCACGGTGATGTTGGGCATTCTAGCGAGCGCATTTTCCGATGTCAATAGCGTTATCGTATTTTTCATGTATTTTGCAGCATTTTTCCTGGTCGTGTTTCTGATGCTGACCTACTCAGTGGTAGTAAAAATGGTTCAAACTTGATGCAGCAACATCCAGTTGGCGGACAGGTTTTCGTTGGAAGCGTGAAAAATCAATTGAGACGATCAAGAACACGCCGGTAGTTTTCTTCTACGAGTGAGTCGCGTGTCGACGTGCGCCAGCAATCTATGCACTAAAACGATATGTTACCTTAGGTGGTGGGTCGCAAATTAATACTTATGCTACCAGAAACGAACGTAACTACTCAAATACTTGCTCATACCCGATGTGTATTTATTGATTTCGGTGTAAAAACCTGCACGATTTACTAAACTTTGGTATTTCGATGCGAAATATGACATTTATAAGGTCACTTATTCGAAGTTTGTAAACGTCCGAACTGTGTACGGCACACCACCGATGCGATGCGATGCGCTGAATTAATCCCTATGGGGATGTACGTAGTACGTATCCGTACCACTACAGACAACTCCGGCTATAGTAGCGCCGGATGTAAGAGGAAATCGGGTAAGAGAGCGCTGCCAGCGAGCCCCTAAAAATCCTATAGTCAAATCAAGTTAAATCGGCTATAAGGCTATAAGAATGTAATAGCCATCTCTTAAACTGTTCCCATACTAATGTTCATGACCAAACGTATATTTTATAAGAGGACGTGTGTTTTGCACTCTAAAAGGCTAACATAACACTAATGCATATGCTAAATCGTAGGCGGAAATGAAATACATATGCTGAGTAGTAGGTTTCCCTCTTATACATGCAAAATATTTGTACGAGTGCTCGTGGGGTGCGTGACCAAACACCTCTCCTATAACCGGAGTTGTCTGTACTAGGAAAAAAACATATAATAAAATCAAAACAATTATTACTGGTAAATAAATGATTTCTTATTGGTCGAGACGATATTGCAATTACTATTATTTCGATTCAACATTTGTGAAAATACCCAAGTTTTGCCTAAAAACAAATGCCTTTTATAAAAAAACTTAAAAGTAAAAACAAACTAAAAAGAAACGCACTTTTCAAAAAGCTTTTTATCATCGATTGCGTTTTACGACACTACTGCACCCTAGTCCTTTTTTAAAGAAGATAAGATATTTTAAATAAAAAATGATCCGCCAGTGCTTTTTAAAAGATAATATATTTTAAATAAAAGTTGAGCCGCTTTAAATAAGATATTTGGAAAAAATTGAGCGAAATGCACACTGCGTCAATAATGATGCTCAAAATAAGTCAAGCCTAGATGAATGCACTGCGTCGTTTGCAGATCTCGGTACACTGTCAACTCCAGTGACAGGGGCCCTAACTGAGCGAAAACTCGACGCCCTCAGAGATCGCGTTCGTACTTGAATTCCAGCCATTGTCACCGAAAGTGAGGCGGGGTTTCTGCCCACCGAAAACAACATTTTGAAGCGTAACGAGATGGTGTCACGGGCACAACCCCGTGGCCCGCCAAGAAGCCATCGCAACTCCTGATCCAACTGCTAGACAGGAGATTTGTTCGCTGGATCTGCTCGTTAGCAGGAGTTTTGCTCGCTAGACGGAGATCTGCTCGCTGGAAGGAGATCTGCTAGAGCGCAAGCCTCCTTGATCTTTCTACTCTGTGCACTACGTAGCCACAGCAAGAAGTTCGAAACCACGATAAACAATCAATCAGTCTTCATTTTTCCAACAACCACCCAAGTGAAACTCAATCAACAAGTCGCTCATCAGAGCACGTGACAGATGGCGCAGGGTGAGCAAGTGTAAAAGCGCATTTCTCGCGAGACCGACGAGCGACAATGCTGAGCATTGAGCATTATGCTCCGTGGACAGCGTCGCATTCGCTGCACGCTCTCGGAGGGCGCAATGGCCGCGTCTAGGTGCGGGTACCGGTACACTTCTTGCAGAAGTGGCCGATGATCACGGGCACGCCGACGAATCTGCTCCAAGATGTGATCCAGCGATGGATGGAGGCTCCATCTGGTTGCAGTGACTCGAAAATTGAGCTGCACCTTGGACCTTACGATCCGGCGCTGTTAGCCACGCAGGGCGAGGTCTGATGCGCCTGACACCTTCAGAGATGACACTCTGGACCACAGTTTCCGCTCACCTCAGCTCACCGCTGACCGAGTGCCCACAATCCTTTTCACCTTGAGAAGACCAAGTCCTCCACCACCATGGCAATTCGAGCATTCCTCCTCGCAGTAGCCGTCGCTGTCGTCTCCGTCGTCGTTGCGGACTCCGTGTCCGAGTCGGAATTGCCTGTTTTCTTCTTTCACGGCGTCACAGGCAACGCCACCAACAGACGCAACATCAAAGCCAACCTCACAGCTGAAGGCCGCGTCTTCGTGGGTCTCACGTTCTGCGAGAACGAGT
Organism: Phytophthora tubulina; assembly: GCA_014706135.1. NCBI lineage: Eukaryota > Oomycota > Peronosporomycetes > Peronosporales > Peronosporaceae > Phytophthora > Phytophthora tubulina. The sequence continues at coordinate 277,311 of JACBOY010000203.1, forward strand.
GCTCAGTGCAGTCAGTGACGGTGCAGATCCCGTTGGCCATCGAGGAGATCCGCAGTATCGTCAAAAACGACTCACGCTTCGACAATGGCTACCACTTCGTGGGTCACTCTCAAGGCGGCGGTATCGCCCGTGCCGTCGTGGAGAACATGGACGACCACAAAGTTCACTCACTCGTGAGTTTGGCTGGTATGCAGAACGGAATGTTCTACGGCCCTCAAGCGGAGGACGTCGTGCCGCTGTACATCATGGTGAACGTGCTCGGCCCCCAACCGCTGACCACCGACATCTTCGACTTCTCCAGATACACCACAGCCGACTGGCGAGGCAAGTTCCAGCACGATCTGGCCGTCCTTGATGCCAATCAAACGCTGCAGTCCAAATACTCACTTATGAACATGAATCGCGAGCCGGCCGACAACTACTTCATCTCGAACAACAAGTATTTGCCATATCTAAACAATCTCAACCATTGCGACGACGACGACGTCACGTGCACGTTGGACAAGATCCGTCGCAAAGCCAACTTCCTGCGTCTCGAGTCGGCGCACTTCTTCGCGGGCCCGAACGATGGCGTCGTCGCTCCGTGGCAGCACTCGTTGTTGCAGCGTTACACGCCTGTGGAGTCGATCGACGAGATTGAGACCAAGTTCGAACAGTTTACGGTCATGGATATGGAGGACACCGTCGAGTACAAGAACGACACGTACGGTCTGCGGACGCTGGATGAGCGTGGCGACCTGCACCGCACGACTGTAGCTAACGTCTCGCACAACTGCTGGATCGTCGACGGAGTGCGTTTCGACGCCAACGTCGAGTGCTACTGGGAACCTGTGTGGGATAAATACATTTACCCTGCGCTGCAGCAAGCAATGTAGATGAAGAAATACTACAAGCAGACAAAGTTCACTTGTTTATTCATGTTTGTATACTGTAGAATGAGCACAACCTCCGACGTCGTCTTAAGCGTTGCACGAGCTGTTGCCCAGAGGCTGCACGTCCAGCGCCTCGCACATCTTGGTGAAGTACGTGATACGCTGCTGCTCGTTCGCCTTGTTGGGAGCATTGGGGCCACACTCGAGCGCGCCGTTGATGATGTCGGTGGATTGGGCGAAGCCGTTCACACCCGCGACGACGTCGTGAATAATGCGGCCGCCCTGAGGAGTCATCCAGTACCAGAGCGCCGTCATCCACGTCACCGCCGTGTCATTCGCAACAATGTCTGGGTTGTCGAGAAGGTCAATGCCTAGAGCTTTTCCGGCGTTGTAGTAGTTGTAGTTCCACGAGAGTTGAATGGGGCCACGGCCGTGGTAGCGACGGCCAGGAGCGCACGGGTACGTGGTGTTGTCACAGTACTGCCACACTGTGTAAGTGTTGCGAGCGTATTCCTCGGCAGCCTTGAAGTTGTCGCTTTCGTGAGCTGTCTGAGCCAGGAAGGCGGCCAACTCGCGCTTATCGTTCGTGTCATTGCCAGTGTTAGCGAACTCCGTGTACTTGTTGGCAGCGTTCACGAGGCCGTTGAAGTTGTAGAGCTCCACGGCGTCCGGGAACATCTCGTGGAATCGCTCCTGGTCGAAAAAACGAGCAAAGCTCGAGTTGCCCGACGCAGTCTCCGTCGCAGCAGGAGTCACATCCGGAGTCGATTGCTGCGTAGGGGACTGCACAACTTCACCGGATCCGGCAGCAGCCACACCGAGCAGACCCATTGACGCGAAAATTCCGGCGAACTTCATGGTTGAAATGGTTGAATCGATGACTTGCTTGGTTGGAGGCGAGATCGAAAGTGAGGATCGCTATGCGACTCGAAATGGCGGGAAGTGCTCGTTCATCCGTGCAGTCGGGATAGAGCTTTCGCCTTCAAAATAGTTGAGGCCACAAGCGCTTCCCCATCCGAACGTTTGTTCATAAGGTCAGATGGCACAACTTACAGACAGTCAATGGTATCCGACTCCAACATTGGCAATGGTGTCCATGTGAAGTGAATTGCAAATCGTTTGTGGCTGTATTCGGTGGCGATCCACGAAAAAAAAAACTGCAACCTCGTCAGCTGTACACGTGAGAATGTCCCAAGACAACCTGCCAGCACCCGTCGTGGGAGAAAGCAACGGGGTGCTGTATCTTGTCTTGTCTCGTGGTGGTGCAGTGATCACCTCGCTCCTACCCTGAACTATACAATGCTGTTCGTACTTACACCTCCGAGGGGTTGCGAATGGATGCCACCTTGCTCCGCGTCCAGTCGTACAACCCGAGCAAGTCTGCATTGATACGAGTGCGGTGGGAGTCATACTCTTCTCGAAGATTGTTCACTTCCTTCTCCAGCTTTTTGACTCCGAGCAAGAGTTTTTGCTGCTCCACCTCCACATGCGAGCTGTTGGATGCTTCAGTGGACTCTTTCAGCTTTTGCTCGCTGTAAAATACCTCTAGCTGACCGTTCCATGCAGCTTGCGCTTTTTGCAGGCGTTTGGAAAGCTCACACGGGACCTTAGTGACCATCTGCAGTCGTTAAATGTATCGACGACGTCAGATAAGCTTAGACAATTGATACACTGCTTGTGGTCACCTACCTGATCGTAGCAAACCCGCATTTCTTGCAGTCGGCTTTCCATCTCTTTCTTCAGCGAGTGATGGCTCTTCGCAGCCTCGCGCATACGGTTCGTCAACGCATCCAACTGCTTCCGGTTCGCTGACCGATACGCTAGTGAGTCTGCTTTTCTGGAGAACGAGAGTAGGCTGTAAGTTCACAATTCACCATAGCAACCCATGCATCGTGCAGCTCCTTACACCGTATCTAGATCCATCGCTATCTCTTGTAGTTTGAACGCTGCGGCCAAGTCGCCTCCCTGCGTTGCATCCACCAGATTCATATCAGCTAGTGTCGCGGTAGCCGAGCGCTGGTCCGTGAAGGAGGCGGGGATCTGCGCCTTCACAGATGCCGGGAGTGCTAGCTTCAACTTGAGCAGCTCCTTATCCAGCGCGAACAGCTTGTCGTCCAACTCGTCGATCTTACTGGCGTAGTTCTGCATAGCTACATGCTGCTGCTCACTGCCTCGAGCAATCTCACTTCGGACGCTGGTAACTGCGTCCTCGATGACGTTCAGTCTCTGGGTCATAAACTCCTTCGACGCGACGAGCTGCAGGAAATGGTTGGTCATCACGTCAGAGGATGGCAGTGAAGTGATCAGCAGCTACATCGTCCTCACCTCCTGATGCAGTAGTCGAACCTCGACTGCATGTTCGTCCTGCACTTGCTGCAGTCTGCTAATCAGCACGCGTAGCTCCTGCACTAGCACGAGATCTGTCAGTCGAGATCGAAAGATCGACTGCAAAAACGTTGGTGGCAATACTCACGTATCGATCCGCTGTGGCCTGTTCGTCTAGCTGCTTGACGGCGTTCTCAATGCGGCAGTCCACAACGCAGCACTGCTGCTGACGCGCCTCCACGTCGTTGATCTGGTTCTGCAGCGTCTCCAGCAGCTCCTGCGACGCCTCGTCCAGCTGCAGCCGATGCCGCGTCTCCACCTGCAGCGACTGCCACAATACCACAGCAACCAATAGCAACAGCATTAGATACATTCAAGTGCACACTGCCAGCAGTGGACGAACGCACCTGGACGGCCTGCGCGAGCTGCTGCACCTGCGGGGAGAGGTCCTGCGCCACTGTACGTAGATTCTGCCGCGTCGTCTGCAGAGCCTCCTCCGCCTTCTCACGGCGGTTGCGCTCGGCCACGAGGTTGTTGCTTCCGCCCAGTATGTGCGGCTTGGCAGCTTTAGTCTGTCCGCTCGCCACCATGGCCCACACTTCCACTTCAACTTGTGTCGTTTCGCGTCCACCACATGATCGATTTGTGCCCCATCACATTTCAAATATAGTGACCTATGACCCCGTTTTAATGACTTTTGGGTCATTCCTTCACTTCACTTTTCAAAACGTGCCACACCAGAGCAAGTGGCGCCGTCCTATCTATCCTACGTCCTAACTGGACCTTCAGTTCTTCCGCCTTCCTGTCGCCGCTTGTCCCTCCGGGAGCGACGTTTATGGCCTCATCGTCTGCGTCTCCTCCGTCTCCGTCGCTTGCCCACAAGAAGCCTAAGCTCAGTCATCCTGATCCTGCGTCGTCCGTCACTTCGTCCTGCAGGACCACGTCCTGCGCTATGAAGACCAACACTCTGCACTCAGTGCGAGGCAACGAGCGTCACTGGGACCTGCTGCAACTGTTAGGCCAACGTACGGCCTTCCCCGCCGAGACGTCAACTGTGGCGCTGGGCGAGTTCGACCCAGACGCTGCACAGGACACGCTCAGCTTCCTACAGGACGAATGTCGCGTCCTAATTATCGGTGCAGGCGGGTTAGGGTGCGAGCTTTTGAAGAACGTGGTACTGTCTGGCTTCACCAAAGTGGACATTATCGATATGGACACAATCGAAGTGTCCAACTTGAACCGTCAATTCTTATTTCGAGCCACAGATGTTGGCAAGTCGAAGGCTGAATGTGCGGCGGCTTTTGTCCGCAACCGCATGAGTTCAGCTGATGTGGACACTAAGGTGGACATCACACCGCATTTCAAGAAGGTGCAGGACATGGACGCGGACTTCTATCGTCAGTTCCACGTGATCCTCTCGGGTCTGGACAACATTGAGGCACGTCGCTACTTGAATTCACTTGTGGTGTCGCTGGCTGAGGTGGACGAAGATGGAGAAGTGGACCCTTCCACCATCATCCCACTGATTGACGGAGGCACCGAAGGTTTACGCGGCCAGGCGCGTGTCATTATTCCTCGGATCACAAGCTGCTTCGAGTGTTCACTTGAGACTTTTCCGCCCCAGAAGAGCTTCCCCATGTGCACAATCGCTGAGACTCCAAGACAACCTGCTCATTGTATCGCATACGCGTTCATTGTGCTCTGGCCACGTGAGTTTCCCGAGAAGAAACTGGACAAGGACTCGCCTGAACACATGCAGTGGGTCTACCAGGCAGCTAAAGAACGAGCTGAGCAGTTCGGTATTGCCGGTGTGACGTACAGTTTGACGTTGGGTGTGGTGAAGAACATCATTCCTGCAGTGGCGTCCACGAACGCTGTGGTCTCGGCCATGTGTGTGAGTGAGGCGCTCAAGGCCATGAGCTACTGCAGTCGCTTGATGAATAATTACCACATGCACATGGGCGCTACTGGCTGCTACTCGCACACGTTCCAATACGACCGTAAAACCGACTGTGTCGTGTGTTCCTCGCAGCAGAAATCCTTGCAAGTGGATCCGGATACGACGACGCTGCAAAAGTTGATCGACCAGCTCTGCGGCGAGGAATTCCGACTGCTCAAACCCTCGGTCAGCTCGGCTACTGCAAATTTGTTCATGCAGGGTCCGCCAGCTCTTCGTACTGCGACCAGCCCCAATCTAGCCAAGCCGCTACGTGAGCTTGTGAAGGACGGAGAAAACCTCACGGTCACGGATGCAGTCTTTGTAGGCGACATGGCGCTGTCATTGCAGATTCTCTTCAAGCAGAAGATTAAAAATGGGGTAGAAAAGCCGACGCCAATGGAAGATTGAGCAGCTTCCTCCCTACTCATGCGCAGCTCAAAGGGTTAACAATATACTGCTGTTCTCGCATGCATGACTCATTATCCTTACTCAAGTCCTTCGTAGCTGTCGCTGTTCTCACACATCACCACTACACAGATACCGACGGATTCTTCTGATGGATGAGCAACTTGTCCAGCAACCTCATCATGTACGTGATGTCTTCCTCGTCCGAACGCACAAACATCTTGACAAACCGAGGCGGCACGTGTGGTCCGCCGAACCCTGTCGGCACTAACCGCGTGTAGATCTCAAAGACCGTCGCCGGGTTATCTTCTGTGTGGGCGTCTGAAGGACGCACAACGACCCACACAGTCTCATCCATGGCTAAGCCGTCGAACTCGCCTTGTCCTTCACTCCTCGCACGCCACACGAACACGACGCGGTCTGCTTCAACGTATCTCCTGATGGCACAATAGACCACAAACGACACGCTTTCACCCGATTCCCACGAGTAATTCAAGCGATATGTCGAGGCCGTTGTGTTCTCCGGGTCTTCAATCCCTTCGCTGTGAGGGTTTTCTCTCGGATCCGACAGCATCGCGAACGACACGGCGTGTTTGGCCTGTTCGAAGCCGAACGGGATGACGGTCGCGTCTGCGCTCTCCAGGAACGTCATGGTCTGATTCCACTTCCACGTCCGCTTGTACATGAGTGAGGAGGAAAACTTGACGTCCGAGTTCTCGATCACCTCGTCCGTCTGTGCGTGGATGGCGTCCAGTTCGTGCACGAACGTCTTGAAGAGTGCCGTGCCCTTCTTCTCCCATCCACCTGACTGTTTGCCTTCCAGTAGCATGAGACTTTCAAGCTGACTGCTAGCTAGTCGATGCTGCAGTAGTGAGTGCATCTGATGAATCAACTTGGTTCGACTGATGACCGCCGCCTTAAGCCGGCGTTGCTGTTCCTCGGACTCCATCCGTCGCTCCTTCTGACGTACACACGTGGCTCTCCACACACTGAGCGCCAAGGCGTCGGCCTTCTCGGCTTCCTGTTTGGCCTTCTGCTGTGCGTTTTTCATCCTCTCGAGCTCCTCCGCCAGGTCCTGCGCCTGACGCTTCAACGTCTCGCGTTTGTCCTTGACGCGCTTGAGATACTTGACCCGCCGTTTGGCCGCCTGGGCGTTCGTGATTTTACGTCGTCGCTCGGCTTTGGCCTGTTGCGGACTTTGCGCCGCATTGCGGTCGCTGTCCGACGTGTTCGGATCGACGGAACTCTGAGCCAGGGACGCCGCGGTCTCCGATACCAGCAGTTGACTGGCCAGCAACAACTCATCCACGACCGGGAGCGTCGACGACGGCTCTGCGACGGACGGTGGCTCGTACTCGCTTAGAAACTGCGTCACTGCCGCGAGCGTGGCGTCCATTTGCTGCCGGTCCTCCATCTTGCAATTATTTTACGTTAGCGTCTATGTTCGATACTGCGCCTTCTGAAGGGAGGCACCGGGATTCTCAATACTCATCATGCGACGGCCACCGGCATGATATCATCTCGATAGCATTCGTTTACTTTGTATTAGTTGCTGTCGTCTACAGTTTCAGCTCCATCACGACGTCCGAGTCATCCGAATTCACCTTCGACTCGTCCACTAGCAGCAGTCTCTCATCGCTAGTTTAACATCGGCGATGTCCTCCTCGTCCGCCTTCCTCAGCAGCTTCACGAACCTATTATCACGCGAGTCGCTACTGCCCGACTGTCCGTCAAGACCCATGAGCTTCAACTGTGCGTACGTCTCCACTCTCGACGCGGGGCTGTCGGGTGAGTCGGACGGACGGATCACGAGCCACGCGCGTTCGTCCGAGTACAAACCGTCGAACTCGTCCTGGCCTTCGGACAACACACGCCACACGAACACCACGCGGTCCTTCTCGATGTACCGTCTCAATACGCTGTAGACGACGAGCGTTGCTGTGTCACCGAGCTCGAGAGTGTAGTTGAGACGATACGTTATCGCCGCAGTGTTGTCCGGATCGTCGATCTGGCCGGAGTAGTGACGACCGCTTGAATCTGACAGCAGGACGGATGACAGCGCGTGCCAGGTTTGCTCGTAGCCGAACGGGAGGACGGTGGCGTTCGCGCTTTCAAGCAGAGTCCGGTCCTGATTCCACTTCCGTGTCAACGTGAACTTCTCGGCGGCAACAGTTTGCACTCTTTACCTCTGACACATTCATCCGTCTTGATGTGCATCGAGTCCAGCTCGCCTATGAAAGTCTTGAAGAGCAGCGCACCCTGTGCTACCTGGTCCGTGCAAGTGAGGTTTTTCATTGGGACGGGTTTCATAAGCAACGCACTCATATGACGGACCAGTTCGGCTCGACAAAGCACAGCTGACTTGAGCTGTTGCTGCAGCTCCTCAGCTTCCAATCGCTTCTCCTTCTGCCTTGCAGCGGTGGCCCTCCATGCACTCAACGCGAGTGTGTTCGCCTTCTTTTCCTCCTCCTTCGCCTTCGCATGGGCTTCTAGGAGTCGACTTAACTTGGCCGACAACTCTCGCTCTTGACGTCTCAGCGTCTCCCGTTCGGTCAGCAGCTTCTTACAATATCGATCTCGTCTTTCGTTGGCCTTGAGTCTGGACTGTTCAACTGCGTTTGCTTTCTGTGGCTCAATGCTGTGAGGCCAGCGAAGCAAAGCACTTTCAACTGGCGAGTCTCCTGTGTCTGTAGACAGGTTGAATTCATGGAGGAATGCTGCCATCGCGTCGTCCATTGCTTCGCCGTCTGTCATCGTGTGTGTGAATGCACTTCTGAGCTCTGTACGGGCGCTTGCCTAGGCGCTCGCACTGGATATTGCACGTTTTGTGATAGACCAGCAGCTCGCCCCGGCTACCTCCTTCTAAGTCGCGTGAGCAAACTGAACGTCATGCCGAGTCATGACATGGATAACGTGGTGCTGATGATGCCGAGACATGATCGAAGCCAACAAGTAGAGTATATAATTTCGGATGTGTATGTACTAAGTTAAAATTGGTGAGATGGCCAGGAATTCATTTACTTGTCCTGCAAGACTACATGTAGCCTCCAAAGTTGAGGCTCAAATCCGTACATGTACCCTACTGCAATCGAAACATGGCCGCTCTTACATGTAGTTCGAGCAAAATTCTAGTAGGTATTGGCTCATTTTTTTTCTTGTACATGTACCTACGACCATCCTCGCTTTCGGAAAAGCAGCACGTCAGCTACATTGCTCCGGCTTAGGCAAGTTGGCATCATTACTTCTGTCGTAATGCAGTACACCCTCCACGCGTCTACAACGGTCGCCTCCGTATTAGCTCGCTCATTTCGCACCTTGCTTACATTCGTGACTGAGTGTGCTAGGTACATACATTTGTACTTGTTTTTGGTTAAGCGGGTGGAGCGTCGTTCACTGTTCCATGATATTGTTGTTTCGTTGCCGCTGAAGAACCTCTCAGTTACAGTGAAGACATCTCTGTTGTCAGCTGTGACTAACTTGGTATGATAGGTTGTTCGCGATTCCTCATTGCAACTCTGGCAGTGTAGTGTGTCCGTATGGATATTGGAACCATGGCCATAATTCGACAAAAGGTCCGTCGACCAACAGCCGTTGCCCTGCCTGCTTGATGGCATTGATGCTTGCCCTTCCGTGAGTATCCGCCAGCGGTCTGCTTGCCGTACAACACTATAAATGCTGTCGTCATACTCTAACATGGTTCAACCGATAAGTTATTGCCACTGCAGTGAACTCCACTCGGGTCGTTATAGTAGTAAACGCCACGTTCGCTTGAAGCACCGTCGCGACCAAACTCATGCTGCGAATGAAGACGTCGTAACTTTCAGAGGCAAATGGTATGGGTCTCGTCGAGCAGCATTTTCTCAAACATGTGCATGATATCGTCGACGTCTTCCTCGTCCGCCTTGGCGAGCACTTTGACGAACTCATTCCCACGGACATCCGTCTCCGAAGTCAAGTCGATTCCAACAGGCATTAACCGCGTGTAGGTCTCCAATGTCATGGCACTACCTTCGTTCGCTCGACGAAGCACATACCACGCAGTTTCATCAGTGTAGAGTCCCTTGAACTCTCCTTGTCCTTCTGTAAGTGCACGCCACACAAACACAACTCGATCGTCTTCCACGTATCTCCTCACCACAGTGTGGATGACCAAAGTGGCGCTGTCTCCCGAAGAGTTTAGGTGACACTCGAGAGTTGTGCATGTAGTGTTCTCGTCGTCTTTGTAGTGAACTCGACTGGAGTTTGCCAGCAGTGTGAGGGACAACGCATGGCAGGTTTCGTCAAATCCAAAAGGGACAACGGTTGCATCTGCACTCTCCAGGAATGTCATGTCTTGATTCCAGTCCCGTATCAACTCCAGTTGCAGTGGCAGTGACGACAGCTTCAGGTCGGCACCAGCAATGACCTCGTCAGTCATGGCATGCATTGAGTCGAGCTCCTGCAGGAACGTCTTGAACAGTGATCCTCCACTTGTCAACGAGTTCATTGGGCTTGGAGCCAGACGTTGTTGTGGTGCCTCGTTCATGTTGCGGATCAGTCGAGAGTGCTCAAGAACGAGAGCTTTCAGTCGTCGCTGTTGTTGTCCAGCTTGTAATCGACGCTCCTTCTGGCGGATGGCAGACGCTTTCCATGCACCTAACGACAAGTTGGTCGTTGCTTGCATTACAGAAATCGCTTGAGCTTTTTGGAGCTTGTTCAATTCTGCAGTCAATTCGATCGCTTGCTGCCTCAGCATCTCGCGTTCTTTTCGGACTTTTTGCACATACCGATGTTGTCGTTTGGCAGCCAGAGCGATACGTCGTCGTTCCTTGGTGGTCAGTAGAATAGAATTCTTGCTGTCACTTGGACTACTTTGACCATCGTTGCTCTCCGTTTCGACCGACTGCAAATCGTCCAGATCCGTCGAAGACTTGAATTCGTGGAGAAATTGCGTTAATGCTGCCATGGACGCCGAGTCCATTTGCTGATCAAATGACATGACTCCTTTCCAAGCTGGGATATTTTGAGTTGTGAAGGTCTCTACCGGTAGTAGAGACCTTCTTAGAGACTCTACTCATTGAACACCAAGGAATATCCAGTGGACGTGATCCCGCGCAAATCCGTTGTGTCACGACGAGATTGCTACAGCCGGTGGCATGATATTGAACGTGATCCCCCAACCAGCATCACCATTTCTTTCAAGTCCCTCGTATCCTGGATACAGGAAGTTCTAGTTCAAGTTGCCTGTTCCAAGCGTAGAATTCCCAGCTTTTGCATCGCTTGCTCAATGTCTTCCTCATCCACTTTCACCAGTAGTTTCATGAACCTTTCTCCACGCGTGTCTTCGCTTGTCAATTGTCCTTGGAGAGTCATAGGTTTTAACTGTGAGAATCCCTCGATTATTGTGACGGGGACGTCATGATCAACTGACGGACGGACCACCAACCAAGTGTTTTCACTCTGAAAAGAGACCTTCAAACTCGCCTTGTCCTTCAGTCAGCACGCGCCACACGAACACCACACGGTCCTTCTCGACATAGCGTCGTACCACATTGTAAACCACCAAAGTGACGTTGTTGACGTAATTCAGGCGATACGTTATCGCTGCCGTGTCCTCCGGGTCTTGAATCTCGCCACAATAGTGACATCCGCTCGGGTCTGACAGGAATTTGGACGACATGGCATGCCAGGTTCGCTCAAAGTCAAAGCGGATGATGATGGCGCCTGTGCTGTCAAATAGAGTTCTGTCTTCATTCCACTTGCGTCTTGTCCTGTAGGTCTCAGACGGTGACAGCGTAAGTTCCGTCTCGGCAATGAAGTCGCTTGTTTTGGCGTACAAAGAGTCCAAGTCGGCCACGAACGTCTTGAACAGCAACGCGCCACTCACATCTCTCGCTTGAATATGTTCCTCACACATAGCAACTGGTTGCAATAGGAAAGCGTTCAAGTTATTGATGAGCTCAAATTGACTGGAAACGGCAGTACTTAGTTGTCGCTGCTGTTCCTCCGCTTGTAGTCGTCGCTCTTTCAGGCGTTTAGCTGTGGCTCTCCACGCGCTCAAACTCATGCTGTTTGCCTTCTTCATCTCCTCTTTTGCTCTCACTTGAGCAGCTCGTAGCTTGTGTAGTGTTGCAGTGAGTTCTCGTTCCTGCTGCTTGAGCGTCTCCCTTTCGTTTCTCAACTTCTGACGGTATCGAACACGACGATCAGTTGCTTTGAATCTGCTTCGCTCGGTCGGATGCGTACCACGAGTGCTTCTGTCTTGCTCTAGAAACTCTGTAGACGACTCATACTGAAGGAGAAACTCTTCTGTCGCCGCCAAAAAGTCCTCATCCATTGCGTCGTAGTGCTCCATCTCGCACGCAAAACTGGTAGCAAGCTTCTGCTTTGCTCTCTCACTGGATTTTGGCACGTTCAAAAACGTTTAGAGACTCAGCTGAAGACTAAACAAGTCTCAGGACACTTCATTTCCATCTACTAACGTCAGAACTCGCCCGAGTTTCATCAAGTAACAACTTACCCAACATTTGCTTCATATCGTTGACGTCTGCTTCGTCCGCCTTTGCCAGAATCTTGATAAACCTGTTAGCACGCGTATCGTCGTCCGACGGACTGCCGAATCCAACAGGCATTAACCGTGTGTAGCTCTCCAGGATCATCTTGTCTTTGTCATTCTCTTGAGTCAACGGACGAACTACAAACCACGCAGTTTCCACTGTCTGCAGGCCGTCAAACTCGCCCTGACCTTCAGCAAGCGTCCGCCACACAAACACTGCACGGTTCGACTCGACATATCTCTTGACCGCATTGTAGACCACCAACGTGGCGCTGTTGCCCAGTTCTCGAGAGAAATTGAGGAGATACGTTCGGATCGCCGTGTTCTCGGGGTCCTCCAGCTCGTCGTTGTAACTCGGAGCCAGAATCATCAACGACACGGCACGACACGTTTGCTCGAAGCTGAAGGGGATCTCCGTGGCGTCTGCACTCTCGAGGAAACTCTTGTCCTTGCTCCACTTGCGTGTCAACTCGTAGGTCAAAGGTGGGGACAGTTCAAAGTCCACATTCCCGATCATTGCGTCTGTCTGAGCGTACAGTGAGTCCATTTCTTGGATAAAAGTCTTGAGTAGTGCAGTACCTTTGCGGTTCCTCTTGGCTGTTTTCTCTTCGTATGCGTCGAGACTATTGAGCATCCGCTGCTGAGTCAACAACGTTTTCATCCGGTGGATGAGTCCTGACTGGTTGTTTACAGCAGTCTTGAGACGTCTCTGTTTGTCTTCAGACTCAAGTCTTTGCTCTTTCTGTCGTAATGCAGTCGTCTTCCACGCACTCAACGTCAGCATCTTCTTGTTCCTTGTGGTCTTCTCCTTATTGTGAGCATCTTGCAACTTCTTGAGTTTCTGTGTCAACTCAACTGTTTGCTTCTTGAGTGTCTTCCGCTCAACTTTGAGCTTCTTGAGGTAACGCACTCGACGTATAGCAGCCTGTGCGTTCTTGATCTTGCGACGTCTTTCAGTCGACGTGGGGCTATCACTACCAGCTTCAGGCAAATTCTCACTTCCGTCATTGACGGTCTCCGATAATAGCGACACTTCCTCGACTGGTGCCTCGTACTCTCGTAGGAATTCAGTCATCGCCGCCATTGAAGCTGCCTCCAGTTGCTGCTCGTCCGTCATCTTCACGCTCAAGGTCTCACGTATCGAGTTGTGTAGTGCACATATTGAACACAGGAAAGGACATGACGCTATGAACATTTGATGAGGAAGTTTGTACCATCTCCAACTTTACTCATGTTGCAGTAGTTTGGCCATCATTTGCTTCATATCGTTTACGTCCGTCTCGTCCGCCTTGGCGAGAATGTCGACGAACCTGTTCACCCGTTCATCAGTATCCGATTTCAAGTCGAACCCAATGGGAACTAAGCGTGTGTAGCACTGCAGAACCATAGCAGGACCTTCGTCAGTGTGTGTCTTCAACGGCCGCAGTACAAACCACGCGCTTTCATCTGTGTGAAGACCTTCGAACTCGCCTTGACCTTCAGCAAGAGCTCGCCACACGAACACTACACGTTCGGCTTCGACGTACCGCCTTACTACTATGTAAACCATCAACGTCGCACCCTCACCTAACTCGCTAGTATAGTCCAAGCGATACGCTCTGGTTACTGTGTTCTCGTCGTCATCAATCTCCCCAGTGTAACCTGGAGCCAGCAGTAGCAACGACACGGCGCGACATGTTTGGTCGAAGTCGAATGGGATGACAGTCGCGTGTAAGTCTGTAGGTCAATGGTGGGGACAATTCAAAGTCCACAGTGTTGATAACGTCGTCTGTCTGAGTGTATAGCGACTTGAGTTCACTTATAAACGTCCTGAACAGTGAGGTTTGCTTCGTGTCGCTTGTTGGAGGATATGAGTCAATTGTCTCGCAATTGAACAGACAATGCTGCAGGAGTTCTGTCATTCGATGGATCAGGTTGGCTCGACTGAGCACGGCTGCCTTCAGTTGTTGCTGCTGCTGCTCAGCTAACTCTCGCCAGTCTCTCTGTCGTACAGCCGTAGACCGCCACACCCCAAGCTCAAAGCTGTTGGCTTCATCCTATGCCAATTTCTGTCTCTGCAGCATTTTTAACTGCGCTCTCAGCTCCTGTTCTTGTCGTTTGAATGTCGTTCTCTCGTCCTTGAGTTTGTTGAGATATCGAAGTCGACGTTTGGCAGCCTTCGCGTTCGCGAGCTCGCGTCGTCTCTTCACAGCGTCCGGAGCTGCATCTTTGCTGGCGTTGACACTTATACCCGACACATTGTCGTCTGTTGAATTCCCGTCGTTGCTGGTGGTTGGTGACGAGTTTGAGAAAGTTGTCATTGGCAGCTCTGCCTCAAAGAGTCGATCTGCTGGGTAGTTGTCGATTGACTCGTACTCGCGTAAGAATTCTGCCATCGCTGCGACGGACGCGGCGTCTACTTGGTCGTAACCCGTCATGTTGGTGTCTAAGTCTGGGTTGTCTAGTAAAAGGCGATGCCGCTCACACCTGGATTTGCGTTCTGCCCTTGTCATCCAATCTACTCTTTTGACGCAAACGTGCGTGGGTGCAGCAAGATGGTAATGCTGCTTTTCTGATTACGGTACACCTCGTCATGAACGTTATCATTTGCTCAAGTATCGTCAAGATGAAGCTTTTCCAGCCTCTGCTTGGTGCAGCGGCGCACTCCCGCCTTTCACAACATTTCCTGGCCACGTTATAGGACGTTCATGGGTAAGGATAACGCAATTGAGTTAAGTTTACGATGCGAATATATGTACATGTAGCGAGTTCCCTCAAGAATATGAAAGACCATGTATCCATACCTGGTATGCGTCGCATGCTGCACTGGATATTCAGCTTTGTTTGACAAGGTGTCGACAAGAAAAAAATGACCATGATTCTAGGTATAAGCGGCTCGTTAGACACCAACGGAATACATGTACCGGGAACTCTCAAACTAATTTTTAGTGCCCGTTTTTGCTCATTCTTCCTGAGCTTTCACCAAGATCAATAAAGCGCGAACAAGTATTTATTCAACAAAACTTATCATGAACCTACTTCGATTGACCACATTCAAGCTCAGTCAGCTAGCATCGCCCAGTGTTCTTCATTTCGTCTTCATCGGCCTTGAGATATACGTACCTAACTGAACAAAGCGGTCAGTGTTTTGTGATGCCCATTGGCACCAAACGCGTGCAGATCTCCAAAACCGTATCAGGAATCTCGCCGGAGTATCCACCGAGCACCGCAATCCACGCAATTTCGTCCATGGTTAAACCATTGAAGTCTCTTTGCTCTTCATGCCACACAAACACCACGCGATCTGCCTCAATATATCGTCTTTTCGCGCAAATACATCAAAATTTACAGCGTCGCCCACCTTAGAACGATATCCCTGCGGTACCTCACGGCAACTGTGTTTTTGGGATCGTCAGCTTGCTCGTCTTGCAGATAATTGATAGCAAGAGCGACGACATAACCCGCCATGTTTCTTCGAAGCTGAATGGGATTCTCTTTGTGTCGATACTTTCGAGGAACTTGGCCGTTTGCTTCCAATGTTCAGTTCCTCCGTCAGCTCTCGTTCCTGTCGCTAGAGTGACTCCCTTTTATCCTTCACTGCCTGACTTGTACGCGCACTCTTGATCTTACGTTTCTCCTCCAGAGTTAGTGCCTTCACTGCGCGATGTGATCCTGTGTTGGCCTTCATTCTGGCTGAGGCGCCACGACTTTCATCGCTTATCGATGCGAGTAGCTCCTCGATCTCCAGTTGGAGCTGGTAACAAGCGAGTAGCAGGCTTTCAGTTTCTTGATGCGAGACATTCATAGACTCTTTAGTGACACAATGCACCAGCCGGAGGGCCATTGTCGCTACCAACGAGGACGCGTTGTGTGTTCCGAACCGCTCTAGATCGAAAATGAGACGTGAGAGAAAGTTCACAACTTGCCCACATCGACTGCCCGTGATTGCTCTCGCTGCTGCCCCCTATGCGTCCTGCGTTGAATGGTTTATCTGAGCAGGCAAGCGGTTCGCTTTTGTCTCACAACTGATGAGTCCTCGCGGATAACGTGGCCATGTGATCACCATACACATACATCATATTCGTCTACTGCGAGTCGCCACCGTGCATGCAAGCTTCTCTCCGAACAAATTATATCCATTACACAACGAGATCACTGAATCGAAAGCGAACGAATAGGCTGCTCTACCCTACGACTGGTTCGTTCGGTCCTGCAGCGGCGTGGTCATCGCTGATGTGCTTTGCTGCGCGACAGGAGATGTCACAGACTGCTGGCTAGACCGGCGGGCCTTTTTCACGGACCGACGAGAACCACTCTTCGGACTGCTCAAGCTAGGGGTCCCTGGCTTCTTCGTCATCGGCGTCGTCGTCCCGTTCGCGGCCTTGCCCGTGCCCTGCTCGTAGATCTTCGGGTTGATCGTCACGCTCTTCGTGGCATCATTCGTCTTGTAAATACCCACGAGGCGATCAGCGAGCTCGAACATGTTGTTGCGCAACGAGATGATGATGAACTGCGCGTTGCGCGTGCGTTGCTTGATGTAGTTGCCCACGATCGACACATTCTTGAAGTCCAACGCAGCATCGATCTCGTCCATCACGTACAGCGGCGTCGGCTTGTAGTGGTGCAGCGCAAATACAAGGGCCAGCGAAGCGAGGGTCTTCTCACCACCAGAGAGGTTGGAAATGTTTTTCCAGCTCTTCTTTGAGGGCCGAACACTAAACACCACGCCCTCCGAGAATGGGTCCAAGGAATCCACGAGTTCTAGTTCCGCATCACCGCCGAGGGTGATCATCTGGTACATCTCCTTCAGCTTCAGCGTGATGGTGCGGAAACCCGTCATAAACTCCTCCAAGCGCTTGCGTCGCAGCTCATCGTATTCGTGCCGTTTCGCATCGCGGAGCTTCGTCGCTTCCTCTAGCTCCACGACACGGGCCTTGTATTCTTCCTCCTTCTGTTTGTACTCGGTCAGCGCACCCATGTTCACGTTCGCCTTCAACTCATCACGCTGCTGCTCTAGCACGGAAATCTCGTACTTCATTTCCTCCTTGCTGTAACGAGACAACGCAGCCGTGTCCAGCATAGGAAGCTTCTCCAGAGTGACGTCCAAGTTAGCATCTTCTTCTTCACTGTCCTCGTCCTCCTCCTCCTTGTGCTCTTCATCCATGTCCTCGTCTTCGTCGGCATTTCTGTTTTTCTTTTTACGCTTCCGAGCAGGCAGGTCTCTTTCATCCTCGAAGACGCCAGCGTTCTGTTCTTGCTCCGTGATAAACGCAGCGTGCAGAGACGTAAGCTTCGTCTTCCAGTACGTCTCCTTCTTGCCGTTTTCTTCCAGCATTTTCTCACAGTCCTCCAAGCTGTTGGCTAGATCCACTTCCGCACTCGCCATTTCATCATACTCCTTCTTCAGCTTCTTGTACTTTGTCTCGTCCTTACGAAGCTCCTTCTCCTTCGCGGTAACCTGCTCTTGGACGGTCTCGCATTTCTGAAGCACCGCCAGCGCCTTCTCCTCCATCGCAGTGATCTGTTCGCGAGTATCCTCGATCTTCTTTTTCGCTGCTTCGATGTCTTCCTCGATCTTCTTCAGGGCCTGCTCGTTCTTCTCGGTGTTCTTTTGGCTACTTTTGAAGTCAACTCGAATCTTGGTCATCTGCTTCGTTTTCTCCGCGATTTGCTTTGAAATCTTTTTGGCTACATCTTGCTCCTTGCGCAGCTTCTCGCCACCCACGTCGAGGATCTGCTCTTTCATTTTGGCCAGTTTAGCAGCCATTTTGTCCACCTTCATCTTAGTGGTTTTGTACTCGGCTTCCTTGACAGTCTTCGTCTTATTGAGGTTCTCAACCTGCTTCTTAGCTTCCGGAGAAAGCGTCGTTTGCTTCTCCAAGATACTCTTGTTTTTCTTGAAATCCTCAAGGCGCGTCTTGGTGGCGCTGACATTCAACTCGATCTTCGGCAAATCGTTATCATACTGCTCGATTTTGCGAGTGAGATGAGATAGTTCCTTCTCCAGCGACGCTTTCTCGTCACGAATTTGTTCCAGTTCATTCCGAAGAGACGATGCCTCCTCTTGCAAAGCCTGGATCTCGCTTTCGCTTAAACCGCTTGCAAGCGTACTCGACATGCCACCGCTGCGAGCTCGCTTACCGCCGCCAGACATGGCACCGGACATCTCCACCAGCTGTCCGTCCAAAGTCACAACGCGGTACTTGCACTGCCGTCCTTGGTAAGCAATCGAAGAAGCCTCGTCTAGGTCCTTCGCCACTAGTGTGTCACGCAGAGCAAAGTAAAACGCTGGCAGAAACTTCTCGTCGTTTACCTTCACTAAGTCGAATAGCCGTGGGGCTTGTTGTCCAGAAGGAGCAGTAACACCGCGGAAGTGCTGCGAGTACTTCGACTTGAGGTAAGCTTGCTTCTCCAAAATCAGGAAGGTAGCGCGTCCCAAATTGTGCTTGCGGAGGTACTCAACACATGCCTGTGCGCCTGATGTCGTTTCTACAACCAAGTTGTTCAGCGCGCCACACGCAGTTGAGATGGCAACGTCGTACTTGCCATCGATCGCACCAAGGTCACCCAGGCGACCGAACAATCCAGCTTTTTCCAGCGGCTTGCCTGGTTTGGACGCATTGAGCAACTCGCGCAGCATACGGTTCCTTGTAGCATGAGACTGTACAGCTCCAGAAGCCTCTTCGGCCTTTGTGCGTGCCTCACGATATTTTTCCGCAACAGCGGTTTCTCTGCCTTTGACGCCATCCAGTTCTTCCTGGGCAACGATAATGCGATCCTTCATCTTCGTGAGCTTCTCACGCTTCTCATTCTGCTCTTCCTCGAGCCCGCGCAGATTCGCTTCACCCTCAATGACTCCGCACGCGTTGGCTTCAAGCGCCTTCTTGGCATTGGTGACGGGCTCTTCCACCAGCTGAATCTCAGTCTCGGTTGTGTCGATCACTGACCGCAGAGCATTCATCTCAGTCTGGAACGGCTCCATCTCTTGCTGAATATCCTCCATGGTACTTCGAAGCTTGGCAGTCTCTTCCTTGTGACCCTCGATAATGTTCTCCAGCACTTGCTCCTGTTTCTTGAGCTTCGTCTGCAGCTTCTCCACCTCCTTCTCCAGCTGCGGTACCAGTTCTTCATTCTCCTGCACCTTTTGCTCAATATTCTTCTGCTTCTTCAGCTCCTTCTTCTGCGCCGACTGTAACTCCTTTTGTCGCTCCTTTGCGTACTTAAGTTCTTCGCGCAGCTTCACGTCCTGCTTCTCAAAGTCAGCGTACTCTGTTTTCGCCTCATCCAGCTGTTTGGCAACTTCATCGTGCTCGCTCTTCACGCGCTGGTAGACTGCCTCAACAGACTGAAGCTCCTCGCGGTTCTTCTCCATACGAGCCAGCTCAGCCTTGTACTTGGCCTGCAGCTCGTCGCGCTTGGACTCACACAACTCGCGGTTCTTGGACGCCTCTGTGATCCACAACTGGTACAGAATGTTCGTCTTCATGTACACTTCCTTCTCCTTGCGGAGATACTCAAGTGCCTCAGCACGTGGTCCTTCAAGATGTGTCTTCTCCTTCTCCACGAGCTTGACACGGTTGACTTTATCTCCACGTACTTCGTTGCATTGCTCCACTTCGTCCCACACTTTCTCTGTAGGTTCTACATAGACATTGGAGCCAATGATATCTTCTAGATACTCTAGTAGTCCGTCCTCATTGGTGCCTTCAGCTCCCTTGCTCTTCATCATAGCGATCTGCTCCACTTCTCCCTGTAAGATGAGGAACCGGTTGTTGTCCAAGTCAATTCCCTTGTCCTGTAGTAGTTCTGTGACACTTGTGAAGTTACTGGGACGATCGTTAATGTAGTATTTGCTCACGTTGCTCTTAGTAGCTGTACGTGTGACACTGAAGTGGGAGTTCGGCACGACAGTGTAGTTAGCTTCATTGTCTGTAACTGAGTCACTCTCCCCTTTGTCATCTGTGTCGATGATCTCTTGGAAAAAGACAGAAACTGTAGCCATGTCCAAGTCCGGGAAACCAGCAGAGCGATGTACAAGCTCCGAGACTTTCTTAAGACGAAGCTTAGACGCGCGTTTGCCGAATACAAAGAGCAGCGCGTCGATGACGTTGGATTTGCCACTTCCATTGGGGCCTACAACAGCACTGAAGCATATGTGGAAAGGTCCAATCTCCACTTTACCAGCGTAAGACTTGAAATTCTCCAATTGCATCTTCGTAATCATCAGGCGCTTCACAGGCGCAGACTTGGCGGGCGTCGACTGCGTCTGGGACTCATTTACAGTCTCCTGCGTCTCCATTGGCTGCGTCGTCTCCTGATCCTCCGCTGTAGGCGGCGCGGTGGCGTCCACGTCTTCACCTACGATGCTTTTTGGGTTTCCTTTGCGCGCGGAATGGACTCACTTGAGTTTTGTATGTTCTGCAGAACTTGGCTACATTGTAAATATTTTTCAAATAGACAAGAGTGAAGGTCACTTCCAGTGTAGCCATCTTTGATTGACAGTATCAGTCGTCGCTTCAGATGCCGCTATCGCTCGAAGCTGAGACTTCTCTGCGTGTCTTCGCAGGGGCCAAACTGCCTCTGGACGCACTCGGCCGCGTCTTCTCCTTCGTCTGGACGCTTCATGACGCTCTAAAGTTCGAACTGACGGACGTGGTGATCGTTCTGCTGGCCACACGCGACGCTCCATGTCCTTTGGGACTTCCAGATAGTGTCGGTGTCTCTGGTCAATTGCATATGCTACAGCTGCTGCATCACTTCCAGGCCGAGGGATTCTCCACTGACGCAATGGACGGTGCATCTCGCTGTGGCCACTTGGATGTGGTGCAATTCCTTCACTTAAAGCGGAACGAGGGCTGCACTAGTCGCGCATTGGACGGCGCTTTAGACGCACAACACTTGAATGTGGTGCGTTTCCTCATCCAACATCGACCAGAGAAATGGTCGGGAAGAGCGACACGCTGGGCGGCGGAGAACGACGATCTACAGGCCATTCGAGACATACTTAAGGAGAACAGAGACACCCCCACGGCTGAAGCGAAGGTTGTGGCTTACAAGCACAAGCAGACGGAGATGCTCAAGGTTCTGTACGAAGAGGGCACGGACGCACGGCCGTCGTACACTTTGGTGCATGCCTGTGCGGACAGAAACCTGGAGATGGTCAAGTATCTCACTGCGAGGGGCGAAGGGTTCGTCAAAAGTGCTATGTCCGAGGCCATAGCGACGGGCGAATTGGAGATTGTCAAGCATCTGCATGAACATGTACCTCAGAGATACACAGAGGCTAGTAGAGTAGTCCCGATACAGGAAGCGGCGCTGAAGGGACAGCTGAAAGTGCTGCAGTACTTGAACGAACATGCGCCGGAGCTGTCGTGCACTACCAAAGCTATGGACGACGCTGCGGCGGGGGGTTATGTGGAGATTGTCAAGTATTTACATGAGAATCGCGAGGAAGGCTGCACAAGTCGAGCGATGGATCGAGCTGCTGCAAAGGGACATCTCGAGGTGGTGAAGTTTCTCCATGAACATCGAGAAGAAGGATGCACTACGGACGCTATGGACTACGCTGCATTATGGGGCCACTTGGATGTCGTGCGCTTTCTGCATGAGAACCGCCAGGAAGGATGTACTATAAGGGCCTTTCATGAAGCTGCATTGCGCGGCCATGTGCAGGTGGTTGATTTCCTCATTCGCAACCGACCTGCAGACTGTAATATTGCACATGGAGTCAAGCTTGCAAGTCAGCGGAAATGTCAAGCAGTGCTCGAGCTATTGGAGTCGTACAAGCCGTTGTGATTCTCACGCGTCGAGGTTGAATAATTTTCATACAAGCTACTTGTATACTGCTTTGATGCTTCGTTTTTATGGGTTTAGGGTCTTGGCACGTGCTGCCCTAGTGCATTGATGATAAATTGAATGGGGTCATGAGGCAGTGAAATGCCAGTTGGTACAGCACCGTGCCGGTATTTCTTCTTGAAGTGATACACGGTAACGATACAACCTCCAGCATGTACTTGGTGGTGAGCAGATTTTAGAGTCCTCCGCACGCAACGACATACCCCAGTTGAGAGTCCGGGCAGTGGTGACGCAGCCAATGTATTGGTGCTCCGATTTAAGGTCTCGAATCCTTGTGCAGCCATACTACTACCCTGCTCTTGACACAAGAGTCTTGAGCGTGTTCGACTGCATCCCGATGGCATGTGAAGGTCTTGCATTTCAACAACGATAGACGTCGGCGCAACAACTCGTGTATTCTCGGCGACTGATGTCGGGTGGACCTGCCTGTTGTCCTGCCAAACGACGCTGTGGACGTTGGTGGTGATCCTCAGCTTTCTTGCCAAGGAGTCCTTGGCAAGGACACACCCTCAAAAAGCAACTACAGGCTGACGTTGAAGTTGCCTCCACGTCGTATCCAGATTTGTCAGACGGTGGGATGTTTAGTCCGATCACAGTGCGCATCATCTCGACCAAGTTGCAGTGCATTCCGCGGTCTCCGTTACCAACACAAAGCACTACATCTACACGAATCACTCTCACACATCGCCCGTCGGGTCCTTCCGCTGGACGTGCTGCTGCTTCGCAGTCTTGCGGCGGTGGAAGACTCCGCCTCCTACCAGCGCCAGCCCAACGATGATCCCGACAATCAGCACCGGCAGCGTCGACTTGAGCAGGTGCTGGACGAGGTGGTAATAGTCAACCGACGAGCTACCAACCGTGGCACTCTCCTCGGCCCAATACGCGGGGAAGATGACCTCCGCCACCAGGTTGGGCCACAGCACATCGGACATCGGCGCCGACGCGTTGAGAGCCGAGTACGACATGGCGTACGACGCCATCAGCCGCTTGTGCGCCACTATGGTCTTGCCCGTGCCGGCCTCCACGTCGATGTACGTCACGTACTTGTCGATATAGTCCTGTTTCAGGTCGCCCGAGTCCGAGTCGTACATGGAGTCTCCCGACGCTACAACGCTGTCGCTCATGGTGATCTCCACAGCATCCAGCAGCGACGTATTGCCGTAGATGTAGATCGGGTACGAGACATAAGCCAGGAACCCCGCTGAAAACGCCAGCGGTTGAACGCCGTCCACCGGCCAACCTGTTCCTTTAGCATTACTATACTCTGAGTTGACCAGCAGGTCGTTGGGCGGACTGAAGCGATGCAGCGTGATGCCTTCGTAGTCGACCTCCGTTCCAGTCGAGTACAGCGTCACATTCTGCTTGCCTTCGTCCAGATACATGTCCGAAGACGACTGAGTGAGAGTGTCCTCAAAGCCCGTCATACCTGCACCACCTGGCTTGATACTAGTAGCGTCGTTGCCTTGAACGGCGCTGCATGTGAGGTTCGACGTTGGGTTGGCGCAGTTGCCATAGTTGTTGAACGCGATAATCTCCACCAGTGTCGGGTTGCGACGCTCTTCGCTGAGCGTGGTGACCCACAGCGCCGTGGACGTGTATCCGTTGAATTCTTTGTAGTCGAGAATCTCCGTGTCATCGGCGCAACCCGTGATCTGGATGTACGTCTCGAGATTATCAGCCGACGGAGGCGTCTTTGAATAGTCAAGTCCCGAATCCTCCGCGATGCCCGGGAGTGGAGCAGCACAGTCCAAAAGCTTCGCACAGATCACAGGTGTTCTCTCTGAAAGTCGCAGCTTCTGCCGTGCCGTACTCCTCAGCGTAGATATCCTCTATGATTCCACACGTGACGTTGTTGATAGCAACTACGCTTGCGCCCAACGCGCACTGTTTGCACTCGTACCAAATGTCCAGGCAGGCGTCGCCCTCGCAACTCGCACACTTGCTGTCCCATCCGTTAGTCACATTGCAGCTCGTGACGTACTCGCTGCCAAGTCCAAGTCCGGCCAACAAACTCGGGTATCCGAGTGCCCACTGCGACACTGTCCTCGTCACAAAGATTCCGTTGTAGACAAACCCTGACAGATCGAGGTCTGCAATGGCCTCCGGTCCGGTCGCCAGGAACGTCAGCACTTTGCCATCACTCGCGACGTTGTTCATGGCCACGGGGTCGAGCGAATTGAGACCGTTAACCCACCGCATCATCTGCGGACCGTAGTTTTCGATCGCCTCTGCAATGACCGTCTCGTTCGTGGAGAAGGACCCAGCCGCGAGTTTCATAAGGAAAGCTGCTTCACCTCCTGCCTGGGCGATAACATTCAAGTACCCGACATCGAAGCTCGTGAACTTGTCCGAGTCGGAGCATCCGTCGCAGCTCAGCGATTCCTCGAATGTATGATACGTGTACGACTTGTAGCTCACTCGAGCCCCGTCATCTAGAAACTTGATGTCGATCTTGAACTCGCGACGACGGAAGACGTACGGTCCGGTCTCCACGAGCTGTAGCTTGGATGATTCGCCAGCCAAGTACGCCTCTGCATTCGAAGCGTTGAACATACGTAGCGTGTAGTAGTACGGGTTGCAGTCGTCGCAGTCGCCGTACGCGTCGTAGTACGATTCCTCTTCAGCACCAGAAGCGTCGCACACCACGACACCGTCCTTGACCTTGTTGTTGATAAGAGGGGGTAGTGCCGATCCGTAGACGATGGCGATCACCGTCAGCAGTGCACCGACGATGATCAAGATGAGACCGATCTTGCGAGGACCGCAGCAGCCTGATATTTGGGGCGGTGGGGCTTTCGTATCCGTGTTCGTGGGCGTGGTGATGCTGCAGGTTTAAACAACATGTAAGAAATTGAGTGGAACAGTAGGATATCAACCAAAGTGACCATACCCGCTTTGGTAGTCATTGGAGGGCGAAACAGTCATCGGAATCGGGTGGAGATGAAATTTTAGTCACCGTTCTGTAGAATTTGGAGAGCTAATGCACGTGAAGACGCGGTTGTTGCTCGACGAGGCAAAAACCAAAGTGAGTATGGGAGACTTTGCGAAGTTGCCGTAGTTGAAGTCGCCCAGGATCAGCTCGACAGAGAGTCACGGGTGGTACCGACATCACCAAACTCATCTCGTAGTAGCTCTGCAGATCAACTTGTAGACTAATCAGTCTTGACTCCGGACTACGCGTGACTATCACCTGTAGTACTTGTCATTGACAAGCTCTACTCGGTCTTGTGCGCGTCCTTGGTGCATCGTGGAGGATAGTAGCCTATGAGCTTGCCTTTG
The DNA here is from genome assembly GCA_014706135.1 of Phytophthora tubulina. Lineage (NCBI taxonomy): Eukaryota > Oomycota > Peronosporomycetes > Peronosporales > Peronosporaceae > Phytophthora > Phytophthora tubulina. Next base: position 302,500 of record JACBOY010000203.1, read on the forward strand.
CAGCGTCATGATCTGAGTCTCTAGCAAGAAGGCGAGCTAGCAGAGTGCCGAGACGTCGTAGTAAGTACACGGAGCAGAACGACAGCACCTCGACCAAGAACAATAGCTGCAGCGTTCGCTCCAGGCAACACACATGCTCCTTCGGGGGCTGTTGATCAAATGCACTCCATCCATGAAAACTTACACGGCCTAAGCTCTTAGTATAGTTGACTATAGTAGATGCATCTGTACATCCCCAGCAGCTTCACCTGTCAGCAGGTTCTCAGCTGAAGGCGATGGCAGCCGTCGGTGCTGATTTCGACTCTATTGAAGTTCCTACAAACTAGTATGGACCTCGCTCACACCTCATCACGTTACTGCAAAGGTGGTGAAATTGCTGACGGCATGCACTACACGGTTGAGATGCCACCATTTCTCGATTTCTACCAATTCTGGATTTCTACAGTCAACTGTAGCACATTTCATGCCGCCGATCGTAGTGAGGCTCGTGTGTAGTAGTAGTTTATGCTCTCTTGTTAATTGTTCAGTAAAATAAAATTCGACAAACACATGCCTCAATTTCTCTACAACTTCGAAGACCTGTAACGTTAGTATTGAGTTTGCGACCAAGGTGTTCCCTAACCCATGAACGATGGTTGACGTCTTCAATAACACGAGGTTACACTCTGTCCAAGTCGGATCGTACGCACAGCAACAAGCTAGGAGTGCATCCTGACGTCAAAGTAACACGGATCGCAAGTTCTTTGAAATTGTACTGCCAGTAGTTTCAAAGTACTTTTCTCCTGTGAAAATTCTACTTAGTACAAAGTAGAACGCAAGCTGAGGTAGCAAGAAACTACAGAGTAATGTACATGTAGTAGAAGTTCTTTTACTATAGTATTTTTATTCTACTGGCTACTAGACTACTGGCAACCTCTGCTGTGCATACATACATGTATATGTAGCCAACATAAATAGATTTCCTATAATACAACGCATCATAAATATATAATAATACGTACGGGTATTATATGTCATACATAACCAAGACGCAAGAGGCGATTTGTTGATATATAGATTTTGCTACATTTATTGAAAATCCTATTTTGAAATATTTCTGAGCGCTGTGGCGCGAGGGAAAACTCCGCGTATGCAGCATCGATTAGAGCCCTGGAATTCAAAGGTAAAAGTACTTTAATGCACTGCAAGTTGTCGTTAAATGTGCAGTAACGACAGTCGTTGTTGGCGGTAGACTCGGCCACAGTCCATGACCAGACCACTTAAATAGTGGGAAAATCTAAAAATTTCCCACATTTCCCACTTCCTGGCGATTACTAGAACTGATACAATCACTACTAACATCCCACTTACGGTGAGCGAGTTTACTACTACTACTCCCACATTTAGCGTTGTACCCATTCTCCATATAACAGTGTTAATGTATGCATTCCCACTTTTCCCACTTTTTAAGTGGTCTGCCCACGACTAAGGAATTGCCACGATTTGACGTCAAGGTAATCTCAAAACCACCCCTATATTACCACCGCAAAAAATCAAAACATGGTTGGCGATACGAATCATACTGGGAATGTGCGTCAAACAAAACAAAATAAACAGGAAGGGGACTGTTCCTTGTGTTTGCTGGTCTGCTGTACTCAGAAATGCCTCGACGCAATAAAGGCGCTATCTATAAACCAGCCCGAAAAACCGCCCTTTTGGTTCAGTTTTCTCGGACCCTAAAAGAAAACCTTTTAAAAAGTTCACTGACCCAAAAGACAACAGCTTCCAAAGACAGTCGGACCATTCTCTGCTTCAAACAAAACCAAATACTAGTAGGAGGTTCAACGAAGGTAAAACTGTGGTGTTTATCGAGATGTAAGAAAGCGAACGCGGTTAGCCTGCGTGTTTAAGAGGTCCTCTATTTGTGTTTATCTAAGAAACTATAGAGTCCTGGTATCTCTGAAGGCTTTGCCTGATTGATAAGGCACTTTGCGGTTAGCCTGCGTGTGCAACAAGACCGCGTTGGTGCTGATCTTACAGAAAGTTGGCGTCCACCCACCACTCGGACTTGTAGCTTTGACCGAGAACCTCCGTAATATCCACTTGGTTCTTGAGCTGTCCGCTGAAAGCCGCTCGCTGATTGATTGTTGCGCCCGCGCCGCGGTTGTTAAACTCCTTGAAAAAAACATTGGGGGCGCTCGATGTTGTGTCCCATGCCGACCAACCTTTCGGGTTGACAACTCCACCAAGCTCGCTATTTTGCCAGACAACACGGGCGTACGGCTGCCACGGTCGACCAAGGTAAGTCGTTCCGGCACCACTGGACCCAAATACACGTGCCTTGTTAAAGACATACCAAGACGGGTCGGAACTACTAGAACGGCCACTGGCAGTGATCCAACCCGGTCCAACAGTCTCAATATCGCACGATTCAAACCACGCCATGGCCTTCTGACCAAACACGAAGTCGACCGCGCCGCTAATATATGACCGGGCGAAGAGCTCGCGGCCTTTGTTAGCATACAAAGTGTCCTGGTAACCGATCAATTTGCAGCCGTAAAAGCCGACGTTGGAGCCTTCGATGGTTGTCGCCACTGCCTGGCCGTCTTTCTCAATTTTGCCTGCAGTGTTGGCAATGTTCAGGTTGTAAACTTTGACATTGTTCGACTTCAGGAGCAGCGTGCTAGTCAAAGCGTTGCGCCCGCTTGTTATCTGGGGCGGAATGTCTCTTTGTGCCTTGGCTTGAGTGATAGTGACTTGGTTTGCAGCGTATGACGCCGTGTTGCATGTGTAGCCTTGTAGAACTAGTGGGCCTGGTCGCGTTGGGATTGTCACCTGCTCACGATAGACGCCCGGCAAGAGGAAAATGATATGCTGGGTCGTTGTACTCGGCAGGTTCTTCATAGCGTCCGAGATTTTCTGGTAGCTGCCGCTGTATTTACCTGAAGCATCGACGACGGTGGCACCCGCTGGGGGCTGGGTCCGCGCGTTGGGACCGCTACACGACGCGGATAGCGCTCCTGTGGCAAGACCAACCAGCAACGCCAGTTGAAGCACAATAGTTTGCATGGTTCGTCGAGCTGGCTTGGGCGTTAAGAAGTAAGAAACAAACTGAGGTGCTGCTTGCACTTGCATTTCGCACCGAAAAGGGCAGCCACTGGATGGGAATGCCATGCTTATCGCGTCTACATGTACCCCGATAAGGACATGTAGTATGTTACAAATGCTAGGTCACTCTTGAGATCGCCAAGTTGAGGTGGCAGCATCGAACTTTGGCAAAAATGGACGATTACTACTGTCAGTGGCAGGAGACACACAATAAACAGCATCGCAGTCAAACCTTAGTGTTCTTCGGTTGATTCCACTATTAATACCCGTAATGCTGCGGTGAATCCTTCTGCACTGCCTGCGTATCAAATCAAGTGGGATTTTAATGCCATAATCGCCATCGAATCAAACGTTTTTTTTAGAAAATACTTGAAAGTACATGTATTTAATACTTAAGTACCATAAAAGCACACTATACGGATACAATACAATATCGACACAGGTAATGCAGTTAAAATACAGTGAGATGTCGCGTATAGGAGTATCTTTGCTGAAAAATGAATGGACTTAAAGAATTTAAAGAACTTCTTGGTCATCATCAAGACTTGGTGCATCCGCCTTACAGTGGAATTCAATTTATAATGGCATTCATTTGGATACGAATGTAAAACAGAAAGGAAAGTGGATATGGTACTGTATATGTAGGAAATGTGAGACTCAGTAGAGCAACGTCCCGTTAACTGTTGTCGATTGTTCAAAGATTGCATAATCGTGCGTATCCTTTGAGGTGGAATCCGTACACATGGAGGCTTCTATAGGAAATAACACGTAAAAAAATAGAAGGCCACTTTCCACCTGGAATCCGTACACATATACATGTGCATGTGCAGAACTACAATGGCTAGAAATAACAATAGATGCAGTGCGACAAACGTTGCAATACATGCACTGTACGGACTGTACGGTACGTTTGCAATGTGCGTGTCAACGGGTGCGCAGGCGGTAACCGCTAAGCTTACAGGTATTTTATACTAAAATTTTCCAGGTTCCTACAGGTATAAAATAGCCACGCAGATAATGCAGTTAAAATACAGTGAGATGTCGCGGGGAGGAGTATCTTCGTTAAAAAATGAATGGACTTGAAGAATTTAAAGATCTTCTTAATCATCATCCTTACAGTGGAATTCATTTGGATACAATTCTGTAACTTGACTCTTGTTTGAAAGCAAATTGTGGTACTGTACGTGTAACTCTCAGTGAAAGCAACGTCCCGTCAACTGTTGTCGATTGTCCGAATGTTGCGTACAGTAAGCGTGCTTATTCTTTGAGGTGGAATCCGTACACATGTAGGCTTCTATAGGGAGAAATTAAACTATTCAAGTAGATTGAAGTCAATTTTTTAAAATGTAAGTAGGCGATTGAATCTACTTATAAGTAAGTGCAGCCCAGTCTTATGGTAAAATGTTGTGAAAGTAAAAAGCGTAGTTGTCACACAAACCTGGTTCTTACTCGTTGTTGACGACGGTTGTTGCTCCGTGCTGTTTTCAATTGAATTGTTGCCGTCTTCTTCACTTGGTGTGGGGGGGGGGCTGTGTTGGTTGAAGAACCACCTCCACAATTTCTTAACCAAGCACGAGTCGTGCTAAGTTATTGTCTTCTGCCCTCGATATCGCGTAGTTTATCTTCGGGGGGCTCTTCATCTTGAGATTGAAGCTGCGACTGCTAATGCGTGCGGCCCAGTCCTTCAAACAGCGGTGCTGTCTTCTTTGCGCTGTTCTTGTCACTGCAAGGTCGACGAACGCACGTTTTGGACGAGTTCATGCGACCAGTAGTAAAGCCTCCCATGTGATGCATCAAACGGTGGCATATTATAGAGAGGTGCTTCAGTGTCGCGGGCGTAAAAGTTGGCGCTCCGCAAAAAAAAATCCCTTCCAGATGACCTTGCCATGCAGAAACTGCCATCCACTATAAACTTCATGTGCTCCATCAGCGTTGTAGCGACACCGCCCCGACGATATTGACGAGAGTGGCTAGACGTACATAACACTTGTATGAAGTTTGATATACCATACCAAACCTTGTACCAAACATTACTCTACCAGTATATCGTAAGCCATGGAGGTGGCCTGTAGGATACTGAGGATGCGTCGCATGCCGCCCTGAACAAGCGAAGAATGACCTTTAAGCCATCATTCGTCATGTTCAACCTAACCGGCAGCACAGCAACTACGAGGTAGGTTAGCACTTAATGAGTAAGTTGAATAGCTATAGGAAGATAACTCGCAGCTTACCTCTGGCCTCCAGAAGGAAAATTAATAATATATGCTAACGTAATATTACGGGTAAAATTCGTTTGTTACATTAAATCGTGCTTGGCTTAATCGCCACAATTAGCTCGGCAAAATGACTGCAAAGCACAATAAATAGGAGTCGTGTTTCACACCCCTGATTTTTGTTTCCCACCCCGGATGTACCACAAAAATGGTACAACGTTTCTATTTGGTACTTTGTTTCTATCAGCGACCTCGCAGCGCCGCGCTAACCTGAGAAACACCAAGAGCGATGTGGACCCCCTAGCCGAATCGAGCGGAATCGCCCTCGACGAACACGCTAAAACCATCGTATCAGACATCATTGCGTTGTTATGGTAGCTCCTGGCCACGTCGGCCGGTTAATAGCACATAGTGAAATAGTATTTTTTACTACTATTCGTATCGCTTTTTTTCGCTAGTATTCACACTACTACCTAGTACTAGAATATCTATTCAAATAGTAGTATGCCTTAACCGAGAACCAAGATTAAGTACCCCGAAAAAAAAACGAAGTCACGTGTTACATGCTCAACACGCCGCGATTCACGAGCAGATGTGGAGATTTCCCTGGATTATACGCAGTACAAGCAAGAACATCCAGGATTACGCACCAGAATCCAGGATAGCGGACTCCTGACCCAAGATGTAAGATGTGATTCAGGATGTTGAGTTCCATCCTAGATTCTGATCGCGTACAGAACCATTGCACAGTGAGTCCAAGTATTCCCCAAGCCGACATACAAGTTTATCAAGCCAACACCAAGTGTGACACCAAGCTATCCAGGATGGTATGTTGACGATAGACAACGAAGATAGTGGTACTCGCTCATTGAACTTCTTGGCCTGTACCCTGTGTATTTGTGGAGTCTACGCAGTCGACGTCGCCATTCCTTTCAAGTCAAAATGGTCACGACCTATACTGAATCCAAGATATTTGACCTGAGTTATAATGAGACCAAGACAGTTCGCTGAAGGTCGTAACAGAAGACTATTGAAGAACAGACCCCAAAGTGAAGACAGTTTAGTTAGTTAACCCAACAAATAGAGTTCGTTTTGCACCAAAGAGAACAAATGCCTTCGCGTCGGTCTTGACTGACATCACGGAGACGACTTGCTGAAGCGTTATTACCTGGATGGAGACGCCACGTAGGAGAAACCTACCGCGAGAGTCCGGAGGATCATCGCTGCTGAAACCTGTATTCCGGGCGAGACCAAGAGAGACGTTGGCCGTCGCTAGAACTCCACCTAATTCTAGTCCAGTTAGGTGGCGACTAGAGACTCCCTCTGAATCCTGGAGTGACCCACCTTTCCATATCCTAGTTGGGCCGCTACTTCTGTGGTGTTTTGCCCATTTCATATTAAATGACCGATATCCTGGAGTGCTAAGTGGTCGCAACCGTGATTCTGAACTTACGGTTGCGTAAAGCGACTGGTAACGTATTGTATTTTACTGTTTTCTTCTTAATAGAAGGTGGTGGACTATATTGTGAGTATTTGGGCTGACTAGGTGCCCAAACTAAGACTCGTGTGAGCCTAGCCGGAGTGATCCACCGTCCAAGGGTACAAAAGAATAAGTGACGGCTATTTGTATTGTGTATACTCTGTTTAACTGCATTTGTTGGTAACTAGCTGGGTTGCACTCAAGTGGGTAACATCCTGGCGAGACTTCCATACCATCCAGACGTTCTCTCCGTAATTGAAGTATATCCTGGAAGTGGACGTGTATTTCAGTGCTTTGAGATATAACCAACATATCCGATGATAGTGCCGTTCCGTCGAAGACAAACGCGCCAACGAGGATACCACAAGGTAGACACCGAAATGCTGTATGCAGCTCTGCGCAACGTAAGCACCTATGGCCCCGGTGTCACTACTTTTGCCTGCGGCTTCAGCGTGAAAAACGTGGAAACGCAGACTGCTCCAGCTACGAGCAGCGGCAGCAAGGCTTACAACTTCGACTTCAAATCTGGTATCAACTACAAATTCCGTGTCGGTAGTTGCAAGTTGGATTCGTCGGAACACGTGGGGCGTTGTCCTACAATGTTTGTATGTAATGGAGCCCAAATGGACATCGTCGTTTCGAAGACGGACACACCGAACGTGACAACGGTTTCCGTCATCGAGAGACGCTGATTCTTCAGTAACTAACCATGAGCTCGATCATGGAGCACAAGTAGATGGAGTAGATGACGATCTAAGTGTGTCGCAGTGGTAAAGCTAAATGTCAAAGCTAAATCCGCTTGCACCAACCGCAATAAGTGGTCATATTTAACAAGAACATTCGTGCAGTTCGATTTGCCATGGATTGACCACATTCCCTCAGGCGTTTGGCTTCCCAAACGCCTGCGGGAATCGGTCCATTATTGTAGGGGTCGATTTGGCCGCTGCCATTCGCGATGCAGGCATCTTCGATCTAGGTTTTGTGTTATGAAAAAGAACGAAATGCCTAATTGGTGTTTTGGTCAGTGCCTTGTTGAAAGTAAGGATTTTTTGAAGGCGAACCAGTTTTCCATTTGGCTTCAGGCTACCACCAACATCGCACGAGGTATCCTATCTCTCTCTAATGTGTCGGAATAGAAATACACTCTTGTATGTGGCCCTTCTGATAGTAAAACGGAAGTCAAATACGCATAAATCGCATCTATCCCTGAACGAGGTTGATTCCAATCAATTCCATGTGGGCCTGCAACAATGGACGAGAAAATTGCTCGTTACGAGCTGCCAGCCGATTCAGCGTTGGAAAAGCAACAACGAGCTCTTTAAGCCATCAAATGCGTCCTTTTGCGTGACAAAAATTCGGATCAGCTCTTCTGAGAAAGAGATTTTGACAGCTTACCTCCAAACCAGGCAGTTCTTTTAGCCCATAGTACTGTACTTAGTACAACGCAGGTGGACCTGCGCTAACGACTGGGACCAACAAATACCATATGCGCACGCTACGCAGGCGCTAGTTTCACCCCATAGAAAGGTATATACATTATCAATAAAAATTGCGGCAAATTTTATTTTTGTTTGCATCAAAATTGTAATAATTATAAGTTGACGGCCAATACAATAACATACTGAATTGGTAAACCTCGGTTCAGCTTCTTGCCCATAGGTTTACGCGATATCGACCACTAGTAGCTTTTTCAAAAAAAAACTTAAAGGCCGTTAAAACAGTTTTAATTATTAAAATCAACACTCTTACGCACGTGGTGAGCACAGTGAAATGAGTATAGACAAAACCCACAAACCTGTTTCCAATAACCACATCTAATTTATCAGGTTATAACTTAACGGAAAAGCAAGCCTCGCTCGGATCGCAGGAGTAACACCAGGAGGAGTACACGTGACGATAGACCGATCGTGAACGGTATGGCCAAACAGCTTCATAAAGATGGCTTATATTACATAAAGCCTAGTGGGGTTGACTAAGATAAAAACGAATGAGCTAAGCTGCAAGCTTCGCTTTCGTTTTCGTTAAGTTTTTTGTTGGCAGCGCCGCTTAGGCCCGACAGACAGACGGCCTCGTTTGGGTGGTGGACAACGCCGACACTCGCGCTGCGCACGAAGAAGATCTAAAATTTCTAAATGTAAAAGTGCAACAATCGGAAAATAGATCAGCGATTCTCTGGAAGACAGTGATGAGGCAGCTGAGAGCGTCAAAAGCTCAGGACTGGAAGAAACTCGAAACGATAGTAAGGGGCTGTACAAGTGTCAAATGCTGGGCTACGTTCTTACTCCTACCTTCTTGAATCAATACGTCGACGAAACGTGATGCAGCTACAAACGTAAACCTCTTCATCACTCATGAAGTTTTGAGGAGCTTCATCACATTGCGACTGCCAACATATGTAGGCGAAAGTCAGCTATCTCTGGATCACTTCTATCAGTAGGTGATCGCTGTCTTCTTCTTCTCGAAATTGCTGAAGAGAGCGGCCAACATCATCTTGATCTCTATCATGCGTTGTTAGCGTACAGCCGCTCCACAAAGTGAGCCAACGCTCTTAGATAAACGTACTTGGTCTTCTCCTCGTTAGTATTCTCCATCTATCTTTTACCGACAGGGTATCTGATGCGATTACAAAACGTTTTCCACAAAAATGATGTACAAATTTCAGCTAGAAGACTAATTCACTTGAGATGCGAATGTGATTAGATGCATTTGTTCCTTGTGTACTTTGGGTAACTGAGCCTAGCGAATCTACCACCTCCTACTTAGGTCAGGAGTCCGCTCTGGTTGAAGACCTTGAAGTTATTCCTCGTACTCGGCGATGCTGACATGTTTCACTTTCAAAGTCTGCGTCTTTGGCTGCGAGAAGACAACGAAGTTCCTAACCTCCGAATCGTCACACAGAGTCGAATCATCATCGCATACACCCGCGCCTTCCGACGAGTTCAGCCAGCGAGAATTCGCCAAGAATTTGTAGTAAGTACCAGTATCGAAATCGAAGTCGTAGTGGGAAACTTGTTTGGTGTCGGATGTGTTTGTCGTGGGTGAAGCGACCTGCGTCTCCAATGCCCACACCGCGCAGATGCAGTAAGAAAAACCCTTGTTGCTCGTCTTACGAAGAGTTGTAGCCAGAAGTTCATAGTCTGCGTCTGTAGCGTTGGCTTCCACCCAGCCATCGATCGCCTGGGCAGATGCGGTGACTGCCAAGCCTAAACTTGCGAGTAAGCAAAGCGAAGCGCGTACAGAAAGCATGGAGGTTTGTTGGTGGGTATGCTGGGTGATTGCTGCTGGGCGAGTTGTGAAGTGGAGTTTGCAGAGCACCATTCGCCGTCAAACGTTGACTCAAGGGAGCTACTCTTGATGACCCGGAACCATGGACCAAATGTTTACCTGGAGGAGGTAGGATCTGTCATACGATGTGCCATTTCTTGGATTACGTTCAGCTTTCCTATAGGCTGTGAACTGTGAACACTACTCCTGAATCCCCCCTCCCCGGTGTTGTATCGTTACAAGCACCTCGCTTGCTACCATATACATGTAATGCACTTGAATCGAAGTTACAGTAGTATAGCCAGGATGAGTAAGTGCTGAGTCGCTGGCTTGAGGAAACGATGCGTCTACACGAGTTAGAGCTTGCATGCGATCGCCATCACACAGCGGAAACCACCTAAAAAATCGTAGACCACTTTTACATTTAAAAATTTAAGAGCTTCTTCGTGCGCAGCGCGACTTTGCGATCTTTTCCTCCAAGTTCATGTGCTTTGATGATGATGAGGTATATTAATTACTTTGCAAAATCCTAATAACCAGGCCGTTCTTCTGTAATAGATCGGCAATACATGTAGAAAATGTTCCTCGGCTGTTTGAAGCTATCCAGGATACCCTTTATCAGTGGACGTGGATTCCATCTCATCGAGAGTTAACATTATTAGCCTGTATGTCTTGTCGAACAGCTTGCACTAGGTGGGGAAAGCTGTGGGCCAATACGTCGATTTCGAGGGTGTCATCGATAGTGATAGCGCTATCCACAAGCAAGACGCATCCAGTATTTGCATGGGAATGGACACGATGCCAACCACTTACTCGTATCCGATCGGCAAGCCGTCTGCACTTGCGATACCAAAATTGCAGCCGCTTCGCTTTCGGTTGACGTCTGTCCTGAAGAAGTCGTAATACGAGCGTCAAGTCTCCGACGATTCGTATTCCTCTCATTCCAAGCACTTCCGCCTGATTTAATAGGTGAAAGAGACCCACCATTGCCGCTATGTGAGGCGTGCAGGTAGCTGAAGGAAGCGAAATGCTGCCGCCACTCACGAAAGCGTCGGTGTAGCCCGGTTTTTGGGTGTTCACCAGCACGTCGCTTAGACCCCCTGGGCCCGGGTTAAGTTCATGTGCTTTGTGTGCATTCATACTCTGAGAAGCGATGTGAGGTGGGCTTGTTTACCAGGTAACGTGGTGCTATCGAATCAGGGATTCTAGGCAGTTTATAGACCCCTATGGTACAACAGCTTCTCCTCATCGGTGATTAACTTATCGTACTTACAAAATGCAACGCACAGGAACCTGCTCATCCCGAAAAAAACTACGTATTTCCAGCTAAGTCAAGACGATCTAGTAAAAGTTGTTTGACAAAATGTTTGCTCCTGCCCGAGATTTCTTTGTTTTTTTACGTTTTTATATTAAACACGAAAGGGTTAAAAAAAGAAGAAAACAACGAATTGTGACGTGTTTCGCTGTCGAGGCGACTCAGCACTTACTCATCCTGGCTATACTACTGTAACTTCGATTCAAGTGCATTACATGTATATGGTAGCAAGCGAGGTGCTTGTAACGATACAACACCGGGGAGGGGGGATTCAGGAGTAGTGTTCACAGTTCACAGCCTATAGGAAAGCTGAACGTAATCCAAGAAATGGCACATCGTATGACAGATCCTACCTCCTCCAGGTAAACATTTGGTCCATGGTTCCGGGTCATCAAGAGTAGCTCCCTTGAGTCAACGTTTGACGGCGAATGGTGCTCTGCAAACTCCACTTCACAACTCGCCCAGCAGCAATCACCCAGCATACCCACCAACAAACCTCCATGCTTTCTGTACGCGCTTCGCTTTGCTTACTCGCAAGTTTAGGCTTGACAGTCACCACATGTGCCCAAGCGACCGATGGCTGGGTGAAAGCCAACGCCACAGACGCAGACCGTGAAATGCTGTATACAACTCTACGTAACACTAGCACCTACAGTCCCGATGTGACTACTTTTGGCCGCGTCTACCAAGTTTGGTCAATGGAGACGCAGGTCGCTGCACCCACGAGCAGCACGCCCGGCAGCAAATCCGCTTCCGACTACAACTTCGGTTTCCAGACTGGCACTAACTACAAATTTGTTGCGAGTTCTTGCCACTTGGACTCGTTGGAAGGCGCTGGTTTCCGCGATGATTCGGTTCCGTGTGTGAGTGTGGTGAATATGAACTACGTCCTCTTATCGCAGCCAAAGACGCAGACTCTGAAAGTGACGTCAATCACCATCATCGAGGAGGCCGATGAGTTCAACTTCAACGACTAATACCACAGCGGGTCCCTGAACAGAACCATTCAAAGGTGGCAATTTTAGTGTGTATTTTTGCCGGCTAGAAAAGTCGGCTTTACAAAATAAAAGTAACGAGCACTGACACCCGTGACGCGGTTCGCTGCTTCGCGATTCCATTGTTTATCATCCTGGCTATCTATAAAAACTGTGCCTGCCCTGCATTCGGTGCATTTTCTGTGTGAAAAGGCCTTCTTTCGCGTTCGCGATGAAACTTAAAGCTCAGTTGTATGAGGTTATCTGGTTGTAACAACAGCAGGGCCTCTTGAAAGCGAGTAAAACATGTCTAAAGTACAGCTCACCGGCGGTGAAGGTGGCAGATGACGCACAAAGCGTTTCGTTGCCAGTTCTCAAATGCCTACGATGTCTGCGTGATAGACGTTAGATGGAGCATGTTATCTCACGGCTGCAAGAGAATCTCAACGACGCAATCTACGAGTACGCAATCCCCGTCGAGTTTGGTAATGCCATCGTCAGCCTTGGATTCCTTGACACAGCCCGCTACAGCAATTTTATACTTCGTGGCAGACTGACCGCTGCTAGTAAAAGTGTCATAATGGCGGTCGATTTCATGACTTCGTCCATCGCCACCAAAGTGATATAGCTGTCGACGTCGGGGCTGTAGGTTCTCTTATTGCCCAACGCCGAAATCAACACTAACAAGTCGCTGTCGTCACCCAAATCGGCCGCTGGTTGGGTTTGTTGGTGGGTCTTCGACTTGGCGCTAGCGTTAGCCAGTAGAACCAAACTTGCGAGGCGTGGAGCGATAAAGAGGTGTAGACGAGTGTGACTTGCCGGGAAAAAAACGGGAATAAAGACTGGCAGAATGACAACGCTTCATGAGTATCGCCATCACGTGAAATCAAAGCCAAATGTTCACTCTGGGGTGAGAAAAATACGTGCGTGACCTAAGTCATGCCGACGACGTTTACATTAGAGTGAGGATTCTAAATCAATTACTTAGTTTGCTATGATCGAGGGCACAAGCACCAGCACATGCCAAATAGTTCGCTGTCCATCAATTCGGGTACCCAAAGTGTGAATTTCTGGGGGAAAAAAACTATTTCTGTGCCATATTCGATTGCATCTGCAAAGTGAGCAACCTACAATAGGTATTCTAAAAGAAGAAACTTGGTACATATATTAATAATCTGGTGAAAAATACGAAAAGATTAAACACAATTGTTGAGTTTTGAGCATTTCGCTTATCAGTTGAGAATGCGCAAAGAGGATGACATCTCACCTTCCCTATTTCATGAAACCCTGAAAAAACCGTGAATTCTTCTTTTCGCGGATATTGACAATTTTGTTTATCGACGAATCTCAGCACTGAGTTTCATGTCGTCGGCCGTTAGAGCAATTACTCAATCTGTTTTTTCGCCCGTCGTGTTCATTCTCTCAATGTCTTTTTTAACGTAAATATTCGGACACATCGACATTTTTTCAATATCCATTTAGTTATCAATAAACGTAAGTATTAGGATATAACGACATTTTTTCAACCTCTCTCGTTTCTCGGGCTTACTTAGTCGAGGGATCCACATTTGCACCAGGTGGAGCCAAACTCAATGCTTTGTACTATCAAATCCCAATCGTTGAAGAATACGCTACCGTTACTGCAGATATTCTTTTTAACCCACAATATCTGCAGTAAGGGCCTCGCAACGAAACTATAGAACGGCGAACCACCGGATAAACATTGTTTGCTACTTTTAAGTAGGTGGTCAAACAGATCGCGAAAAGAGACCCATCCATACAGTCTCGAGCACGTAAAATAAACTCGGTCTAAATTTTGGTTCGAAAGTACTGGTAGAATCAATTTGTTGCGGATGACAAACAATACAGCGGAACAGGTACCCAGAAGGCTCGAGCTTTGTGTGCTCGTCGCAGATTTCATGTAACGCTGACAATGGTGCTGGCTTTCACAATAGTGCATCCTTATGTTCGACTGCTACACGAGCCCATCGAAATACGGAGTATGATAATGTAAGCGCTGTTGGCGTGACTTATCTTACACGTTTTATCTCACTCCTTGAAATTTTTTTGCTCTCGGCTTTTTCGTGGTCATGATATATGATACTCGGCAGTCGTGGAAAGTGTAAGAAGAACCTTGTGGTACAGTTCAAAACGTAGCAAAATTGTCTTAGTCTTCATTCCCAAATCTACATGACGAGTCACACCTAGAAATCGCACAGCGTCCATGCGTATCCTGCTCTCCTTCCTCGCAAATATGGCGCTGCTAGCTACCGCAAGGGCCAAAGTAAAAACCCACCAAGAAATCCAACCAACGGCCGATTTGGGTGACGACAGAGACTTTTTTTGCGTGATTTGTGCATCGCCTCCGACTTCACCACTAGAAGTGCAGTATAAAGTAGTAGAAGAAATAGAGTTTTCACTAGATTACTCATGAGCAGCTTCTTGTTGCCCTCAACGGTCGGTGCCAACAGATATTTGTTTCGTACCGCAGAATATTTTTTCTTCATGTTACTGTACTGAAGAAAAGAGCATTCGAGATTATCCGGCTAGCTTCTCTTTTCCAGCGTTTACGTGATGTACTTTGCATACCTCTATCTTTCTTACAACCTAGACACTGACTCCAAAGCGCACAGGACGGCCATCGGTGGGCTGAGGTGATTCGGGTGAACCTGTCGAAACAAGGGCCGACAATATTAAGCGGTCTACAGGAACGAAAACAAGTCCACGTCCACTCCCAAGTACCAAGCTTTCGTTTTGTGCCGCTTGGGAGTACAACTCCAATATTACTGCAAATTTCTGCACTAACAATCCGAAAAATTAATATTACCTAAGACCAGTGCACAGATATCGATCGCTGATCAGCTGCAGAGTCGAAACCAGGCTTAGATGCTCTAACTTAGAGCTCACATAATCTGACGGGACTTCTCTCGTCCGTGGGCAAAACGTGCTCCAGTTAACGTCAATCTCTACACGGTAGCAGTTTTGTTCACCAGCAAACCGATAGCAAAGAACAAACGTAGTGAGATAAATAAATGAAGCCGCATGATGCCATATTGACTATGTATGCCAGAACATATCAGGTCTACACACAATGATGCATAAGCAGTTAACAGACATAACATTCTTTGGGTTCTTTTTTTTCAAGTTATCAATGCCAATAACATTTATTGTACGATGATAGGGGGTGTCAGGGGGTCTCAGAATTGACAAAAATCGTTTTCAAATGGCATGTCATTTCCCCGCCAAATAACATGTCATTTCGGGCTTTATTCGTGGGGGTGTCAGAACTGCCAGAACTATCACAAAGTATGGATTCGGGTATTATAGTCCTGCAGATTGTGTTGTACGAGCTGCTACACCGTCTTGGCCGGCGAAACCCACTAGGTAAGCTTTGCGGTTGAACACTCACACTGTGTCGTTACTATCGACTCTTTCTGCATGTTTAGTGTCCACATCAAGACGCCAAGATAGTGGTAGTGGGTTTCTGAAGATATGTTCATAGGAAATAACTGTTCTCTTAGCTTAGTACGGATCTAGGTAGCTGGGTTTGACGCTTCATAACTACTATTACATCGTGGAGCAGGACACCTATGCTACGCCTCTCTTAGCTCGCATCGTTATCACGGTTGGTTTGCCTGCTACTACTAAGTTACCAAGTTGTGTGATTTCTTGCTACTCTGTGTAGTGTGGCGACGGTCTTCGTGACCTGACCTCGCACTGTGCTGACGGTCGAGGGCAGTATCAGCTAAAGCTGACGTAGAATAAGACTGAGAGGTTAGTTAGCTAGTGAGAGATGCCATGGCAGCGCTGTATGAGTATTTGATTCAGTGACTATCGCCATGCCACTCAAATAAGGTGCCTATCTAAAGCTTTGGTTGCAAAATTGGTCATTCGTTGGAGTAAGACATGCTGCTACACGTGGGCAGCCACTCAGCGACACTAGTCGACGAAGGGCAGCCGAAAGAAGAGGGCTCCTTTCGCCATCAGCAAGACCGACGGTCTTTTGGCAGGAAATGTGATTTTGATATCATCCGTGTCATTTCGAAATCGCCCACCTCTGGAGGTGGGCGATTTCGAAATGACATGTTAATTGGCGGGAAATGGCATGTTATTTGGCGGGGAAATGAGATGCCATTTGAAAACGATTTTTGTCAATTCTGAGACCCCCTATTAAGCTTATTGAAAATTGAATATGGATTCTTGGCGAGTCGCCATATTATCTGAATTTCCTGGTAGTAAGTACTATCCGGCGACTACCGCGATAGCGAGATGTGCAAGTCTAAGTGCATACACATTGTTTTCTAATTCGCTACTTTCTACTGTATTGCATTTGACAGTGCTGTTCAGTAAATTCTACAGATTCTAGATGGTTTTCATTTGGCGGTTCAAGAGCCATTCGTACCGTGGCTGCGTAACGCTAATTTCACACATCAAACGGGTGATGTTGACCTCCCGGGACAGTCCACCAGAAGACCCTGGAGAGGGATTGACAGTCCGGCCATCTCACGTCGGCTTCGTGTTCGCACAACTCGATCTCTTCCACTCGTTGCTCACTAGCGGTGGCCGTAGCGTTGGCTACGTAAATGGACTCGACCACCTTCATGTTCCATGCAAACCACAGCGAAGTCCCGGACTGAAGATGTCCGCGGCTTCAGGGGCAACTCCACCAATTAACAAACACTAAGACCAACCTCACGGCGCAGGTCCCGATGGTCGTCGGTAGATACGCAGAATCGTTCAAATAATCCGCGCTTCGACAACGGGTATCATTTCGTCGGTCTCTCGTAGGGCGGGGGCCTCGCTCGTGCTGTAGTGGGAGAAAACCGACCACAAGGTGGACACGCTGGGGAGACTGGCCGGCGCCCAGAACTGCATGTTCTAAACATGGTACCGCTGTACGTGACGGTCGAATATCCTGGACCCCAACCTGCTGCTGAAGGACACCATGGACTTCTCCAGCTACTCGCAGGAGGACTGGGGCGGAAAGGTGCAGCAAGACTTGTCTGTCCTGGGGACCAAAAGCTTCAGGCCACGCCGCAACCAGTACCTGCCGTCCCTGAACAACATCAAGTGCTGGATTGGCACAAACGCAACTTCTTGCGACTTTAGTCCGCCTACTTACATGCATTTCTTCGCGTCGCCCAATGACGATGTGGTGGGGCTGTGGCAGCACTCGCTTCTGGGCCACTGCAGCGAAATGGACTCGCTCGAGGAGCTGACGGTCGTGAATATGGTTGCGACCGAGGAGACACGAGTCTCAACGAATGAGGCGAACGACGGCGCCAGGAGTCTCTGACTACCGTATCCGACGGCCTGCGCTTTGACACCCCCGACAAGTTGTGGCAGTGGCCGATCTGGGACGAATTCCTCAATCCCGGCATTTGCAGTAGATAATCAAGTTCCGTTGAACGGATCGACGTACGCTTGAATGGTTGCAGCCACAGTTCGTGTACTTTAGCTGCTGGTGTGGGTCACTGGATTTGCTCGTGTATTATGGGTTCATCTCGTGTTTACCGCCAGGCGGTGCTGAAGAGGATTACCCGTTCATGCACCGCGACACTTCCTCACGTGGAAATCAAGGTGCATCCGTCTGTGTCCAACCGCCCATATAAAAATCAGTTTCAAATCGCGGGTGGGTCGGTCCCTATCACCTCCGTTTCGGAGCGCTCACTCCTCATTCGACTTTCTTCCAATCCACTGCAATGTCGTCGCCAATCTACGGTGCAAGTCCGTACCTTAACCAGAACTCGGGACGAACTGAATCGCCTCCTCCAGTATTGCAGCCGTCAGCTCCACCGACTGAAAGCGTTGCTCCGCCCGTGAAACGCGAATGCAACGACTTTTTCTTTTTGATCCCGTTCGTAGCCGTCGTGGTCGTCACCATCGTGTTCGCAGCCAAATACGGCGACAACTTCATCAGCGCTACGAACGTCGAGGGTCTCTCCGAGTCTTCGGGTGTCAAACTCATGCTACACATCGTCGGGTTGTCCGCACTCGCGGCCGCCGGTATGTCCGTCGTCTGGATCGCCGTCATGGTTCTACTGGCTGAGGTTCTCATCTGGGTGGCCCTCATTACCATCATTGTACTCAACATAGCAGCCGCCATCCTCCTTACCAAAGAAGCCTACGACAGTGGGTCCGACTGGTATTGGTGGCCTGCTGTCGTCTTCGGTCTCATCGCATTGCTCACCATTCTGTACGTGTGCTGCATCCGCAAACGGATCAAGTTCGCTGCGGCGCATCTGAAAGTGGCAGGTAAAGCTATCTTCCGTCTGCCCATGACACTATTGGTGTCACTTGTGATGGTTGGCGTACAGATCGGCTGGGGTGTGCTGTGGGTGTTGGGAAGTCTGGGCATCATGTTCCACCAGGACTACATCAAGCTAGAAAACACATGCACAACGGAGAGTTGCGACCTCAAGTACAAGACAGGAGCGATCGTCGGTGTGCTGTGCGGCATGTTACTCATCTACTTCTGGGTGACCTTCGTGCTGCGGAATATTATCGGCGTCACAACAGCCGGCACTGTCGCTGCTTGGAAGAATGCAGCTAACACGCCGTTCATCACGATGGGGGCGTGGTTACGTGCTATGACGCTCAACCTCGGCAGTATCTGCTTCGGTTCGCTCATTGTGGCTATTCTGGAGACAATTGCGTCGATTTTGCGCATTCTGGCGTGGCTGGCTGGTCGCAGTGGCAACTGCTGCCTCGCGTGTCTGCTCTCGTGTCTTTCGTGCATCATTTCGTGTATCGAGAGCTGGATTGAGTTCTTCAACCGCTTCGCCTACTCGTACGTGGGTTGCTACGGCTATAGTTTCGTGACAGCCAGTCGTCATGTCTTCAAGTTGTTTGCAGCCAAAGGCTGGAGTGCCATTGTGAATGATGATCTCACAGGTAACGTCTTCTGGCTGGGCAACATCATCATTGGAGCTGTGACCGCTTACATCGGCGTGCAGATCGTGGACAACACAGACTCAGCACGTCTGGCAATGTTCTCACACCCGCACGTGTTCGTGACCTTCTTCTGTTTCTTCGTGGGCTATGGTATCAACAATTTGTTCATGTCGGTTGTGGCAAGTGCTGTGACAACTATCTTCGTATTGTGGGCTGAAGACCCGCATGGTTGGCAACTTACGCGTCCTAAACACTACGAGACGCTGCACAAGGCGTGGCTCAAGATCTACCCAGACGAGTACAACAATGGTTACGGTAAGCAGGTGGAAGGCAACACTGACGGCCGCGTCTAAGTTGAAGTGGCGACATAAATATACGTAATTCCGTAACATTTTGTCGCGTATATCAGTTATTTTTGGCGGGAAAAACCTCATTACATAATTTTCTGTCGCGCTAGCGTTACCATCCAGCAATTTAGCTCATGAGCGACGTCTTGAAGGCCGAGACGGCGGCCTCTGCGCCGACGGAGAACCGCTTCATGATCATGGGCTACAACGTTGAGTTCCCACAGGGCAAGCGGCCGTTTCCAGCGCAATTCGCAGTTATGAATAAAGTGTTAACAGCCTTAAAGACAGAGCAACACGCGCTACTGGAGTCTCCCACTGGTTCTGGTAAGACATTGGCGCTGTTATGCTCGTCTCTGACGTTCCAGAGGCAGTTTGTTAAGGAGAAAGTGGCGGAGCTGAAGAAACAGCAGCAAGATCCGAAATTTAGAGAACAGGAGGCCAAGAAACAAGCTCAGGAGGCGCAATTAAGGGCGTTAGAGGCTCAAATGCAGCTTATAGAGGCCCAACAACAGGTAGAACAGGCTAGAAAGGTCAGACAATTGAGAGAAGGAGAGGACCAGCACTCTACACAATCTACCTTCCAATCGACACAGGAGACAGCCACACAAGCCACACAAATAGCAGAACTAAAAGAGACTCAAGATGACGAAGATGTAGCAGCTACACAGCCCAGTTTTGACGACTTTCGACTGGGTAACAATGGATGGATGACTACCAGGAAGCGGGAGTTGGAGACGGACTCCACCGCAGTTAAGAAGAAGCGTGTGCTGCCTAAATCTTTCCAAGATGCTGACAAGACGCAGGTTAAAGCGGAACAAGTCGACGTTGCCACAGATACCAAGTCTAAAAAGAAACGCGTGGTGCCACCACGTATCTACTTTTGCTCTCGTACGCACTCGCAGTTGGCGCAGGTTGTGGATGAGCTCAAGAACTGCCCCGTGTCGTATCTAGACTCGCCTGAGGACTCCAACATGTACACTAAACAACTGCAGACTTGTGTATTGGGATCTAAACGCAACATGTGCGTCAATCGAAAGGTGAATCGAGATCCGTCCCAAGTGGATGAGAAGTGTCGATTGGCACTGGAAGGCGCGTCCTGTTCGTACTTTAAAAAACGCAAGAAAGCGAACGACTTGAGGCGGAATGCGCCGCCTGTGTGGGATATTGAGGACCTCGTCAAGCTGGCGCAGAAACACCGAGAGTGCGCGTACTTCCACGCGCGTGAGGCGTTAGACCACGCAAACATCGTCTTTGCTCCCTACAATTACCTACTGGACCCAACGATCCGTGACGCTGTAGGTATCACGCTGAAAGACTCCATTGTCGTGCTGGACGAGGCCCATAACGTGGAAGATACGTGTCGATCAAGTGCAAGTGTGGAGGTGAGTACAGACGTCCTGGCGGCGTCGATTAAGGCGTTCTCGATCGTAATCAAGCACGGCAACCGACCGAAGACGTACAACGCACTACTCAAGCTCCTGAATGGCATCAGCCGCTGGTTGCAGAGCGTTGACTCGAATGCGAACGCCATTCTGCAGCCTTCAGGTTATGAAGAGAAGAGCAAGGTTTGGGATGGTGCTGATGCTCTAGCCATGCTCGCAGAGTACTCTGGACTCACAAAAGACAACTTAAACGAGATGAAAGCGAACGTACAAGAAGTACGCGAGTACGAGAATGAGTTGGGCAACAGTGCGGAGTCCAGTCAGCAGCCGCAAACGAAGGCATCGCAGGATGCTGCGGCAAATCCAACGGGTGCCTCAGTTCTTCTAGGTGCTTTGGCGCTGAACACGGTGCAAAGTATCATGAACGTAGTCGACTACATGTTCCGCGACAGTCTGAAGTACATCGACGACTTCAAGCTGGTGGTGGTTAAGTCAAAGTCCACGTGGAAAGAGAATGCGAGCTTCCGATCTCCCACAAAGAGAAATGGTGGCGACGAATGGGACCTGAAAATGTGCATCTGGTGCCTGAATGCTGCCGTCGCATTCTCGGATATCGCGAGCCAGGCACGTAGCGTCATTCTCACGTCTGGTACATTGAGTCCCATGGAGTCATTTGCCGGCGAGTTGGGTGTGGACTTCCCCATTCTGCTTGAGGCCAACCACGTCGTGAACATGCGCAAGCAGGTGTTCATTGGAGCTGTAATGCACGGCCCAGGAAACGTCGACCTTCAGTCCACGTACAACAACCAGCAGGATCCCAGGTATCAAGATTCCATGGGCCAGTTGCTACTTCAATACTCACAAGCGATCCCAGGCGGCATTCTCATGTTTTTCCCGTCCTACTCGCTACTGAACAAGCTCACTACGCGCTGGAAGAAAACCAAGCTATGGGGCGAGATCGAGCAGTTCAAGGCTGTGTACTCAGAACCACGAAATGCTGGTAAAGACTTTGACGCCTTGCTGGACGATTATAAGGACACCATCACAAAGACCTCCAAGGAGTTAGCGGATGGTGACGATGGCGATAAGAAGACAGGTGCCATCTTTCTGGCGGTGTATCGCGGCAAAGTGAGCGAGGGTATCGATTTCTCCAACGACAATGCGCGAGCTGTGCTGTGTGTGGGTATCCCGTTTCCGAGCGTGAAGGAGCTGCAGGTGTCCTTGAAGCGCAAGTATCAAGACGAGAAGAGTCGGATGAATATAAAGCTCGTGAACGGCCACATCTGGTACAACCTGCAAGCTTTCCGCGCGCTTAACCAAGCTCTAGGACGATGCATTCGTCATCGCCAGGACTATGGCGCCATTATGCTGCTGGATTCCAGGCATCGTTTCAACAAGCATACCAAGTCTCTTTCGAAGTGGATGCGGCCATATATCCAGGAGTTTGAGCACTCGCAGATGTGCGTGCCGATGTTCAGTGATTTCTTCCAGCGGAACAGCATAGAGCTGCCGCAGTCGGTGCCAGTACTTCCGACAGAAACGACTGGATCGGCTGGGCCAGAGTGGAAATCAAAGAAAACATCCCTTGTTCTCGAATACGAGGTCGACAAGAAGGGCAAGAAAGGTAAGAAGCCAGCGCCAAGCACCAAAGAGAAGCGCATGGCGACACCCTCGCTGTCGTCTACGATGGCTACGGTAAAGGACTTTATGGCCAAGCAGAAGCAGGAATCGGATCCACAGGAGAGCGTCTTCTCGATCTTCCGCCCGCAGCCTCCAAAGAAGTCGCCAAAGTAATAGCTTAAAGTAATTCTACTACTGCATCAGTTGCCGAGAAGCTGAAGTACTTGACCCACTGAGGCTCGGTACTTATCTACGATATAGCCCGAAAGGAAAACCAACTCGAAGAAATCCTCACGTCTTCACTTCCCGGTCGCTCAACTCGTAAAACTCGGGTATGACTTATGATAAGGTTTGTATGAGGTACATGTACAGCTACGAAGGGATCAACATTGACACTCTGTGTTAATGTACTTCTTGAGCTACTAGACACCGTCTCTTCAGAAAGATCGGGACAAGAGGGAAACATTTATCCCATGGCGTCTCAGTCGCTGTCATCGTCTACAGCATCCTCAGTTCCGTCAGCACTGGAGGGCAGCAATTATGACGACAACGATAGCAGGAGTGACGGCAAGTCCAATGTGAACTATGACGAGGAACAGTTTGAATTGGAGAGCGAGGATGAACCAATCGGGGCACCACTTACCGGTAGTTTAAACTCCAGTGACAGTGAAAAGTATGGGTCGAACAAGTTCGAAGATGATCCAGAAGATACTGTCGAAATCACCACCTTTGAAGCAGTTGAACGCGTTGAACGGGACTGCTACAATGAAAATGATTATGAAGAGGAATCGTTTGAGCGAGAGGAGGAACCGATTAATGAACAAGACGATGGGGTCGCACTGGAGGTTAACGAGAAACAACCGGGTATTTTACTGAACAGAGCTGAGAAGCTGCAAGTAGAAGAAGAAGTTAGTCCACAGCTTGGAATATGGTGCTCGAAGAAGATTCACGAGCTGAGGAGTGCTAGCTCTAAGCCAGAGAGTAGTCAACCTAAGGCTAAAAGAGTATCGGACAAGATTCCAGCTGCAGTAGTGGAGAACTTGATTCATCGAGCGAGTAGTGCACGTCAGTATCAATGTCCGCATCGTTCTCATCACCCGTACGGCAATTCTTGGTTGCGTTCTCGTCATAAACTCAAGGCACCAGACTCGTTAATACAACGAGCCCAGACACAACTATGGCTTGCGAAGGCGTCTGACAATAGCAATACAAAAGCGTCTGCACCTGCGACTCTGTTTACTTCGACACGATCAGTTGCACCAACGTTTTGCTCCGTGAAGCGCGACAATTTGCTTGGACAACTCGCCACGATGCAATTATCCGAGGCTACGAAGGGGTGGGCGACATCGGACTCGGGAGGTCTCAGCCTGGCAACATTTGACTTCGTTCAGGATATGGCAACGAAACAACGAGAAGTCTGTGCTGCAAACGCTGTGCCTGAAGAACCTGGAGGTAAAATACTGCATAGACTGACGATGACGACGCGGTTGCAACTGGAAGACTCCGTTGCACTGCGAGGTCAAGCTGCGACGTTACTTGTACATTTATCAATTTAGTGTTACTGATCAGCAAGTCTGCTGTAACTTAACGTTTGAACAATTGCTGTATCAGAGACTGCAACTTATATTTCGAGTTTGGTGCAGCTGATGAGTTTTCATCTCTTCATCCGAACAATTTTGTAGCTTGATCGGAGTATTGTTGGAGATGGAGACTCTATTCTCCAGTCTCCAGCTGTCATAAGAACATGTAACTTGAAATACGCACGCATGCGAACATGAGGGAGAGTGGGGTGTATATTTTTGCTGCGTTGACGGAGATGGCCATCTTTGACTCACTTCTCCCGTTCCTCTTTCGCCCTCGAGTCAAATAATGGAGAAACAGACTCGGCTCGACGATTTAAGCACACCGCCTGGAACACCTTCGGAGCGCAGTCAATTCTACAACGACAATGCGTACGCGTACAAGTACAACGAGTCGCACACACCTTCGCTCAAAAGCGACATGCGCGCAGGTGGAGAGCCCTTGGTACCAGATGATCTCAAAGGTGACAACAACAACCCGGCCACAATGTTCATCTCGCTCTACAACCAACGATCAAGTACACCGATCGGATGCGTCCTAGCGGCAGCAGGCGTCGGTATCGGTCTTGGTATTCTGTTCGCACATCTCAAACTCGATGGGGCGTACGCAAAATGGATTTCGATGCCTGGTGATCTTTTCATCGACGCACTCAAGTGTTTGATCGGCCCCATGGTGTTTTGCAGTATTGTCGGCTGCATCGGCCAACTCGTGGAAGCTGGCAAAGCTGCGTCTATTGGTGGACGTATCATGAGTTACTTCGCACTGTGCTCCGTGATATCATCAGGCACCGGTGTTGTCTTTGGCGAGTTGTTCTCGTCCTTCTTCATCCAGCAAATGAAAGGGAACGAATCGGGCGTCGTGACGGAACTACGGATGCACTGCTGGAATGGGGACGTGTTGTCTATGATGAAAGGTGGCAACATGGCCTGTGTCAAGGACACCAACACAACGGAGTTGACGAGCCTTCTTGTGCTCAATGACACGAGCACCAACTTCGCCACTGCGACTGAAACGTATTCGGACATCAACGTCTCGCAGCAGCTTTTCGCCATTCTGAACGATATCATCCCGTCGAACATGATAAAGGCGTTCTCGAGCTCGTCCACGATGGGTGTCATCACCCTTGCCATCTTCTTTGGTATCGCAGTTGTCATGAGTCACGAACGCACTCGTCAACAGGTCGCTGGAGGAGGTGGCCCAGCAGGGACGTCCAAGACCGACATCGACGTGAACCACCTGCTGCTGCTCATCAACCACGGCGGACTTGTGTGTCAGCTCATGATCAACTCGGCGGTGTCTCTTATCCCGATTGCCATCGTCTCCATGATCGCAGGTTCGATGGCCCAATACACGTCCTCCATGGACCTCGTCGAGAGTGTTGGCTTCCTTGTTGTGGCATTGGCGTTGGCACTGATCACTCTCACATACGGCATCATGGGGACGGCACTGTTCCTGACGACGAGAGTGAACGTCTTCACCTACTTGCGCCACATCATCCCCGCTCAAGTTTTCATCTTCGGCTGCTCCTCGTCGATTGCTACACTACCGATGACCATGCGATGCGTCGACTCAACTCGCGGGGTGTCGTACGCTTTATCTCGGTTTCTGCTGCCACTGGGCGCAACCAGTAACTTGAATGGAAGCGCCTGCTACATGACACTAGCCTGCGTGTTCATGGCCAAGGTTGGCGGCTATGGAGATCTACTGACCCCGCTGCGTTACGCTCTGTTGGTGGTTGTGGGCGCCATCGCCTCGTTCGGCGTGGCCCCCGTGCCTCATTCCGGCCTCGTCATGGCTATCACGGTTTGGCACACAGTCTTCAACATGGACGTCCCGCCGGTGTTTTCACTACTCGTGGGCGCCGACTGGCTGCTGAACCGCATGCGAGCGATCGTGAACATCACGAACGACACGATTCTGGTGAGGATCATCGCGGACCAGTGCGATGAAACTACGATCACGGAGCTTGAGCTCGAGGCGCAGACTACACGCGTGGCCTAAATGAACGTATTTATTTGCCCGTTTCTTGTTAGCTAGACTGGCAGTTCTCCATCGTACTGTGAACTTGTGATAATGTTAGTAGAACATGAATTAAAGAAAGAAAAAGAAAAAAATAAGAGAAAAACGAGGAATTGTACTGCTATTTTGACTGACCCTGGACTTGCGTAAGGGCTTAACGTTGGTGCTGGTCATCAATTTCTTACGAAGTGCCCCATACTCAGCTCTAACAAGTAAATTACTGCCACTTCAACTTCAGCACAAATCTCGCGGTAACGTTGTCCGTACGTCGGATCAGATAACGAATGCGCCCGAATAAAAGCCTCTTTTGAATAAAAGCCTGCTTTTCTAAATACAATTACTATTTCTATTTTTTAAAAAGTCAAAATAGTATTTTATTTTAATAAAAAATACTATAGTAGTATGTAGTCCCCCAAAATACAAATTCTTATACCAACCACCTTAGTAATAGTTTAAGTGAAAATATAATAACAAGAAGGCTTCGACTTAATAAAAATAGAGCCCCGGCATTTTTTTAAAAAAAATGCTATTTACGAGTCGGAACGTGTACCAGTCGCAGACGGCAGTACCGGTAAGCGTAAAATGCTGGGGCGAGCCCTGGCATTGTAAATGGTGGCAAGTGGTGGAAATATGTCGATGCCCAACCACTGCACCGACACCGCTTGCTGTGGTTGCAATCAAAATTTTGCCCTGTCCAGAATTCTTGCTTCCGCCCAACACTGCTGGTGCTCAAGCACATGAATCCCCGCACTCCAGCGGTTCACTGGTCCGAAATTATCCCATAAGAAATTTGCCATCATATGGTACAGTGTACCACCTCCACAGAAACTGCTTTAGAATCAGCTCAAAGGGCATCATAGTATCCTTCAGACAGGCAAAACGGCAGAGAAGGCGGAGAAGCAACACACACCAGCAGCAGCAGGTGGCAAATTGAGACGCAAAAGCAACACAGCGGCAGTACACGAACTCAACCTCCGCGCGAGGTGGTGTTAAAGCGACAGGGGGCGTCAATCAAGATCCCCAATGGTGACCTTCGTGTCTTCGGACGGGCCTGTGGTGCTAACCAAGGCCGAGCGTCGTGAGCGCTACATGCAGAAGACGCGTGCCGAGGCTGGTTACCTGTTCAAGTATCTCATCCTGACGCAGATCGTCGTCTACCTCGAGGCCGGTTCCATCCCGTGTCTATTGGACCAACTCAGTGTGTCACTGGCTCTGGACGCCACACAACAAGGTGCACTTGGTGGTGTCGTGTACTTGGCATTAAGTGCTGCATCTCCTCTCTGCGCCTTCTTCCTACATCGCTTCAGTCCTCGTCTCGTGTTGGGACTCAGTCTATTGTGCAACAATGTGGCAGTTCTCATGTTGGCACTTACACCCACGGGTTACACCTTCTCAGCCAATATGTTGATTTTGGCACGAGCTGCTGTGGGTTTCACACAAGCTTTTCCATGTATCTACACACCACTTTGGGTGGATGAGTACGCACCACGAGAGAAAGTGGCTGGTTGGATGAGTTATTTGCAGGGAAGTGTGCCAATGGGCGTCATGCTTGGCTATTTTGCCGGCACTGTGAGCAATTGGCTGGTACCTGAGAGTTTTTCATTGATTCAGACGTGGCGTTGGCCCTTTTTGCTTCAGTTTTTGGCACTTTTGCCAATTAACGTTGCCATTTTCTTCGTCCCCAAGAAACACCTGGTGATTCGAAGTGATAATGACAGATACGCAGTGGGAAGTGGAGGCACTGAGAGTGCAAGTGCCAGTTCATCTGATGGCTGTATGGACGAAACGCAGTCGATTGAGGTGGCGGAGGAAACAGCGTCCAAGACCAGTATACAGGATAAAGACTCAGCAACATCCAACGAGGAAGTGGACGACGAAGTGCAAGAAGACGTCGAAGTTCCGCATTATGAGCATCACAGTGAGTTGGAGCCACTTAACAGCGGACGTGGAGGATTTCTAAGCGCACGAGGCAGATCTGGCTTCGGTCTCCACAGCTTTTTGGATGAAACAGTTGCCGGCACGCCGATGAGTACGAGATCGACGACATATCACGACGAGGAGGACGCTTTGCTTGCAAGTGCCAGTATGTACGGTGTCAGCAGTCAGCGGAGTTTCCGTCAGCTACATCAGAACCAACAACAGTATCACTTTGGTCATTGTGAAGACGAGGTTGGATCGTCAACTCTTCGTCGCAGTATGATTCGACCCCCGAGCATGCGAAGCGTCCAACAGGGAGCGCTTTTAGATGCTGTTGCAAGTGAACTGGAGAATGGAGATAGTACTGTCAGTGCCCCTCCGGCAATTTCAACGTCACCAATTAATGCTAACGCAGGTAGCGAGGCGGTTGCGCAGCAGCGTACCTCGCCGATGGCCAAGAACGGCGCCCACTTGTCATCAAATTATGGCGCTTTGGACACAGCTATTACTCCGATGAGATCTCCGAGGATGTCGCCGCGTATGAGCATGCTGGAGGCCTCGATACTTGAGGAGGAGTTCATCGAGGTGTACGAGCAGGGCGCGTTCTCAGAGGGCGTCTACGAGCTTCTGCACATCCCTGTGTTCTGTTTGATCGTGTTCGGCCTCACGACCGTGTACTTCGTCGTCACCGGCGTGCAGTACTGGAGCACCATCTTTATGATCAAGTCGCTACATGCGTCCAAGTATCTTGTCAACGGGCTCTTCGTCGTTGTGTCCGGAACAGGACCCATCCTGGGCGTATTCTTTGGTGGTTGGCTGATTGACCGATACGGAGGCTATATCGGCGTGGAGCAGCGTGCTAAGGCCCTAGGTATTTGCATGATCCTGGGACTGACAGCTTTCGCGATTTCAGCAGTGACGACGTTCTTCGACGACATCTACATCACTGCTGGTTTCCTGTGGCTGTTGCTCTTCTTCGGAGGCGCTATCCTGCCAGCCTGTACAGGTATCTTCATCTCAGTCGTGCCAGCTGAGCACCGCGCGCTTGCCTCGTCGTTCTCTGTGATGGTCTTCAACCTGTTCGGCTACGCGCTCTCGCCCTACCTTACGGGGCTGATTATGGAGTGGGTCATTTCGCAACAGGGGCAGTCGAACACTTACTTCGAGTACTGTGACGAAGCTTGCGCGTACCGTATCGGATTCCGCTTCTGTCTGTGTTGGTCGGTGTGGTCTGTCCTCTGTATCGGCTCTGCATGGCACATCGCCTCTCGGCAGGCCGAGGAAGCTCGTCAGGTGCAGCAATTTTACGAGGCCCAACGTCCAGCAGTAGCAGAGTGCTGAGGTCCAGCGCGTTGCCAGCTCAAGATTCAACGGCAGGTTTAGGATAGGCGGTGAGTATGCACATACAATGAATCGGCCACCGCAGCAAGAAAGATAACACGAAACTTATGTAAAAAGATCGTTTGCAAAACATTTATTCCTTAGAACAGAAGCGCATCAGCTTTCTTCACATGCCAGTGCCGATTCGGTCCACCGTAAGCGAATGGAACTTCTCAAGGGCGTCGCACCAACCTTGGATGGACGTTTGGAACTTCTCCGGTTTACGATCCAGAAGCACGAGCGTATGATGAACCTGGTCGATGCGTGCCTCAATTTTCTTGTCCAGCACCAACGCAGACAGCAGTGACTCGACTTCGGAGAGCGGGATGCCATTCAGTTCGCGAGCAATGTACTGGGTGTCCATCGTGCGGTATGGCTTGACAATCTTGAGCAGCACCTTGCTACGAATGGTTCGCAGCAAACTGTCGATGTAGTGTTTGATGAAGGGGTCGTCCATGATGGCCTCCTGGTTGCGGTTCAGCACCTGCTCGAATATCTTGATCTCGTCGTGCAGGAATGCGTCCGTTAACTTCGTCATGGCCACGATCTCTTTGTCGTTTTCGTACGGTTTGGCCTCCTGCGAGTCGAACACGTTTACTTGTGACTCGCTCAGCATGTTGGCGAGCACCAAATATTTCAGACACTGAAGCCGTCGCGGCTCGCCTGCCTCATCGTAGCTTTTGAACCCGGAGAAAAAGTCACTACGGGCCTTGTCCCACTCGCGCTGCATCATGTACATTTTGCCACCGCATTCGTGGATGACGCCGATGATTTTCTGTCGTAATGAGAAAAAAAACATTAGAAGCGTCAGAAACCTCCAACACATGCAACTATAGTTTAAGCTTCTGTCTGCCAGCTTACCGGGTGTGCAACACCTGATTTGATGCGAAGTGCCTTCTCGTAGATCGATACCAACTTCTTGTTGTCCTTCTGTGCCGTGTACATTTGGATCTGTAGCGCGTAGACCTCCAAAAACTGCAACATCAAGCAAAAGTCAGCAAAACTTCATCCAAACACAACTTCAACACTATCCTCTTGCCTGTGAGTTTTTCCTGACGCCGTCATCTGCATCCTCATCGCTGCACGACGCCAGCAGCTCCTTAATAATCTGCTCTCGGCAACAACAACACCCGTCAGACTTTATCGAAAACAACAGCCACATGCTGGTTCTCACCTTGCTCAGCCTCGAAAAGTCCCCAATCTCGTACAGTAAGTTGCCCAATTTGACACTCGTTTTGAACCACAACCTCTGCGGCAACATCAAGACCATCATTCTCCAACCACCTCCACTATCACGTCAACATTTCTCCTCTCACCTCGTTCCTCGCCTCTTTCAGCGTCTCCAGCGTCGTCTCATAGAATCTCTGCAGGATCTCCCAGTTCTGGTAGCAAACAACCCCAATCCTCATCAAATTCCTAATTCTACTAAATCTAGTTGGATCAACTACCTTGCTGGTGGATACAAAATCCAAAATGCTGTTGATGCCCTTCTCCCCCACGTTGCGCGTCACCGCCGTCTTAGTGTATCCCAGCAGCTCCTCGTATCTCCTCATGGCCTCATCATGTCGTTGCAGCTCAAACAGCAACTTGACGATCCGCTTGAGCGCCTTAAATCCCCAGTCCGTCTGCTCGCTCTGCAGTCCTAACACCTGCTCAAGAGCCCTCACAGCGTCTACTCGCTGCGGCGGCTCGCCCTCTAGCAGCTGCTTGGCTGAGTAGTAGGCGTTCTCGATCTGCACGTGCAGATCTGCGGCTTCAGCGTCCTCCATGTCCTCATCCTCATCGCTGTAGTCGAAGTCATACTCCTCCTCAGACATATTCACCCAGATTCTATAACCTGATACTGCAACTGATGCAGATCAAAGGAGACTGCTAAAATTAGTAAGGCATTAATTGATGGAGGTCTAGAAAGACATGGCTACATTGAAGCGCTAGACGTGCCAATAACCAGCTTGTACGATAAAGTCTGGATGAATGCCGTGCCATCCCTTCGCCAGTGCAGCGTACAGCTCTGGATGTGAGCGCTGGAAGGGAACGGGATCCTGCAAATGGAGAAAATTACTCTTGTTAGCACCCACCGAGTGGAATACACTATAGGTCAGTCGAACCTCAGCGAAGCAGACGAAGATTGTGGCGACTGAGCTGTCAATGACAGCAAGAGGTGTGAGGGCGACACTGGAGCCGATCATGAAGCCGAGAATCGCCAAGAGTGCTGTAGTTAACATCGTGAAGATTTTCATCAGTAAAATTGAAAAAATGATATGTCCATAGTGATATCCGTCGGTCGTACTCGTGCTGAACTGGAACTTAGCTCGGCTACTACCGCCCCAAAGCACGCGCAGATCAATCCTACTCGAGGCGCAAATACAATTATAAGTGGCTGCAAGTTTCCAGATACAAACACGAGCGATGAAACCCTACCGACTCCGATTGCTGCGAGCCTGATCACGATCCGAACGAGATCGTCGTTGATCAAGGCAGCGAACCCTCGCTGGTGAAAGAGCTGGGACACGGCACCTCCTGCTTTCATGAAGCTGTAGCCGTAGATGCCGACGTAGACGTAAGCCCAGCGATTCAAGTATTTCATGATCGACTCGAGCCAAGACAAAAGACACTCGGCAATGCAAGCAGCAGCACCTCCTTTCTTGCGACCATTTTTTGCCAACTGTTGAAAAGCACACCACAAAACTTTGCTTGTTAGCACCGACACCACTATACATCAACGCTCTAGCGATTCGTACCGCGTGAAGTGTCTGCAGGATTGCAACAATGAGAGATCCAAAGCAAATTGATCCGAACGACGTCGTCATGGCGCGCTTCAACGAGGCAGTCGTGGTGTTGGAGGATTGCGTAAAGCTGCTACTGTTCCTGCGACGGTTGTGTGTACGACGTTCTTGAACACCTGAATACCCCAGTAGAATGACAACAGCAAGAGCATGTAAACCCAGCCGTAGGCTCCGGTCGACTGTGTTTGAGTGGAGTTAAATGTAGTCGTCGTGCTCGATTTTTTGTTGGATAAATTGATGATGACTCCAAGTAGCGCTAGACTCCACATCACCACCCAGAAGATCTGCACAATGGCTAACGCTAGTGACACAACATATGTGGTTGTGTTTTTCGCAAGAGCAGCCTCAGTTACACGCAAGTGGGCCACTGCAATCGGGATGCGGTGCTTCACGTTGCGTATGTAGCACCAGTTCAGTACGGTGATAATTGCTCCAACAATGACGAGAGAAAAGTTGGCGATAGCGATGCCAATGCCGGCGAAGGCTACGGCCACTCCCAAGTTGAACCAGAGGACGAAAACGATCATGCCGTGTGCGTACAATGGGATGATCTTGGCCATCAGTACTGCTAGGGCCATCGCTAATACCGCCATCCCCGATGCCACACCCACCACGGCTTTAATGTTGTTGTCTGAGAGCGAATCACGCAAATCATTGTTGCTTTTTACTGCTGTGGCTCCCAGCGAGGCCATGAGGGTGACAATGACGCCAACATTTACCATGAAGAGAATGGCGAACGGCCAGTCCTGGTACTTCTTCTCCGTCGTCTCTCTGCCACGTTAGCACAGCTTCAAATGAGCAAGTCGGGGACAGATAAACATTCTTGTGTCTGTTGCTTCACGTACGGTTTAATGGGGCTCACTGTAGCGACAATTTGACCTCTCGACTCATTATGCCTGGTAGACAAGTGGAGTATGTAAGTGTTTGTATAACTGCATAGGTACGAGATGAAGTCAGTCGTACGGCTTGATCATCCTGTCCACCAAACGCTGTCGATGTGTTGGATACCAACAACACTTGATCGGCGTAGGTCTTGAGATAGAAGTGAAGTGATACTCGAACAATACATCAGTAGCCTTACCTGAGGCTATTTTTTGGACTGTTCAGCTCGCGAAACCTATAGCACAAATAGTACACACCTTCGAAGTGTAAGTTCATGCTGCATTGGTGCTCCCAAATTAAAAAAAAAAAACTTTCGTGAGCAAGTGGTTCTTTTTCTAGGAATTCTTCTCAGTTTCTTTATATCTAGGCTAGATGTAAAGAAAATAGAATCTGCCGTAGCAACGCTTGCTTTCTGACAACCCAATCGTACCAAATAACAACGTTTTACTACTTTTAAAAGTAGTAAAACGGTGAAAGTACTTCGAAGTGTTATAGTTTGTAGGCAAAAAAATGCATGAAAATTGGTCAGATGAATTTAAACTTCTGATAGTTTACTTCTTTAATTAAACTTATTGATATTATTATTATTATTATATTTATTACTACTATTAATACATGTAGTAGTACTTCAAGAAGTATTGGAGATATGGGGAAACGTTAATCTAAGATTTGCATTTTCGGGAGCCCTGCACGAAATTCGAGCGTCATCATTGCACTCGCTCGCTGCAAGGCAGAGTCTTGGGCCCTCCTCACGCAAAACCTCTACTAAGTACATGTACATTTTTGCAAAGAGCAGATAAATTTTCCGCTGGGTTGAAGTCATCCGCAGTTTTGATGAATCCGCTGGAAAAATATGCCGATCTGCTATCATCGACGCAATGCCCCCCTCTTCCTTAGACAGTTGAAGATGAATGACTTCCACCTGTACTACCGGTAGGAGGTTCCTGACAGCGTACCCCAGCAGACTCATCATCGATTTCGAAGATGCTGGATCCTAGAGAGAAACTTGAACGTCACTTCCAGTGCGTAACGTTAGGAGAATGATTGTGCCCCCGCCGTCGACGTGCTGCTGCTGACTGCAGCTCCTCAATATGCATCTTGCAATTTTGGGGATATCGTGACACGCTGTGATTTTCAGAGAGCTGATGAAGATGGAGGTGAAAAAGCTTGGATACTACATGTATCGTTACTTCAGCGCTGACTTGGTCGTTGACGGGCATTGGGAAAAGCAGATTGTATCTCTATTACGCGTTCCGCTTGATTCGCGGGCAGACTACAATACCAAATGTACCACAGGTACTTCAGTACGAAATGCGAGCATCACCGAATGTTCTTCGGTCGACGACGCGAAATCGTCGCTACTAATGGGGTGTCGATATTGGTCACTTCGCCAGGCGTGAGAGACATTCAACAGTTTCAGATGAGTTCTTCGTCATACGCTCAGAGAGCTTCAAGCGAATAATTCAGGGCTGAAAGAGGGCTTCAAGCTACCGGGGGTGCTGTCGAACCGAGGTGGTTCGCAGCTGACGGTTCGATGAACACAACTTAGAATGCCATGGTCGAAAGAGTCGTTTCGAAGGCGGACTTGAAAATATTGGTGACGATTTCCAAGTTTGTCGTCGCGGAGTCCGCGACGCGGACATGGACGACGGGTATGCGCGTTCCGATTGCAAATACGCCACAGGTCGGGAATACATTGGAAAAGGAAAAATTACGAGGTACATGTACTGTGGATGCGGAACGTCCGCAGCGGAAGTTAGATGTAGAAAAAAAAACTTACGAGCTGAGTTGCTTGGGACAGTTCTTGGTACACGGTGCAATGTAGGATCGCACTAACAGGAGGGCGTCACTCTGAGTTTGCGGCTTCAACGGATCGTGCGTCACACTAGAAATCGGTGAGTGCGGTTTACCGTACTGCACCAGGCTCTGAAGCTAGGAAGATGCTCCGCGGTACACCGAGAAGGATTGCGGTAAGTCTGCCCGTCATGCTCGCATTTGTCTGCTGAACCCAGGTTTGAAGTTCGCGCGGTACAGTCACTCGGCGACCTGCTTGACCGCTGATCTCGTTGAAGCTGGCATCCATCACAACAGTTGCCACTTCCATCCCATCTGGATTAATTCCCGAGATTAAAGAGGCAACTTTTGGTTGCCTCTGCATTTTCGGATCACTCCGAAAACGCAGCACTGGCATGGAATGACGTCGATGACCTGCAATCGACTTTAGTCACTTGGTGGCATTTTTTTCGCGGGTAGCAACGCGACTGGCGCCGTGTAGCGCACAGGACAACCAGTCGATGCAGGTTTTGCATTGTTCTGTTCGAATGTGAGACTCGACTTTGCGATCTGTTGTCGGGGCTCTATCCGCCATCTGCTGATGGGGAATTGACAGTTTGACTGCAAATGTGCTTCTCGCCGTTAGTGCAACCCGTGTCTCGCGTTTCGTAGCGGTCTCACCAGACTCTGGCTACCCGACTAGCAGACATCCAGCCTGATCACTCCATCTACAGATCCCGAAGTTTTCCGACGCCTCCCAGCCTTCCCGCTTTCGTCATCATGGCTGCGCCGTGGTTGCAGCGACCGGCAGGCCCGACCAGTTCACGGCGCGCAGTCCCGCCATTCCTGGTTTTGCCGTCTTCACCCTACAACCTCACGGACCATGGTGGCTGAATCCCCGCAGACTGAGTACCTTGAGAAGGAACCCCACCGCGCTCAGCGCCGCTGCCTGTGCTGTTCGCTCGGACTGGGCCTCATCATCACCGGCGCTTTCATCGCCGTGATCGCGCTGCTCTACGGTACGGTGGTGCCGGCCGTGGTCGACAACACCGTCAAGGACGGCGTCGTGACTTGCGATGCCTCGGATGGCGCTGAGGAGAGCTACGTGGACCCGTACGGAGACTGCGACGACTGCACGCCATACTACTACAGCCTGCACATGATGAACGTGACCAACGCCGAGGCCTACCTCGCCGGAGACGCCGACACTCTCGAAGTCCGCGAAACGGGCCCGTACACGTACCGCCGTCGCCAGATCAAGCTGGACGTCGAGTTCCTAGACGACGGCAACCGTGTGAGCTACAAGCAGTACACGTACCACACGTTCGAGGAAGACATGAGCTGCGACGGATGCTCGGACAGCGACGAGGTCACGGCCCTGGACGCGGGATACATGAGCGTTATCGCGGGCGCCGGCGGTGAGCTGGCGTTCCTTGTGCGCTTGGCGCTCGGCTCGTTCGCCAAGGGCAGCAACACCAGCGCAGCCCTCAGCATTGTGGCCGAGAACGGTCCGCAGATGATGCGCTGGGTCAACGGCCTCAACTCGATGGACCCGGAGGCCATGCGTACGGTGAGCAACAACAGCGCCGTGCTCAGCTTCCTTGCCACCGGACCCGACGCTATTGCCGACATGGACCTCACGGGCTTTGCCTACAACGGTCTCTTCGCCAAGCGCACTATTTCGCAGTGGGCTCTGGGTTACCCGAGTCTGCTCGCTGGTCTGGGTCTCGGTTCCAACTACGTGAACCTCTGTGCTGTGGACGGCGGACTTAACGAACAGTGCGCTGCCTGTGCCACCAGCACCAGCGACGAGTGCCGTGCGATCTGGGGCGAGTGCAACAAGTGCGCCCGTGGTGCGCGTGTTGTGGCTGTCAACGAAGAGACCTGCGCCATCATCGAGGCCACTTACGCCGCTGTTTACGGTGAGGAGGAGGCCGCCAGCTTCGCCGGAAGCACGTGCCAGCTTTGCAGTTCGCTTGGTCTGTGCGCCGCCCCGCTTCCCGGTATCGTCGAGTCCAGCGGCCGTAACTACTCCGTGACAGCTCCCAACGCCACCGCCCTGGGCACGTACACGCTGCGCACGGGCTGTGACGACGAGAACTACATTAACGAGTACGAGGAGTACGACGGCTACACCGCCACCGCTCTGTGGGCGGACCTGGGCGAGCGCCGTAACCCGACGCTGACGGAGTTGGCCGCCTTCTCCAACTACGGCAACTGCGCGGCCCCCACGTCCAACATGACGTGCAGCCCCGTGTTCGGCAACGACGCCACTAGCATTGCGCCGGGCGGCGTGAGCATTTCTGGCTTCGAGGACGAGATCTCGATCGAGGGCTTCAACATCTACCTGAGCCAGGGCCGCCAGAACCTGACGCTGTTCAATCAGCACCAAGAGGTCGACTACGAGGGCATCACCCTGCACCGCTTCCGCCCGTCCGTGGACTTGCTGACGGCGACCACCGCCAACGCCGATATGGGAACGGCCGTTCCGGTGAACGGAGTGCAGTGCATGGCCTTCACCTCGGGTTTCCTGGCTTACGTCTCGTACCCGATGTTTTTGTATGGCAACGAGTCCTTGACCTCGAACGTGCAGATCACCATGAACGACGGTGTGAAGGTGGGCCAAGACACACTGTACGACAGCGCCGGCGCACTTACGACCGAGTACTCGGACAAGTACGAGACGTTCGTTGACATGGAGGCCGGCACGGGCAAGACGATGCGCGCCTACAAGCGCCTGATGGCGTCGTACGCGCTGTCGCCGTCCACGAGCAACAGTTCGTTCGCCATGAGCGACGTGCTGTACCCGACACTGCCGACGGAGGTGGTGATCCCTGTGTACTGGGGCCAGGAGGGCTCCACCATCACGGACTCGCGCGTGGACGACTACGACATGCTCACCTCGATCCTCAGCTCGCTGCTGCCGGTGCTTATCGTGGGCCTTGTGGTGGGTGTGGCACTCGCCGGTGCCGGCGCCTTCTACATGCGCCGTCGTCGGCAGCAGGCCATCAAGGCGTAAGTTAGCGAACTCGAGGTGAGAGTATTAACTGCATAGGTAGGTAGAGGTGAAGCATTGCGAACACCTGCAGATCGACAAGTAAGGTTCAACATGAACACTCACGTTGCCACGACTGGCACGCAAGCATCTGATTCTCGAGATCGACGCCATTACTGCAGTGAGTGAGCCTCACACCTGTGAAGGTTGGCTCTGACGCTTGCCTCTGAGGCAGGTGTTCACCTCTGTGAAAGCGTAACCTAGCTCTTCTTCCACAACGACGCGGTAACAGATTTCGAGCGCTCGAGCTGAACTCCTCGTTCGCGCTGCATCGCTGTTGTCGATGGTTTTCACATGAGAGAGAGAGAGAAATCCTCAGTCGCATGAGAGGATAGCTTTACGGTACGTAACGTTACCGTGAAGCTGCAGTTCCCTCGACGTCGAGCTCTCCAGCGCATAAGGCTTATTTCGCATGGTTGTTGGTCAGCGTGCCGTTTCGCGGCGTATCTTGTCTGGCCTGGCATTGCACCCACATTTGACAGATTTCCATCAACTGGATGGCACATTTGATTGCCTCTTCAACTGCGACCTTCGTGCTGCTGGCCGCGCGCCATTTGCTTCATGCGTCCAGCCCTTCGCTGCATTTCATCTAACCCAGCAACAACGCGATAGTCAAGATTGACACGTCGTGACATGGTCCCTCGAACTGGCGGGACTCCGCTTGAAGTACCTGCGGGTGCTGCAGTTTAACGGTCGAGAGTCACTGGAATGGAATGCCCAGTTCAAGACCATGCATCTTAGGCCAACCATCGAGCCAAGATTCTTGGCACGCAGTGGATCCTTGTTGGTCTCGTAGCTGGATCCTGCCGCAGCGTCTGTAGACAGCAGGATCGACTACCGCTTCAATCCCTGTGCATTGAGGAGCCTGACTTCACTCCCATCAACGCCGTTGGCCACTGGCCAGGCCAGCGCAGCAAGCAAATGGTATCGAGGTCTCCTTGTCTGGCGTATCGGTGGCAGTACCACCGCGCCTTTCCCGCATAAACGAGTCCGATGTGACCACCGCCTCGATCGGAAGTTCCATTCGGAACGTGCCCTCTGTGGCAAAGGCCGACCGACTTCTACATACTTGACCAGAACTTCGCTCGCTTTACCGACTTGCTGGTCATGCCCGACTATCACTTGCGATTTTGCAGCCGTCCGCAACGTCGTCGCTCGTCAGCCTCCAGACGTAACATTAGCCATGGCGACGCACACCCCGGAGGCGCGCCGCACTATCGCCTTCGAGCAGTTCGAGAAGGGTTCGCCCACCATGTTCCCCAAGCTCGAAGAGGCCGAACCCCAGCAACGACGATGCTGCAGCCAAAAGGTCTGGGCCATTGTTCTAATGGTCGTTGGCAGCCTCACCGCCATCATTGGTATCCTCTACGGCACCGCACTGCCGGCATACGTCGATTCAGCCATTGACGACCAGGTGGTGCGCTGCTCCAATGACGAAGTCTCCAAGGAGAGCTACTTGGATCCGTACGGAGACTGTGACGACTGCTCACCTTACTACGTGTCCGTGTACATGCTCAACGCCACCAACGCTGAGGATTATCTTGCCACCAACGCCAAGCTGCAAGTCCAGGAGATGGGGCCGTACGTGTATCGCCGTCGCGAGATCAAGCTGGACGTGACCCTGTCGGACGACGCCTCCACCGTCACCTACAAGACGTACACGTACCACACATACGTGGCTGAGAAGAGCTGCGACGGCTGCTCCGACTCGGACGAGATCGTGACCTTCGACACCGGGTACTTCAGCGTCATCGCGGCCACAGGCGGTGAGTTCAACCTGTTGGCGGCGGCGTCCTTCGCCTCGACACAAAACACGAGCGACATCGTCGCGACCGTCACGGAGAGCAGATGCTGCGATGGATGAACGGCCTCAACTCGATGGACCCGGCGGCAATGAAGACGGTGACCAACAACAGCGCCGTGTTGACCTACTTGGCAACTGGTCCGGAAGCCATCGCTGACCTGGATCTGTCCGGTTTCGCGTACAACGGCATCTTCGTCAAGCGCACGGCCTCACAGTGGGCGTTGGGCTATCCGAGTCTGCTCGCCGGCCTCATCTTGGGCTCCAACTACGTCAACACCTGCAAAACGAGTATGAACGCGGAGTGCGCGTCCTGTAGCGGTGATGACTGTCTGGCTATTGCATCGGATTGTTCTCAGTGTACTAAAGGTGCAGCTGTCGTGGCGGTCAACAACGTCACGTGTGCCATCATCGAGTCCATTTACGCCGCTGAGTACGGGGAAGAGGAGGCTGCCAGCTTCGCTGCGACCACCTGCGGTCTCTGTGAGAGCGTTGGTCTGTGTGTGCTGCACCAATCCCCGGCATCGTCGAGAGCTCTGGCATGGACTACTCGGAGACTGCACCCGATGCGTCGGCACTCAGCGCCTACGTGAAGCGCACGGGCTGCGACGACCTGAGCAGGATCGGAGCGTGGGTGGAGTACGACGGCTTCACCGTCGCGCCGGTGTGGGTGGATCTGGACGAACGCCGCAACCCAACGTTGGCGGAAATCAACGCGTTCTCAAGCTACGCCAACTGCGACTCTCCTGTCGCTAACATCACGTGCTTCAATGTATCGGGCACGGACGGCACGGCACTCAAGCCCGGCGGTGTGACGATCAACGGCATGGCCGAACACACCACCGCCGATTCGTTCAATTCGTACCTTAGCGCCGCTGAGATCTATATCACCATCGAGAGTATGAACACTGAAGTGGACTTCAACGTGTCTCGCTGCACCGCTTTAGTACGCCGACTGACATCTTCGACTACACGGATGACAACGCCGACATCGGAGCGGGTGTTCCGGTGAACGGGTTACAGCAGTTGAGCTTTGTCACGGGCTTTTTGACGTACATGTCCGGTCCGTTTTTCATCTATGGAGACACGTCATTGCTCGAGGCCGTGGAAATGACTAACACCAACGGCACCGTGATGACGGTTGATAACATGTACAATTCTGACGGCGTCCTGATCGACAGCTTCATCAGCGATTACGCGACCTTCGTTGATATCGAGTCGGGTACCGGTCAAACCATTAGTGCCAGAAAGCGGTCACAGGTCTCGTATGCAGTAGCTGCCTCAAGTGCTGTGGTTAACGCCTCCATGAGTGACTTGGTGTGGCCGACGCTGCCGACGGAGGTGGTGCTGCCAACATATTGGGTGCAGGAGGCTGGCGAGGCCAAGGACAGCGTGCTGGACACATTGAAAAGCACGCTTACCCTCGTCAAGACGTTCCTGCCGGGTCTTATCGTCCTCATCGTTGTGGGAGTCCTGGAGGTGACCGGAGGCGTCTTCCTCTGGCACCGTCACAAGCAGAAGCTCGAGATGATGCGCTACGGCAGCGTCATCTAGACCGTGGCAGTCTGTACACAGCATTATAAACTGTTTAAATTTGAACTCAATGACGTACATGTACCTCCATCTTGTCCGATAGCGCGACTTGCGGGAAACCGGGCGAATTGAAATGTGAGACTCAAAGCCTTTGCAGACTGCAACCAATTGTGGTGATAATCTTCATCTGAT
Organism: Phytophthora tubulina; assembly: GCA_014706135.1. Taxonomy (NCBI): domain Eukaryota; phylum Oomycota; class Peronosporomycetes; order Peronosporales; family Peronosporaceae; genus Phytophthora; species Phytophthora tubulina. The sequence goes on from JACBOY010000203.1 coordinate 343,995, forward strand.
TGCGGCGCAAGCTCCAGGCGTAAACACTTGCGACGATGACTTCGCGTTCCTGTTCAACGCTTCAGGTTGTGAACAACCTTGTTCATGTATTAGGCGTTACGACGGACTCGTGACTATGCCCTCCCTGCTTTATATTTGCCCACGATGGCGTATTTGCCTTCGAAGCGCTTGATCCAGTCGTCCAGCGTCTTGCGCTGCTCCGCTGTGAGTCCGTCGGTCGACGAATTATTCAGAGCCTCATCCCCCAACGACATGCAGGCCAGCGCCTTGGACGCATCTCGACCTGCGAACTGGCCGTACATGCCGTCGGGGCCGTAGAACTCCGATCCGTTCAGCGTCACATCATACAGGACGCCGTCAATGCCCACCAGGATAGTTTTGCGCGGGTTGTCCACGCCGTTAAAGGGCAATAGCTCCTCGAGCGAGAGTCGCAGGTCAGCGTCCACCAGCCGCCCCACGTTCGTGTACTTGTGCTCGTCGCTGCGGAACTTGACCAGCCACTCGTCCAGCGTCTGGAATTGCTCCGGCGTCAAGTCTCTCAAGTCCAGATTGGCCAGCGCCTTCGCGTCGTCCAATTTGCCCAAGGCAAGCGCTCGCGTGACGTCTTTGCCCGCCAGTGCCGAGTATATGCCCGAGGGTCCGTACAGTTCTCGACTCGAGCTCACGTCGTACACCTCGCTCTTGACCGATATGTAAATGGGACGTTTGCCGTCTGCTCCTCCATTGAAAGTGGCTAGCTGCTCCACAGTAAAGTGCTGATGAGACGGCGGCTCCTTCGAGGCGCTGCCTCGCCTCCCACCAGAGAACGGCAATGAGTTGGGTCCGGTTGGTGGCGTGCCTACTGCATTGCCCATGTCTGCTCTTGCTGGCTGGCTGGTTGGTTTCTGAAACTGCGTCGGTTGTTGCAGCAATGCTACTCGCGTGGCTGGATACGCGGCGCCTAAACATAGCAAGCAGTATAAGAGAACAGGTCAGGAACCCACCGCTGCAGTATAGTTAACCAGAACAATGTTAGCAGCAACTGAACAACTCTCTTTTAGGCACATGCGGCGCCGTCACTGACGTCCAAACTTCTGCTGTTTCTACTTGATGATCTTGCCCACGACCGGGTATTTCTCGTTAAACTTGTCCTCCCACTTGGTGAGTGTCTCCTGTTGCTGCTCCGTAAGGCCCTCAAGTGTCGGATTGTCCAGATATTCGTCCAGGAAGGACATGCAGGCGAGCGAGCGGGAGCAGTCACGACCGGCGAACTGTTTGTAGCCTCCGTCAGGGCCGTAGTGGTTGAGTCCGTCCAGTGTCACGTCGTAGATATTGCCCTTCACAGCCACGTAGACGATCTTACGCGGATTGTCGACGCCGTTGAACGGCTTGAGCTGCTCGAGCGTCAGGTCGCGACGGCGCAGCACGCGTCCCACGTTCGGATAGCTGTTGTAGACGCTGAACTTGGTGACCCAGTCATTGAGCGTCTCCTTGTCCATGAAGCTCAGATCTGACAGGTCGTCACTGTCCAGATCCTCCTTCTCGAACGACATCTTGGCCAGCGCGCGTGACGCGTCCCGGCCGGCGAAGAGGTGATAGCCCTCCCCTGGGCCGTAGAAGTCGCGCTTGCGACTCACGTCGTACACCTCGTCCAGCACAGCAATGTAGATGGGTTGACCGTCCTCTCCGTTGAAAGGTAAGAGCTCCTCAGGCGTGAAGAAACGCCGCTTGATGGGCTTCTCGCGCTCCGCCTTGAGCGCCTCCTGTCGCGCCTTGGCTGCCTCGTACGCGCGCTGCTGGGCCGCGTCCGCGCGCGCGTTCATGTACTTGACGGCCATCACGGCGGCCACGGCCACACCCGCGCCGACGAACACGTTGGTGTCCGCGTTGGTCAGGAACTCGAGCATCTTCTCTTCGACTTTGGCTTGTGCGCGACTGGCTTGAACTGCGAATGCCACCTCACTGAGTTCCGAAGTGATGGGCAAATCGGCAAGTACAGTGGAGATTACCTACTTGCACGATGTTAAAATGAGATACGTCACGGTAGTTTATGCCGAACACCGAAAATGGTGCAATCTTTGCGACAAGGTGAATATCGCCGCATCCACTTTGCTGCATGAAGGTGAAACTCAGCTGCACTCTTGTTGGCAAGTACCGGTATGGTACCTGGTCATTCCCCGTGATCTAAGAAAACGAGAGAAATGTCACGAAGAACTGAAAACAACTCTTGGACGCTCAACGTAGCAAACAAAAATGCTCCAGGTTCATAAAGCTACCCGCACGAGACATTGCAAAGTGTTGTGCCTTGTCCAAACTACGTCGTTTTCTTGTTCGAATTGCCAAATGCGCTCAGATCCACGAGCTCCGGGGCGAATAGGCCAGCAGACGCAAAGCCCACGAACCAGGTGAACGGCCCGAGGAAGGGCACCTGCAGCATGTAGCAGAAGACGAGACCGAAGCCCAGACGAGCGGCATCGCTTCCGCTCTGGTGCCAGTCCCGCTGCTCCGCACGACTGTCGTGCTCCTCGCTGTCAATCTCCATGTCGGTGAGCAGGTCGGTGCTGACGTTGGGGTCGCCCTCCTTAGCTGCAGATTTGAGGCGAGCGATGATGGGGTCAAAGAGCTCGCGGATCATGGCCCTCGAATCCAGCCACATGTGCACGAGCTGTAAAGCCGCCTCACGCGTCGCCGGGAAGGCGAAGGCAATGAAGAGAGGCACGAGGAACGTCATCTCCATGTGTCGAATGCTGTCATTAGCAATAGTAGAGAAGAATTAGCAAAGGTACGTTATCACTGCAAAATCCAAAAGCTCACCGGTAGCCGAACTGCGCGACGGGGATCAGCACACCCAGAAGTGGTTTCGCCACTAGAGCCACGAGACCGAAGCCAAGCTGGCGCAGTCCGAAGCGCATCAGGTGTCGGACATACTCCCAGTCCCAGTAGATCGCTTTTTTCTGCAGACACAGCAACGAATTTCAGTCAGTAAACTTACTTCTCTTAGACTGAAGGAGGAAGGAAATCATCCACTGCACCTTTCGGATCGTCTTGGCGAGTTCGGCGTCGCGTGTGGCGAGTCCTGCGAAGAAGGCGTTCTCGAACATACTGACGCTGAAGTAGCGGCACACGCCGACGAGCAGGAACGGGACCGTGGAGGCGGCCGCATAGCGGAAGGCGCGTACGCTGGCGTCCACCGTCTCGGGGCTCAGGAAGAGCATGGAGATCCACTCGAAGGGCAACAGCAGCAGGTGCGTCACGACGGACAGCACAACGGCCATGATCAACAGCACCTTCATGCCCCTGTAGTATAGGCCAGCACTTGTTAGACTTGGATAAAGTATGGATAATTGCAATACTATGGCATCTTGACCTCCAGAACTCGTCGCGCACTTTTTCGTCCGCCAGAGCTTGGAACGTGCCGGTCACTGAATCATAGCGTTGGTTAGAGCGAGAGATAGAGAAGTAGAAGGGTGTGGATAGATAGAGGAGACGCAGAGCTACGCACCAGCGGCCGTCGCGCCGTAGAAGAAGCGCTTGCTGCGCGCCACGAGCTGCGTCATCGTCGGCGCCTTGGGCTCGGCCATGGTTGATTGGCAAATGAGATCAGGTTGGATGATGGCAGATTGAAGTGACATGAATTCTGGTACACTGTGCCAGTGGCGATGCAAATAATGGTGTTTTGTATGTACACCACCTAGACTAGAGCTCGTCTCGATCCTTTTCATACAATTGCCAAGTAAACTTTCCAAACATGATCTAGACTAGATCACGACTCGACCATTCCATACGATTCCCAAGTTTACATCTCCAGGAGATCACCGAGATGTCATTTGCCACAGCGAGCACGCCAAAAACCATGTGCCGCCGTCTTCCTCTACCTTATCTGTCGACGCTCTTCTACATGTGCGCTGGTCATCTCCTGCGCCGCGTCTCGCTGGCATTCTTGTCGCGATGCCGTCCTCCTCTCCGCCTCTGAGCGGTGGCTCTCTTTGTCGCGTGGCGGCGCCGCGCCTCCTGCCGCTCTTCCTGGGCGTGTTCGGCGGCGCCTTCGTATCGCTGGGCGTGGCGCTCTCCGGCGTACGCTCCGTCGCAGCCGTTCGCTGGCTGTTGCGTCTGCCGGGCGACCTGATTCTAAACGCCTTCGTGTGTCTGGCACTCCCGGCAACGGCGCTGCACGCGACGCTCACAGGTTCAGACATTGCACGCGAGACACTCAAGACGCAGCGCACGCTGTGGGTGCAAATCACGGGAGTGACGCTCGCAGCCTTCGCGCTGGCCACGTCGCTCGCCAGTCTATTGGGCGCGCTATTGGCCGTGGCGCTCAATAGTATCGTGCCCAGCAGCGCCACACTCGCGCAGATCTGGCGGCTACCGGCGGGCGCGGCCGTGGCCTTTGTGTGTCCCAGTGCAGTGGCCAACGGGTCCGTTGCGCTGCAGAGCGACGGGACGCTCCAGTGCGCGGAAAACGCCACGACGTTCGTGCTGGACGACGTGGCGCGAACGTTCGTGGTGAACGCGATGACTCAGACGTCGAGTGTTGCAGAACAGGTCGTCAAGGTGGCGGAAAGCGCGGTTCCTGAGAGTTTAGGGGCCGCGTTCGTCGACGGAGACGTACTGAGTCTCGTGGTGGGAGGACTCGCTCTTGGAGCAGCGCTGACATGTTACGCGTTGACGGAGCGAGGAGATGATGAAGACAATCGACGGGTGGAACAGGAGAAGCACTTTGTGTTGTTGCAACTGGTTGCTCAAGCAGAGACGTTGGTGCGTCGTGTGTTGAGTTGGCTGCACAAGTATTTACCAATGACTGTAGCTTTCATGATGAGCAGCATATTGCTGCAGTCGTCAGCTTCTACCTCCTCTTCAGACGACAGTGACGACGGCACTGCGGTCGCTGCCGCCTTGGCGCTCATAGCGGTGCTGCTCTTGGCGCTGGTAGTCGACGTGGTTGTCATGATCTTCCTGGCTGCAGTTTTCACCCGATCCAACCCATTCGCGTTCCTCGAGTACCTTTTGCCGGCGCAGCTGCTGGCGCTAAGCTCCGGGTCGTCACTTGTCTCTCTACCAGCTACCGTCTCCTCCATCGTGGCGAGCAAGCGTGTTTCGCCTAAGCTGGCCTTCATCGTGTGTTCTGCCAGCACAGTGCTCAACCAGACAGGTACCGCGCTCTACCTGTCAGTCAGTTCTCTATTTGTGTTGACCGCTGCATCGTCAGGCATGAACAGCGACGAGTTGGCAGCGACACAATCTGCGAACACCATTACGGCTATGATATTTGCCAACGCGGTGATCGCCGGCGTGGTTTCGCCGCTACCAACAGGAAGCAAGACAGCAGCGCTGGCGACGGTTCTAGGTGCTGTGTTTGGCGTCTCCGCTGGTCCAAGTGCTGCATTACTTTCGTTCTTGATGGCGCTGGAGTGGATCACGGGTCCATTTGTATCCTGTGTGAACGTCACAAACAACGCGTTGGTTGCGCTAGTGGTTGCACATTATTTCGAGACGCAACCGGTAGCAGCGGCGGTGGAAGACATAGATCCTGACAACTCCAGTGCTCCGCCACACGATTCACCAGCACCCGATCTACGCCACCAACGAGTGTTGGGAATGATCCACAGCGAGAACTGGGTATAGAAATAGTGAATATTCGTCTGCGTGCCGTCTACGAAGTTAAATCGATGTGAGATTGTGGACATGTACGTCTGGGCCAAGTGATGTGAAAAATAGCATTCGACAGGGGTTTCGACATCAAACAGTTCACGAGCTCTTGGAAACACCCGTGTTGTCATTTCTGTCGTGTGGGGCTTCATCAACAAGACCTAGTCGAACGAAGGACAGCATTGCTTCAGACATTGAGGTGTTTGTACAGCCATCCGAAGCGATGGATTGGCAATTCGATGGTTTTCTGGAAACCAGGCAAGAGGAGCGTCTGACAAATGCAGCGACCCGGGCAGCAGCAGCAGGAATCCCAGCCGAATCGATTGAAACAGCGACTACCAGCTCAACGGAGGATATTGGAAGCGTGCGGTTCGATAGTAGCAGCAGACGCGATCGCGAACCGTTGACGATGACGATGAGTCCGTCCGCTACAGCTCAATTTCGAGACCCCATGTCAACTTTCCACAACGGCAAAGGTGTTCCCTGGCCGGGTGTGACGACACAGATACGTACAACCCCCAACGAACAGGACGACATGTTGGTGGACTTGTACTACAAAACGCCAAGTCTGTGGATGACTACTGTCGCAGGAGCAATTGGATTCGTCGTTGGTGCAGTGCTGAACAAGTATCCTGTCAGCGGGGACGCGCAGCTTTGGATTGGCGTCCTTGGATCTCTTTTAATCCGGGCACTGGAATGCCTCACGCTGCCGCTCATTTTCACGAGTGTCACGATTTGCTTTTCTAATCTGGTGGTGTCCGACAAGACTCGCCCCGTCATGGTGCGTTTGGCCATTTACTTTGTCCTTGCGGCGTTCGTAGCAAGTTGCGTAGCACTTGCAGTCGCTTTCTGCTTCTCCGGATTATTTGAGGTCAAAGTTGACCCACCAGCAGCTACAACGAACTTCCAATTCATCTTGCGGTGTCCAAACGGCAATTTTTTCTCTCGGGAAGACGAGTGTACAGCCCAATCAGTTCTCGACGGACAAATACTTACTGGTGCGAATGTCACGGGATTTCCGGATAATCTGCAGTTATCACTCGCCTCGGCAAGTGGCGTATTTCCTGACACTCAGAGATTGACTACTCAGATTGTGCTCTTCTTCAGCTATTTTTTAACAGAAAACATTACGAGCGCTTTCGTGTCGGTGCAGTTCCTTGGAGTTACCATTTTCAGCATGATCATCGGAGCAGCAATCATGGCGGTGTATGACCCGGCTAGTGGAGAGTTGAATCACGTGCTTGTGTTGATCCGACAGGTTCACGTCGTGCTTGAGATGATCCTCAATTGGCTCGTACCTTACATCCCGCTGGGAACGCTGTCTATGATGACTTACTCCATCATGACAGGCGAGATTTCGCGAGAAGCGATGCGCAATTCGCTCTACTTCACCCTCACTATGGTTGTCGCGCTGGTCGCCAACTTTCTCTTTGTGGCTTGCGTCGTGTACGCGCTTTTAGTGCGACGCAACCCTCTCAAGTTCACGTGGTTCCTCATGCCCGGCGTCATCTTCATGCTTGCCACAGGCAACTACTTGGCCACCATTCCTGTCCTCATTCGCAGCTTGGAAAAGTCCCGACAGGTCTCACGGACGCTGGCGCAATTCACTATTTGTCTGGGTGTGTGCTTGTGTCTCTGCGGTACTGCAGTCTTCTTCGTAGTGGCGCCGATCTTCATGGCCTACACCAGCGGCTAGAGCGAAACCGTCACGCCGGGTCGTGTCATTGGCCTGGTTGTCATTGCAACTGCGAGTTCTATCGGCACTCCACTCGTACCAGGCTCAGTACTCACGTTCACGTGCACTATCTGGCGTACTCTGTTCACCAACCAAGTGCCCGGGTCTTTCGTGTATGTGGCGGCAATGGAGTGGGGCATGTTTCGCCTCCGCCGAACCTACAACATCATTGTGGCAGCCTTCATCGCACGTATCATCGCTGAGCAACTTGACGAGACTGTAGAGGACGAAGAAGACCGAGTTTATCTTGATCAGCAGCTAGGAATGACACGAGGACCACAGTAGAGAGATAACACGATGGTATTTTCTGACATTTGTCCTACATGTTCTTCGAGCCAGCCTTAGTGCTGCATTGAAGACGCTGTAGTAGCCTAGCAATAGCTACTGAGTAGATTATCAATGCAATGAGCACCGATACACCGACAACTGGTTGCTTTAGGTCCATCGTGCTCGTCTTGGACACTCCCAAGGCGAAAATGTTGTTGATTATGTGCAGCACTAGGCACTCGACAAGAGAACCGGAGACTGCAAGTCTGAGCGCCAGGAAGAACCCCACTAGCAACGCCCAAAGCACTTGGAACGTCACGTAGCTCACTGAATACTGCGTTCCAAGATGTCGCGCGTTGATGAGGTGTATGGCAGCGAACAGGAAGCTGGAGATTGAAGCACTCCACTTGACACTCTGCAGTCGATTGATAGCCACCAGCACGATCACTCCTCGGAAGAAAAACTCCTCCTTGATCGGTGCGAGCAACAGGTTTTGCATCATTTTCACCGTGGCAAGTGAACCATCAGGCAGACGCACCGCCGTCTCTGCATGTCTCCAGGACACCACCACCTGATCTTCAGTCTGCCGTTGCACCAACGTCACCATTATGACGGCCACGGAGTGAAGCGCCATCGACATTGTACAACTCGTAACGCTGCTCCACCCGAACCTGGTGAGTCTTACTAGAAGGCCTCGCTTGGACTGTCGGAAGAACCAGCTCATGAACGTCACGACGCCCCAGACGAACGCCACCGCCTCGCTGATCTGATCGACGCCGTCCAAATTATCACTATCCACAGCCTGTACGACGCTGCGCACCAGCGCTCCGATGGTTGAGCTGGTCAACAGCAGCAAGAACGCGCCGCCGCTGGCCAATGCCAGCTCCATAACCAACACGACGCATCGGATGGCGACCGGGATGTCGGACGGCGTCACGGCCTTCCCGTGATCAACAGCATCCGGCGACTCGAGCGCCGCCAAAGCAGCCAAGACGCCGTTTGGCTGTGACGAGAGCCACGTCCATCGCGTCGCTGTCATCTCTGCTCCTTCTCTGTAAGTGACCGACAGAGCCGGCGCCGGCTCAATTGAGACCGTCGTAGGCAGCGAGGCCGTTCTCGTTCAAGATGTCGTCACGACCGCCGCCTTTATCCGGATCCAGTAGCCACGCGCCTAGGTCAAAGAAGCTGTAAGCCATGGCGTAGTGGCCAGCCGTGTGGCCGTGACTCTACAAGACAACAAGACAAAAGCGGAGGTTAGCGGAGACCTGATTCCGACGTCACGGTGGACACGTACGTTCTGGTGGTCCGGGTTGGCGCCTTTGGCCAGCAGCAGTTGCGCCACCTTGAGATGGTTGTTCTGCGCGGATAACAGCAGCGGCGAGTTGCCGTTGTCGTCGCCCTTGTTGATGTGGAAGACGCTCTTCTCTAGTTGGTCATTGTAGATGGTTCCCGTGCCCGGCGCGAACGGCGTCTTGACGGTCAATGGGTCGAACTTCCGCTCGGGTACGTCCTGCAACGCCTCACGGATCTGTTTGACTTTACCATGTCGTACCAGGCTGCAGAACTCAGTGAACGAGACCAGCATTCGACCTCCACCGGCAGGAGGAGCGTTACTCGAGCTGGGAGGTGGAGCAGCAGACGGCGTTAGAACGGGATTGGAGACGGCGCTGACGGGGTTAGCTACGATGGCTGGCATCGCTCTAACGGGACTGTTACTGGGCATTGCCATCGCGTCGGAGACTCCTGGTCCTCCTCCGATACTGTCGCCGTAGAGCTGTAACATCTGGTTGCGCTCACGCACTCGCAATTCTTCCGCTGTAGTGAGCACCTTCTTGCGGTGCAGGCGGTGCTCCATGCCCAGGGTGTTGCGCAGATCGTCGTCTGTGAGGTGAAGCAACAGCGCTCCATCAACTGTCGCATCGGCGAATGCGCGTTTGTATTGCGCCAAGGCCAACGTGTCCAGCCATCGACCAACGTCGCTCACACTCCACGCCGCCACTTGCAACGGCTGCTGTCCAGGGAATCCTCCAGGCGGGATACTCGGCTGGAACCCAGCAGGACTCATAACTGCGAGTCCACCGATGGAAGTTGACGTCTCAGCTGCCGAGTTCTCGAGCCAACGCTGTTGCGAGACTGCTGCAGCACTGTCGAGCGTCAAATGGTGCGCTCCGATCTTTCGCATGGCGCGTACCATGTTCATGCTACTGAAGTACGTCATCGACATGGACATGAAGCCGAACTTCATCATAGTCTCCGTTGACTCCATGAGTGAGGCCGCCTCTTGTCGTTGCTGCTGTGTAAACCCTTGAGAAGCAGCAGATGCGCGCGCTCCATTCCCAGTCGAGTGTGACGGGAATCCGTTGCCAGAGCTTGACGTTGGGCTCAACGTGGTAGGTCCGCCAACTACAGGACTTCTCGCAAACACACTGCCGGGTCCAGGTGATCCAGGTGAGATCAAGTCTAATGCGAGTTGAGACCGAGTTTCCTGCTTCTCGCGAATTCGAGCAAGTTCCTTCTGCTGCTCTTCAAGCAACAGCACCAGCTTTCGCTCCAGTGCCTTCAGCTCTTCCTCTTTTCGCAGTCTCTCCTGGTCCACACGGGCGAGCATCTCCTCCAGTGTTGCAAGCTTCTCACGTCGTTGAGCAATTTGTGCGAGCATCTGCGAGAATTCACGATCGAGTCGCATCTTTTGTTCGCGCAGTGCCCACTTTGCAGTCTCGTCCAGTGTGCGGTTAGCGCCACCAGGTGCATTGTTGTCGGTCTCAGCCTGTCCCAAAGCGAGCAGCTCAGTCTCAAGTAGCCGGATGCCTTCATCAAATTCGCAGATTTCCTTTACAAGTTTCTCCGCCTGAGCTTCGACGTCACTTTTCTCTCGAGCAAGCAGTGCGACGTCGCTCTGCAGTTTGGTCCCGTACAGTTTGTACTCGAGCAGTAGCTGTTTGCCAAACGTGAGTCCCTGAGATTGCGTCTTGGAGAAGAGGAACTTCTCTCGCTCACGGGTAAATCGTCGACGGCCAAGAAGTCCTCGGAAGACTCGCTGGATGTTCGTAACTGCGATGCGCTGCAGTCGTTGCTTGAACATTTTCCTGCACGCAACGTATCGCCTCATTAATTGCTGAATTCGCACAGCAGCTCGATGAATTTGTTGTTGTTGACGCAGCACTGTTCGTTTTGCAAGCCACCCACGTGCAATTCGTTGGATGTCGAGTGCTGACAAGTATTCCAGCATGCGCTGTCTGTACGACGTCCGTCCCATTTTGCCTCGCCAGTGGCGCTGAAGCAACCGAACAGCCCAATCTTCACGTTTGAGGCCTTTGTACCGCTTACGAGCAACACGAGCACGCCAGAGACGCTGGAGATGAATAGCGCACTGTTCACGGTGCAAACGCCGTGTTAAGGTGCGAGCGAAAAAGGCTCGGAAAGCTCGTTGTATGACTCGTGCCATTGCAGCCATACGTTGCAGACGCTTCTGGTTGCGACGAACTCGCCAGCCCATGTACTCTTTTACTTCAGGCATCAACGGGTAGATTTTGCTGCCTGCACCTGGCTGGTACACGATATTGGCGCTAATACGCTCGAAGGCTGGAGTGGTGGGGTCCCAGTTCGTAAGAGCTATCAGCTTGGAAGGTTTCGATGCCCCCTGCTGGTTCGGACTGTTAGATGCTGCAACTTGAGCCTTATTCGCAGCTCCGGGAGACTCAAAAGTGGCCTGTTCGGCAATTTGTTGTTGGTGAAGCCGCCATTGTGCACCGTCCAGCGGTTTAGTACTTACACCACCACCAGTACTGTTGGCATTTGCAGGTACTGTGTCCTTGACTGTAGTCAACACACGGTCGATGAAAGCGTCTTCAAAGTTCCGTTGTGGTTTGACTTTCTTCTTGCTTTGGTTGTCGGGAGGTCCACGCTGTGGTTGTTCGTCCTCACATCTAGATTTGTGTTTAACGGGTGATAGATCCTGTAACTTTCGACTTGTGCCGTGTGGGACGTCGTTGAGCTCATGAAAACCAGTGACGAGTTGTTCAAACAGTACGAGTATATCCTGTTTGCACTCTTGCAGAGCTTCGTGGCCTCCAGGTAGCCAAAGCACACAACTCGGACGTTTACTTCGCCCTGCAGAATGCTGTTGCTGAGACTTCACTCGTCGATATCGCAGAACTTTGCCAACTGAGTCTACAAGCTCCAGGTTTGCCAGAGCCAAGATCGTCTCGACGTGACCTCCAGCATCGATCAATCCATTCTGTGCTGAGCAAACGGAGATCAATGGAACTCGTAGACGCTTCAGGTCCGTTCGGAGATCGTGGTGTGCTAGTGCACCAAGCGTTAGTGCCTGTCGACCTTCGAGTGTGATGGGGTTAAGTACTGCCGTGTAGAGATTGAGAGCTAGAGGGGCAGATACACGCGCGAGATACTTCGCTGAGAAGAGGAAGCGGGCGTGGAAATACACTGGCAGATCTGGTCGTGACTCTGGAGTACAAGCGAGAACTTTAGCGCTGTCATGCAAGAACTGGGCAAGTTGTGCATCCACGTGAGAGAAACTATTCAGCAGCACAAGTGATCGGGTGTTGACATCACGTGGCTGGAGAGAACAACAGAAACTCATGGCAATGTTACCACCGTTGCCAATCCCAACGAGATGGTAAGGCTTGTCTCGAAGCAATCGATCGCCCGTCACATGACCAAGTAACGCTGTAAGACATGACACGTGATAGGTATTGTGCAGCACTGTGCCTCTCCGCCACGCTGTGTAAGCCTGGCCCGGATAATTCCACAGCAGCACCTGCACACGGCCACGATAACGTGCTACTAGTGGCTGTAGCAGAATCTGCAAGCGCTCCCAAGTGTCAAATAGATCGTGCACCACTACCAGGTTGAAGAATGCCTCGCTTGTGTCTGTGGAGTCCGTTATCTTGTCAATAACACTCGTCCTAGCGCCGCCCATGACACAGAAAGGAATAGCAGTCTCAGCATCCATCTGAAAAACTCCATGCACATAGTCATCGCGTGCTTCCATTTCAGCGAGACCCGGCATAGCAAGTGAGTGTGAAGCCTCCAGTCGACGTCGACGTCGACGTTGCCGAGCTTGCTGCTCTTCCTTTGCTTTCGCAAGTGCCAGTGTGGCCGCGTGCACTTCCTCGATTCCTTGTGTTGTCGACGTTGAAGGACTTTGACGAGATGACAGAGTTTTTCTGGCGCGAAGTGCTGCATGTAGCGTGTGGTGGAGAGATTCACTGCTTACAGGTTTCCCGATGCATCCATCCATTCTGCTGTCCTTGTAGAGCTGCAAGTCATCTGGTGTTGTTTGTGAACTCACACAGAGGATAGTGGTGAGGTTCACTAAGCTTGATTTGAGCCTGCGCTTGAGATGTGACTGCCGCAGCAACCGAGAGAATTCCAGCCCCGTCATGTCGCTTCCTGCTAGCTCCCGCTCGACAAGAATGACGTCGTAGTCGAACTCCTGTGCTGCACGAAGTGCTTGTCGACCGTCTGTCATGCTTTCAACTTCGAGTTCCAATTCTTTGAACGCCAAGCTGCGGATCATCCGATGCAAGTCGTCCAGTACTGCAGTATCGGAGGAAACAAGCAAAATAGTTGCAGGACACAATGAACTACCGACTTTTGTGGAGCATTTCGTCGTGGCATTTTCACGAAAGAGCTGGCCTGGTTCCAGGTTAGATGCCTCGATGCGTTTGGTCACGCCGCGCAAGTAGTTGTCCATGCCCACAAAAGTGTCGTTGTTGCGGAGTAGTTGCTTTTGGTCACGCGGTTGATTTATCGAGGAGTTTGATGTAACTTTCACATACCTTGACATGGCTGTAGGTGACGCCGTCTCAGGGTTCTGTAACGATGGCATGCTCACCGCGTGTTTGTTGCTGCTTACCAATCGAGTGGGTTTGTCGTTTTCCACTTTAGAGAGGTCAGTGTTGCTTCTGGCGCTGTTGCTATTGTTTGCGAGAGCTGGCAAAGAGGAAGAGCTTTCGAGATCATCCGTGCCAGCTGATTCTGTTACCTCCGCTATGATGTTCTGCTTCGAGCCGTCGTGATGTTTGCGCAGAAGTATCGCCTCTTTCTCACGGACTTCCTGTGTCACTCGTTCTTCCCACTTCTCCTCCATCGAAACTCGTTGTCGATTCATTTGTTGCTGTTTCTTCTTCAGTTGCTGCTGCTTTTGCTGTGCGAGTACATTCTGATCTTCTGCGAGTGGTCCAGCTGCCATCTGCCGCGCTAGATCCAGCAGCGCGTACACAGCGTAGCAGTCGGCGCATACTCGCACTTGACGGTAATAGTTGGCCACACCGTCCATTTCTCCAAACACACGTGATCGCGAATTCTCACGCAGTTCCTGCGACATTGTGCTATCAAGCAAATGTGATCGTCGTCCAGCCTTAGTTGGCGAGTTTGAAGTGTCAACGCTGGACTGTAGTTGCCTTGACGCTTGTATCGCCTTTTGGAGATGTTCTCGATTGCCTCTGCTCAGTGCAATGGACTTGTACATAATAACACGCAGCTCTCCGCTCTCAAGCTGCTTCCCATCGATGCTTTTGCCTGCCGACTGCGCGACTTCCATGGCTGCCACCAAGCGACTTAAATTGGCGTCTCCAAGTGCTCGCAGCTCCTCCTTCGTAAACAAAAGCGACAGGGCCGTCGCAGCTGCAACTTGGGGTGGCGGTGCTGCAGCTCGTCTCCCTCCTGTTCGATGTGAATGCACAGGATCCGCCTGGCTCAGTTGCAATGCGAAGCCGCAGAAGTCTCCACTGCATTTGAAAGGCATTTGGAAGGAACGACCTCGCGTCGATGAAGACGCTTCGGCCTTGATAGTTAGCGGTGGCGGCGGCATGACAACACAAAAAGTGAATCAATAACAATAGCAATAAGTGCATGTACAGTCAACAACCTGTGTGCTCACAATAGCATGTCGTTTCGCTGGCGAAGGGACACGATCCGCTGATTGGTCGATGCACCAAGCAGCATGTAGCCATTTCGGTGTTTGGCATGACCATGAGTGGTGGCCGTCGTCCCCTTCGCATGCCACCCAGTGCCTTCCTGCGTGTGGACGTCTCTGGGCCGTGGATCCGTCATCGCTGTGTGGTGGAATATGACGGCGCTGACTTCTGTGGCTTCCAGGCGCAAGATCAGCCTGGCGACATGCGAACTGTGCAAGAAACCATCGAGAACGCACTGAGCCGTACCACGGGGGAAATGGAGCTGCCCAGACTGCGCTTCGCCTCACGCACCGACACAGGAGTGCACGCGTTGGGTCAGGTGATTGTGTTTATCAGTCAATGTAACGAGTCAGATCGCGTCTTCCGTGACGCACTCAACACGCGTCTACCTAAGGACGTCTTGTGTCGCAGTATGGTCACCATGACCGAGGCTGAAGCTGACTTTGACCCGTGCGCCGATGCCAAACACAAACGCTACGAATACGAACTGGTGGCCGGTGGGCTGCGTCCTGTGGTGCATCGACGCAATGTGTGGTACATCCGCAAGTCGCTGGATGTAGCCAAGATGCAGGTTGCAATCGACCACCTGATGGCGCCACCTACGACAAAAGACTTTTCCTCCTTCACGCCCCAGAAACCTGCGGACGGAGAGCGGGGCAACATCTGCACAGTCTCAACAATTGAGCTCCACACCGAGAAGTTGAACGACAGAGGAGACGCCCAGTACGAAGAGGACGTGGCTACGAGGATACGACTGGTCTTTGAGGGCAACAGGTTCAAGTACAAGATGGTGCGGAACTTGGTTGGCACAATCGTCGACGTCGGCTTGGGAAGACTGAAACCCGACGACATCCCAGCTATCCTGGCAGCCAAGAATCGGGGAAAAGCAGGTCAGGGCGCACCACCGCAAGGACTGATGCTCGTTTGGATCAAGTACGACTAACTCGCTGCAGCTCAAGACAGTGTATGAATTTGTTAGAAGTAATGTTGCACATGCTCGTAGTACACTTCTCTCTGCTTGCACCCCCTTTAGTTTAGAATTCATACCACTTTTTGTTCGCATTCTTCTCGTTGAAGGCTTTCATCGTCTGGTAAAAGTCCTCGGACGTTTTCTTCATCTGCTCCGTCTTGAGTCCAAGATCGTTCAGCTTCTCCCCACGCTCAGCGAGACGCTAAAAGTTGTCAAGACAAAAAAAAGTTACCGAAAGTGATCACACACAGTACACGCTTCAATCCATACCTGCTGCGCTTGCATGAGGGCATCCTTCGTGACGTTTAATCCAGACTCAGTCTTTGCAGTGGCGCTTTCAGAAGCTGCAGCATCCTTGGCAGAAGAAGACCGATCTCCCATCAGCCGCTTGCGCTCGTCCTCCTCGGTAGAAAACTGGAACACCTTGTTCAAGTCTGTGGCCTCTTGGGTGACGCTGAGAACCAACTTCTTGAACATCTTGCCTGCATCCGATGCAATGCCCCTCTTTTTGCCGCTATCAGTAACTGAAGGAGAGACTGTTTGACCAAACACGGCTACTCGCTCGGGCAGGTGTAATCGAGTCTTGATCGACCTGCACTCAAGCATAGCGCTTTCCATCGCCGTTGCGTCCGCGAACAGAGAGAAGCGCTCTAACTCACCAAAAGCATTGGCGACGACAAGTTCACCACCATACGAAATATCTGACAGGATTCCGTCAACGAAGCCACTGCGACCCAGCCCGAAGCCAAAGTTGTTGATTTCTGCCTCCCAGATTGGCTTCAGCGAAAGTAGCGAGAGAACGTAAACACGGTTGCTCTGATCGATGATGGCAAGACAATTCTCGACACCCTCGCCAACTGGGACACGAACAACCGACGTGACAAGCACAGGTCCCTGCAACTCGATACTCGCCAAAGGTTGTGCAGGAATTTCCTTTGGACCCATCGCCATCTCTGCTGCTCGAGGAACTGTGGCCTGTACCACGTGAATAAACCTCCCGCACGTGCACACTAAGAATCGCGGTCGTTCGATTTCCGCTTCGCTCCTTGTGTCAACAGCCACATCGCCGAAAGCTCCAGTTTCATTGCTACCAGGTACTTCCTTGAAGCCCTCGGCGAAAACAAGCACCTTTTCGCGCTCTCGGAGCTTCTCAAGCACACCGCACACCAAATCGCGGCCGAGGGAGGTCACGTCCACACCATTAATCGTTGTGAGCGTGTGGCCTGCACAAATTCCCTTGGCTGTGAGTAAAATCGCCGTGCTACTGTCCTCCGCGAACTCCTTCACCACCGCATGCTGCTCTACCTCCATAAAAAGATGCAATCCAAGCGAACCGGGAGGAACCGTAACTTCGACAGGATTACCCCAAGTCGGTATTTCCGCATCTTGCCCTGGTGCTCCAGTAGCTGCAGTTTTCAACCGTTCACCCCGTAATTCCGTCACATACTGCTGCGTTAGTTCGAGATCAGCGTTCGGGCTGTGTAGTTGCTGTGTCGACCGGTCGCTAGGTATATCGCTAGAGTCACCTCCTTTCTGTGAGTCTTCTGTCAGCTTTGGATTCACCAAGTCCAACGAAACTGCAGCATCAGCAGGATCTAAGTCATCCCCGGCAACATTAAGGTCTCGTTTGATCCACTTGCGCCCTGTGATATCTATACGCTTGCCATCACCGTCTACCATGATGATCGACGTCAAACTTGTGGCCTTCTCCGGGTCCACGAGCGTTTCT
Organism: Phytophthora tubulina; assembly: GCA_014706135.1. NCBI lineage: Eukaryota > Oomycota > Peronosporomycetes > Peronosporales > Peronosporaceae > Phytophthora > Phytophthora tubulina. Next base: position 361,265 of record JACBOY010000203.1, read on the forward strand.
CCCATCTTCGTGGCTGACTGCATGTGGTACATTTCCAGTTTTCCGCTACCACGTCCTACGAAAAGTACAGGGATCACTTCGCGGTGCTGTTTCATGTTCTGGCGATTGTCGTCACCACCGTAAATAGTTGCTTTACCTGGAGATCCTTTACCACCGCTTTTATTGCCTCCGGGTTGTGAGGAAGGCGAAGAACCACTTCCAGGAATTTCGGTCGTTTGCACAACCTCACTCATCAGTAACGAGTCCACTGACATGGACTCGTCGCCAGTTGGAGATATATCACAAACCAAAAGCTGGAAATTTTGCGTCTTGATCTCGACAAGCGACACCATACCTGCTCCGTCAGCTATAGCCACGTATCCGTAAGAGGAGGACAGCACTAACTTGGAAATCGGCTCAGTGTGTACATGAATGGAGAACAGTGTGCGGAAACCAACGGCCTCCTTTTGTCCTGTTGCTGGAAGTGGCTGATCTGTCGACGAATCCGGGTACTCTGGCGCGGGAGTTTGCTCTCGGTCACTTTTCGTGACTTTACTGTCCAAAGCTTGTTGTACCTCATCACCAAGAGGCGTTTGTTCGCGCTGCTTTAACTGATCAAACTCCAGTACGACGATCTCTCCAGACGCGAAACCAACTACGAAAGTGCGCGATTCGGCACAGAATGTCAGACATGTGATCTCCGATTTGACTGGAGCAGGAGACATCTGCAGTGGTACATCAACAACATGAAGCAAGCGGATAGCACCCTTGCTCGAGCGATCCCCTGCTGTCTGAGCTTCCCAGAACAGTACACACCCATTTGCGTGGCCCGTCAATATCATCATACTGTAGTAGTTTGATGCAATACCTGTTCCATTATCAAGCGCCCCACTTGTCGCGAGGAATCCTTTCAGCATCGGTTCCAGCACGCTACCACCGTTGATCGGCCACTCAAAATCGCCACTTTCCTTCAAGCGGAACATGGGATTGTATTTCGCTTGATTCCAGGTCGAGCGTAAGTCATCCTGTACATTGCAGTCAGATTGAGCCAGATTCACAAGTGCAAAAGTCTTGAGCGGGCTGAGCTGCAGCAGCGGTGGGATAACCGCAGGCTCCGGGAGTCGATCCACCCGCCACTCCCATTCTTCTTTGTCGCCATCGCACAGTTTGACGAAACACGGCAAGCACTGCACACTTACGGTCGGTTGGCAGCCATCAAGTGGGTTTCCGGAGAGCAAGATTAGCGACAATGGCGCCATCTTGACGCAATAGTCCACTTGGTCCTGTGCAGCGTCGAAAGCTGCAATTTCTGCATGGTTCGCCGACTCGATCGTGGCAACAAGCCACGTCAATTTCTCTGCCTTGAACAAGTCTGTTAGCGTATCGTCACCGCTGCGTCCATCGCTCGGCGGATACACTACAGTCAGCAAATTAGATTCGCTGGGGTCGGGTCGACCTCCAAAGAACACAATAGCACCAGGAAGTGTTGCATGTTTGGAGGTTGGTGGCGCACATATCCACTTGATCTGCTTCACAGGTGTCATCTGGTCACTTGGCGTTGCTCCTGGTACATAACGATACAAACCGTGCGCTTTGTCTGTGCGAAAGACTGCGAAACCTCCTTGTTTGTATCCTGCAACGAACCGTTTACCGCTCGAGTGCCACGAAAGAGACTGTGGGGAGTTGTAGACGATTTCTCCATCAGCTGAGGATGACTCGGAAGGGGTGAGCGACGACTGTGGAGACGCCAGTTTGTGCGCCTTACCTGACAGCGTAAACTCACGCACCACTTTGCGCTTGGCAAAGTCCCACAGCAGCACGGCAGGACACGTATCGTAAGCTATTAGCAGTAGATTGGCGTCTCTCGGGTGCGTCGCCATTGCTGTGACGCCCTCGGCATTGGACACCGACAGATCTTGCGGACGGATGACGTAAGTGCTGACTCTTCCTGTCTCCTCATGCACCACGTGGACGTCTCCGTCATCTGTAGCTACAAAGAAGAAGGGAAAGTTGCAGTATTTAATAGTCTCGACACTCGTGAGGACGCTCGTGGTCCAAGCGTCCGACACGCAGCAGAGTAGAGCACCCGACGTTAAGTCGAACACCCGTAGGGAGCTGTCTGTGTAGCCTACAACCAGCCTCTGACGTGCTGTGAACTGGAGATGCATGACGCCCACAGCCAAGTGCGAGGCGGACTCGGATCCTTCCAGTAGAACCTCCAATCCTTCGGCTCCATAGAGTTTAACAGCCCCAGAGGCAGTACCCACAGCCAGGATACCTTGCAGTCCGCAGAATGCTAAAGCTTTGGCGTTGCTCGGTACGCCATGATGCGCAGTCGCGTGTAGAGAAAACATGGACGGCTGCAAGGCACTGGGACGCGACAGGAGCGCGTCCAGCGCCAGCTGCGTAGCCGACGTCGAACGACTCGCCTTGTTCCCCATGACGTCTGGAGGTCGGCGACTTGTCGGAAGATAATGAGTTCAACGTACGTCGTACTTAGTAGCAGACATACAAAAATGAAGACAGAGATCTCGATGGAAGATTGATTGTCCGTCACGAAGTCACCAATAAAGCACAAGTTTTGGAAAACTTTTTCCTGGTACTGTTTGCACTAATGTTAGTTCTAGCCGTATCATGCCTGTATGAATACTGGTATACCAGGTACATGTATTGCCCTCCCACATAAAAATACACTACGCGTTGCATGCTGATGTGTGGAGCCTCCACTGGAGGTGGCTGGAAGCTGCAATTCTCCGTCCAGATTGTGACAATCAGCGATACCAATACATGTACAGCAAGACTTGCTGTATGCTTATTGGTACTTGCTGCAAGTATCCTCAGTACTTGTTGCGCCTGGATCGGTGGCGTCTTGGTGGCAGATAATGTTGGTGCACGTGAGGTGGCCTAGTACACTTCAATACGCGAGTATGCGCTTCTCGCTCTAGTGTTTTGTTTAAAATCAATGCCAACGATAAGTCTCGTACAGGAATTCAGAGAGAGTGACGATCCCACCAGCTGACACGATCAAACTCGGCCGCAAATAGCTGCTGCTACATCACCGAACGCTACACGCGTGCCCAATTTTGGTTTCACCTCGTCGCCCGCATCTCACCACAACGCGTAAAGCTCAACTGGCAAACCCTGACTCATACACATGATTTACGCAGCTCCACTCGACACGGGGGAAGTCAGCCAATATGGCGATCAAGACGCTGCCGACACAGAACAGAATCTGCACACCAAGCAAGTAGACTCAGGATCCAGACACCACCAAGTGGCATTTGCACTTTGCGGTCGACTGCGTCAACTCGCGCTTTTCTCCATCGCCGTCAAGGGGCTTTGACCATTGGCGCTACAAGTCATTCTTGTCCCTGAAAGTGTGTTCGGAGACGGGCACGGAGATCGGTACGAACAGCTTTCCTACTTCGCCTTCGAGAACGACCATTACCAAGTACTCGAGCCTCGAAAATTAGACTGTAGTGATCTGCAGGCGACACTGTTCGGTGGTGCAGCACCCACCCCGACGACAGACCTCGTGCGTGCGATCCCCCAAAAAACGTTTGAGAGCGTTCGCTCCCTCGTGGTTAATCAGACAACAGGCGACGGCATCACGAAGCTCTCCGTGGACACGGGCATTCTCGGCCTCTCGGTTGACAACAGCGTCTGTTTTGGCGGTGTGGACGCTGAAGGTGCCATACAAATTGAAGCATTGCTAAGCGCCAACACTGCTCCAATATTCGGCTTGGACGCGTCATGTTTGCAGAGCACCGCTTCACACATGCGTCTTCGTCTTCAATCAACCGAGTTCTTCGTCCCGGGCACGATGGGAGAGCTCAATCCGTCTCGTGTATCGGGTGCCATGCTGATCGTATCCCTCGTCGATGCGAATCTAAACCCTGTTGAGAGTTCATGCTACGAAGCAACTCGTACATCACGATACGAAGCTATTAGCAGTAAGACTGAGTATCTTCGCCTGGTGTCCGTGTACTCGAAGCAGTTGCTCGTGCCACAAACTTGTGCGGAATTTAAGCTCTTTGGTGGTCTACGAGATACGCTTGGATGTGCGTATTCGGCCCTTGGCACTTCAGGGGCCGTGGCAAATCTGAACTCGGACGGAACGCAGCGCACATACTCATTCCCAGCTCCGTGGCGCATGATTCAGTGTAGTATGTCGGGCGAGTGTAGTTCACTATTGTTCACGCAGCTATGGCTGTCAGAGTGGACGACGGAGGAGACAACGACTGGTGTTGTGCTTCGACACAACTTCGTGAACCACAAGGTGAACGAGGTCACGGTGGACGGCACGTTCAGTATGCGCCTGCTGATCAGTCTGCAGATCTTGGGACTGGTCGTGACGGCGTACTTGACGAGTGTGCGCGGATGGCACAAGATGCAGTGCACCTTCATCTCTCCGTGGGCAAAAGCAATGAACGCAACCACGTCTTGCACGATCGCCAAGGTGGTGCGCAGCAGCTACAATTTCATCCTAGTCGCTCAAATGGTCTTGATCATGATGCAGTGGCGCAAACAGTTGACTATTGACTTGCTGGTGGGAGCCGACACGAATCAGGCTGTGCTTCGTGCGTTTGGTTGTGGCACACTGGTGGCGGTGCTGGCGATCAACATCGTCTTCGCTCGTGCTGGAGATCTCAAGATGCAAGAGATGGAGCCGAGTTTTGCACATGTGATCGGATTCCTGGCGTCGCTCATCTTGTTTTTGATCAGTCGAACGAAGTCGGTGTCTGTGTCAGCTCGAGCTTTGTTAGCCCACGGGATGCACTCAGTGTCGGCCAGTGCTGTGACAAAGTACTCGGGTTGTCGTGGTTCATCTGTGTGCGCAATGGAGGTGTCATTAGGCATGTACACGGTTGTTCTCGTCATTGTAATTGGTTCGGCGACATTCATCGGGCTGACAGCTCACGCCATGTTGCAAGCCTCTGTTCGCGCAGGACCGAAGGTAGCTCGCACGCAGTATCGTGTTGGAGCTTCAAGACGTGCTTCGTCGTCAGCTTTGGTCAACTCGTTCACGAGATTCCTCGACGACCATCTCGCAATACCTCCTTGTACGATTGCAGCACCGAAGTTTACGTGCAAGCTCCTGGGCATGACTTGTTCACAACACGTGCGCAAATGGAGGCGTGTGGCTTCGTTATGGCGTCGTCAATCCTCTTTCGATATCGGGACCTCCCGCTCTTCTTCATCTCACGTGTGGTACCGATTCAGGTTCTTAACTTCTTCAAGCTCACTGTGACGACGTACGAACTCATTCACACGAGCAAGACGCTGAATGGGATTCCAGTCGCGCTGGTAGCAGATCAGGTGATCCACACGCACTGGTCCAAGCTGAAAGGAGCGCGACTGGACTGGATGGAGGGGTATATCGGTGGAGATGGCGATACTTCATATCCATCCACAACGAGTAATGTCAGTAGGAGACAATCGAAAGCTGTTCACGCGACTAAATAAGGAATACTACCTTGGTAGGTATCTGGCAGTCAAATACAATCTCCATTCTATCACTAGATTGCTGCACTCTCCACGTTGGCATTGCCAATAGCAAGTTGAGGCTGTGTGTCTATCTGTTTGCATTCAAGAGTATCAGGATCTATTCTTCGTCTATTGATTGTCTTCTAGTCGATCAGTTGTCGCTCTGGCGTCATACTCGTCGATGGCCTCGTTGGCCAGTCGATCGGCGGCAGCGTTTTCCTCTCTAACCACGTGGGAGAACGTCACCTGGTGCAAAGCAGCACTAAGCTCTTTGCACTGTTGGTGCAGTCTCCGCAGGTTGGCGGCCTTGACTCGGTATTGACCCTGCATCTGGCGAACGATGAGCTGCGAGTCCATGTGCACGTGCACATGTGTGGCCTGGTGTCGCTGCGCCAGTTGCAGCGCCAGTATCAGTCCGTGGTATTCCGCTGTATTGTTGGTTTCCAGGTCGCCCACGTACTTGGTCTCAGTGACCAACACGCGGCCCGTTGACGGGTCCATTAGCAAAGCGCCGCAACCACTGCGACCCGGGTTGCCGCGAGACGCGCCGTCCGCGTAGGCGAGTACAGTGGACCATACGCCAGCGGTGGACGAGTCGCTGGACTTGCTCTGTGTAAATGCAGCGGACCTGGTGAAGCAGCGATGGAGCGACCGATAGACGTCGCGACGCCGGCACAGACCGATGGCGCTCCTCCGCATCATGGTTACTGAGCCAACAATTGACTGTCTCATAAATGAATACCACCCTCAAAAGGTTACGCTCGTCTACTGTCACATTGTGCCGCGTACACTGCAGTCAAGATGTTGCTGCTCCTGGGCGTCTTCGCGCTGGTATTTGCCGCCGTCGCGCTGCTCGTGGCCTTCGTGGCTGCCACATGGGAACACGACATAGTGCAGAGCTACGCAGCGCTGCCTGCACCCGCCGATCTGGGCACCAAGGAGTTCCGCTGGCGCTGCAGACTGTCGTCGCTGACGCGCCGTGGCTGGCGTACCTCCATCCTGCGCAGTCCGTGCCCGCGCATCACGTTACAGTGCCCGTTCGCGCTGCTGTCCACGGACTTCGCCAAGCTGGCCACGTCGCTGAGTTTACCCAAGCTGGCATTGGAGCAGCTGCCTTTCCTGTTCCCGCAGGTGGCCGTGGGCAGCCTCTTCCTGCAGCTACTGGGCAACTCCAACTTCCCCTCCAGCGTCCGCCAGATCCGTTTTAAGGCGCTCACTGTCGTGCAATTGCGGCCGCTGAACATGAGCTTTCCCTCACAGGACGGGGACTCGCCGCCGGCTCCGGAGCTCACGGTGCGCAGCTACAGTCTCTATCTTTGTCGCTAATGGTGAAGCTAACTCTCTGCTGATACTCGTGCAGTGTGTGATGGTGCTGACGGAGAAGCGGTTCCTGGAGACGGAGATCGAGTTCACGGTGCAGACGGATCTGCTCGACGAACAAGGCACAGTCTGGCAGTCGGTCACGTGGTTCTCCGTCCCCTTTAAGCAGGAGACGCTGCTGGTGCCGCTATCCACGTCGGCGTCTGCGCTGGATGAGAATCTCGTGGCACGCGCCGATACCAAGTCCCTGGTGGATTCTTTTGTGTGCTCTAAGCGCAATTTAACCGAGTTTGAAGAGGTCACCGTGGTGGGCGTGACAGGATCGCGCGCCAGGAAGGACACGGTGCCTCTGATGTGGATGTTGGCGCGTGCAACTGGCATGCTGCAGCAACAAGGCAGAGTGCCGCAGTTGCCACTGATGTGCAATTGCGTATTTGGAGAAGAACTAGCTATGGTGCCGCTGCAGAAGAAGATGCAGCTGCAGTCTTGGGTCAACACGGAGGACATTCAGCAACAACCGGAGTCGCAGATCACGAAATTTTCTGTTGATGCTGACGGCGTAAATGCTATGACAGGCATGCTTCGCACCGTTGGATGGACATTCCCTGGACAGAACGAATCGTCACAGCAGTAGTTTATCTGCACACATTAAGGTCCCATGAGAGATAACCCTCTCACTAAACATTGTGCAGCTACACACCACTTCTGATCGTACTGTCGACACATTATCGAAATCCGCCATTGCAGCCCTGAATGAAAGTGTTTTTTTTCAGACGTTGGTTTATAGTATAAACCAACGTATTACGATAAGACCTTCCTAAAGAACTTGGTTCGGAAAATCTACAGCCCATATTTTCTAGTGGAGGGGGTGAAAACCCATTCCGAATCGGCAAGCCGAATCGATGCCTGTGGTGTAAGGGCTGTGTTCGCAGCACGCAGGCTTAACCCCAAGACCAAGCATGGTCTAATAGCACTCAGCTTGGAATTCTGTCGGCGTTCTCAGGGATTTAAGTGGTTTAGCTGGGCGATAGATTCCACGTTTCCCAGCTACGATTATTGGAATTGCATAGCCCATGACACCCGTCCTCGAATCATACATGATTGCAAACATCTTTGCCCATGTTTGCCTGATCACTTGGTTTTATAATGGTAGGTTAACCTAACCCAGATAGAAAACATGGGCTGTAGCACTCGCCAACTTGGTTACTGGTAGTGCTATTGTGGCTTTCATCCATTTTGGCAAACCGGACAGTCCGAGATAGAAAATACATGTAGCGGGTCCGATTCGCTGCGATCTCAGATATTGCAGCAAAACTTTTCTGAAATGAATGAAGGGCTAAGCGAAAATTCGTAAAAATGGTGCCGCACTGTCCGTTTTGCCGGCAAAAATGGACGGCGTGACGCTGCTTGGCGCCTACCCGGGCGTAGCCGGGGGGAGATCGAAGTTTGAAAGTATTGTGAATTCCACCTATAGACACCTTTCGGAGCCTGTGTTGGTTGTTGGTTGTGGGATAAATGCACATAAAACAACCATTTTGGAGGCGGATTACTAAACGCCTTTTCGTATCAAACAAATGTATTGGGGAAAATCGGCGAAACCGCCGATCTATCCAACATCTTTATTGGATGTGGGAATCGCTCTGAGGCGATGACCTTTGACTTCTTATGACTTGGGCACCGCTTGAAATATACGTTATAGGAAGTTTTATCAGCCATGTCAGGGCCCTTAGCACGTGCTGGCAGGTGTGCTTACGAGCACGTGCGTAGCTGACACTGCACAAGTAGCAGCCCCGGAGACAGCAGTTCGGGTAGTGACGGCGCACACTGCAGATACGCATACAAACGCTCTTGGATCGGAAGACGAAATCCATGCAGTAAGGTCCATTTTACATCCTAAACGCGCTTTGGAGCACCGTGGCTCTGCCATGTAGATAGGAAAAACAGAGCAAGCGACTGCCTTGTACTGTAGGGTAGCTAGCACTACATCTACACTGTACGCGTCAAGTTTAGAACCAATGGTTGCTCACTGCAAGCGTGTAAGGGTTGCTACATGTAGCGCGCTAGGTTAGTGAAGGATGACAACAAGCATAAACCCTGACGCCGTGCACTGTGGCCCCAGGAATGCACAGAGGCACCGGTAGATTGAAATATAGCGTCATGTCATAACGCGAGCAGCTTTCCGCAGCATTTGACGTCGTCGAGCCTTCATGGAGCAGCTAGAGCGTTGCGGGCATGGATCCCAGTCGGCCCCCAGCAGGCCACCACATCACTTGAAGGCCTTCCCTGTAGAGATTTGATAGAAATGGGCGCGAACAGTCGCTTCCAATACCCTACAAACTACGAACCCCGAAAGAAAACACGGTCCATTTATCGTTTATGGGATATGGGATAGAGCTATCCCACAACCGATATCCAACACAGGCTCCGAAAGGTGTCTTATATTTGGATATGTTGGACGATTGGTCAAGTTTCCTGGAAGTCGACTAACCATCCTGATTAGACAAAACATTAGTATATATCTGCAGGCAAATAATCCAGGAATCTTGCCGTCTTAATCGCCCATCTTGATCGCTCCAAGACACACCGCTCAAGACACGCAACGCTCAAGCGAAGGTCATCACTGGTGCATCTGAGGTGGCGGTAAAATTTGCGCGGTCTTGCTGGTTAGCATTTGTCACTCACATGTAGATACTTACGCCTTGTTCTCCCTCATATCAGTATTTTTGCCGTGGAGGAGGCTGTCACTAGGCAGCACGCCCATCCGAATACAGTTACCACTGCTTGTATGAGTTTTACTGTCTCGGATATACGCGGAAAGAGCTCGCGCGAGTATACGATAAATCGCAGAGTACGATTAGTGACTGGATCAATGTCTACGAGCAAACTGGGACCTATCAACGCGCCCAGAAGACTGCACCCTGCAAATACAAAGTCTCACATAGGCAGTGGTTTGCGAATTTTACGCAAAGCAGCCTCTGGCATACTGGGATGAGGCACAGGAGGCTTTTAAACGTGTCCATCATCTATCAATTTCGAAGTCTTCGGTGTGACGTATCATCCACGATTGTCTATGTTTCGTAGCACAGATCTACTTGTTTGTATGGGTTCGTAGGAAATTTGGGCTATGTTTTTACAATCATTCGAAATGATGGCCATCCAGATGACTTGGATTTGTATACCACGTGAACTGTTGCGTATATTATTGATTTCGTTGGATGCATTTCCTACGATAAACAGCTGCACGCTATTCGCAGAAAACAAGATGACCAAGACAACCAGCGTGAACTCCAGCTCGTCGAAGCACACCTGCGTTTCACCTGCATCGCGGGTGAAGCCACCTCCAAGGAAGCGCAGGAAAGGGACCAAGACCGTTGTTCCCAACGACGCCACTGCCAAGTCGACTGCTGCTGAGGCTGTGGAGCCTGAATCCGTGACAATTGTGGAGGGAACAGCCATGACAACGACGATTACCGCTGCTACTACAGCCAACTGTACTGACTCAGCATCGGCTACCGTTCAAGAGGAGGATCAAGAGGTGACTGCACAAGAAGTTCGAGAAGCGTGTATATCCGAACGCACGCAGGTGGCGTACGCAGGAAGCCTGCGCGCCATATCACGCTGGATTGTGGACACGAAGAAGCTGGAGTCACCTAACTATTTCGATGGAGCTGGACAAATCGACCTTGAGCGTTTTACTGCTACAGATTTCGAAGCTTTTCTCCTTGAAACGAGGAAAACAGTCGGTGTGAGCACGCTTAATGGGTTTCGAAGCGCGATCAAAGATTTATATCGACGAAAAGAAGTTCCACTCCCTGCTGCTTACGAAAAAAGCATGTCGACTTTTTTTTTCAGGGTTAAAGCGATTACAGGCGATGAAAGACCAGTCCGGCGCTCCACGAGAATCTGGAAAAGAACCGCTACCGTATTCACTCTACCAACAGCTTTGTAATGATACTTTAAATCGTCAAGACGGTGGGTTTGCACACGTCTTCCTCATCACCCAATGGAATCTCACGGTGACTGTCGGAGTCCGTCCAAACACTTTGTTCGGAGCATTTGAGTGCTCATGATGACAGCGTTGGGTGCATCATGCACCAGTCCAAGACGAATCAGGAAGGGAGCGGGCCAAAGGATCCTCGCCAACAATACGCAAACCCACTAAGCCCCGCTACGTGTTGTCGACCAACACAAAACCCAGGTCCACTGTTCCCTGGGTCTCAGCAAAAGTCACGTTTTGGCACTGCGTTAAGACAGCTAATTGGGGGACAGCCTGGCCTCTATCATTATGGTACTCATTCAATTCGCAAAGGGGTAGCTACATTTGCATGCAGTGGAACAACCGGCGGGCCCTCCATTGCAAGTGTGTGCTTACGAGTCGACTGGTCATTAGGATGAGTTCAAGATACGCTATGAGTCAGCCGGGGATTAATACCTGGGCCGTGTTGTTGCGGGTCTTCCTCTAAATCGTGCGGAGTTTTCGGTCCTACCACCGCATTTTTCAGACCATCACGACAAAGATGTACAGGATTGCATTGAAGAGATGTTCCCTGCTCTCAAAGAAACGAGTTCGACGCAAGACATCCTGAAGTTATGCATTGCTTCTCTTGTTTACCACGAGAACTATCTTAGAGAGAGGCTTCCTGCATCACATCCACTTCTTTCGACGTTCCTGTTCAGACATGACGAAGTGACGAATAAACTGAATTCGGCTCTGGCTTCCGTTCCATCTCCATAGATGAAACCAACAGGAATCCCCCCTGACGTCGAACTGTAAAGCAACTACAGACAATGCAAAACTCCATCGACAATCTTCCACCGGTTCTTATGCAAGGAATCGGCGCGCTGATTGAGCAAAACGGTGTTGCTGCTGGAAACATAACAAAAGAGGTTCTGGAGACAACAATTGAGAGACTTCTTGAGAGAGCTGGAATGGCAGCTTCGCAGATATCGACGTCTCTGCACAACAACCAACCAAGTGCCACTAATAACGTTCACTTTTATGACGGTAAAATTCACCTACTGCCGAAGTATTTTGTTTTCCCACGAGCGACACCATTTGGAGCTTGGAAATTGTGGTGGTTTGGTGACAAACATCAAGGGTTCCCACCACTAAAACGAATTCACACACACGATCTCCCGAGTCAATCCTTGAACAAAACGTTTTCTGACTGGAGTGTACTTGTACGGCACATCACGAAAGCTGCTGCATCTGCTGGTGCACCGATTCCAAAGGACATGTCTGAGAAACAGGCAGCTGAAGTGTTCCGTGCCGGGATGGATAATTTGCAGCTGGCATCTTCGACGCGTAAACGCCGTCTGGCGGAGCTCTCCGTGGCCACCATAGTAAGACTTGTCCGAGAAGCGCACGCCAAGGCAACTTCACAAACAAATCAAACAGTAAACCGTTAGCTCACATACTTCAACAGCCAAATTTCAACCAATAGGAATGCATAACCTTTCCGTAGCAAATCCAGCCTACGTTTTTGCCAGATAAGTGAATTTGGCCTTACCCGGAAGGTTTTGGAGCGACGTGCGATGCACACGCAGAAGACCCAAGTCACATAGGAGACTGCGTCAAACAAACAAAAAACTACTGATCAACCAAAGTACGAATCGGGATTTAGCGGCACCATTGGAAAGAGGAGTGTCTTGCTCGCATTTTAAGCCTATTGTGGTCAAATTTATACTTGAAAATTGTATGTGAATTTCCGATACAAAATCGTTAAACACGTATAAATGCTTGGTTTTAGCCCGCAGCCCGCAACCAAAGTATTGCAAATATGTATGTTTAAGGTAATATTGTATTGTCATAATTCCTTAAACCAAGCATTTACGCATGTTTATCACATATTCCCGCAATTCATATTATTGGTTAACAAACGAAACCAAACACTTGATTGGGTAAAATTTGCAAAACCAAGCATTTTGCTTGGTTTTACAAGGGTCTACCACAATAGGGATAATCCCTCGTTTGCTCCGAGATGTTGAATACCTGAAGAGCAATCGGATGTGGAAGATATTGTCTCCATTTTCAGGACGCCAAAATGGCGACACATTTTGGTCACGTGTAGATTCAGTTCGCATTCAATTCTTGTAAACTGTACATTATCGGAAAGCCCTTGTAAAAATCAACCCAATAGGAGCAATTTAATGCTTTTTACGAGTAAAACTCACTTAAAAAATTGGATGTCCGGTTATGTACGAAATTTGATTGGTCAACGTTGGAGGCGATTATCTCGATAACTCTAAATGGTGGAGTAGTATCATTTTGTATGAGGCGGTCTCATAGATTGACGCCATTACAATCTCGCCTTCTTGGCCGAGGAGTCCTTTGATAACCGCGGCATGGTGAGAAAATGGGGGTACGTATTAAGGGCCCCGACTATTGCCACCAGAGGAGATTTTCAGCGGAAGCCAAGGTATTCTGTACTGGTATTCATTGGTGTTCACGGTTTAATCGACTACTACGACGCGCAAGGGACTTTTGATCGGGTGGATATTTTAAGTGCTGCAGAGATTTTGCGTATTTGTCGAGTGGCAACGTTCGACTGTACAGTACCTGGGTTCGCACTCAGTGTGCATTCTTGACGGCGCTTCCATCCACCGTCATCCTGACATTGGCCCTCTTCACCTAAAGCTTGGAACTTCGAACCTGAAAAAAGTTCAAGGGTCATTTTTGAGGTACCTTCACCAAAGCTCGTGGTTGGAATCACGAAATTTTTGACATACATTCATGCATAAGGTTTGAACAGGTACTGCCCCACGCTCACGACGACGTCTTTGGTATGTCCAGGAGCAATCTCGTGCTTGCTAGCACGACGCTTCTTTCGTGCAAGGAGTTCGCTGTTCTTCCCTACAGAAGTCCTGAAGAGGTAAGCATCACCTAGAATCAGTAGGACTGCCGTGTGTATCAAGCATGAGTTGTTTCCGCCTGCGAGGAGCAACCAAGTGTCGAAGGCATGGAGATCCGTACGCGGTGTGTCTGCCTCCGCGGATGCTGCCTTCATAATCTCTAACGGCCTTATTGCTCTTCGCATACAGCATGCTTTGCGCGTGCTCTCTATAGTGTTGGGTACTACTACATGTAGCAAGACATCGCGAGCGACGAATGTCCTCTCAGCAAGATCGCATTTGGGAAGCTGCGTCGTCCTCGAGCGAGCTTCAACCGCTTTAGGTGCATACACACACTCTGCTGTATGGTAGGATTGCTGCGAGGTCCTGTTGACAGTCATCAGCGTGGTGCGAACGACGAGCAGCATCCGCACCATTCATTTACCTTGATGCTGCGCGTCATATCCATTTCGGCTCGATGTGAAAGGGGGGGGGGGAATTTGCGGCGAAATATTCGCTCTCACAAGTTCCACGCTCCAGGGACCAAAATAGCTCCATCTTACTATGTCATTCAAGTGAGGGTTTCTTGGAACTTTTGTGCCCTTTTGTCACGGTTCCAGGGCAAAAAGTGGCAGGTGTGAAGGCGATTTCCCCTGGAACCTGGAAAATGTCACTATTGTTTTCCAGATTCGAGGTTCCAAGCGTTAGGTGAAGACCCTCATTGTCCACTTTCTTAGAAGAATTGGCATAGTCCCGATTTTTCTGCCTGCGTACTGCCCATTTTTAATCCAATTGAGTACCTGTTTGGGTATATCAAGAGGTCCTTTCAGAGGCATTCCGTCGAGTGAAGTGGCCGTGATCTAATCCCATTTGTTGTGGAGATGTTTACCAGATTCAAGAAGTTCTTGATGACACGAGTATTTGAGCATCGTGGTTGGAAGATTGATGGACATTTTGACCCTACAGGACCAAAGTCTACGGAAAGGAGGCAAGTACTTGGCATCATTGGGTACGCGAGCCGAGAAGAAACCATTGAAGAGGACCTTGGTTTTTCGGAGAGACGATTTCACTTTGAGGGCTGCACGGTGCCAACGTGGCTTTTGGATTAGTTTATGATGGATTTCCCCGCTTACTTATTGTCCACGATTGATCTATGTGATTCTGTGCTCCAATTCCATCTACACCCAAGCTGGCGGTCGGCACCAATGTTATTTTCCGGTTTGAAAACGCAATTGCCGCTATTTTGTGGACGTCGATGTCCTGTGTTGACGAGAACGTGCTTTTCTCAAGCTGCTTAGTCATGGTGAAGCTTACGTATAATGTTGACTGGTGGCAGTCTCGAGCCACAATGAGGCAGACGCAGTAGTGCATATCTTTAAAATAAAAACGTTTCCTTTAACTAAACGAATTTGTAACCGAGCTTCAAATCTAAAACTACTCTTGATACTCAATGTCGTCTACGTTCATCATTCCAGGCAGCGGATCAATCACATCGCTCAACGGTGGCGGGCGGGCGTCTGCACGAAATGCTTCAATGGTACGTGCTTCTAGTTGGTGACGTTGACTGTCCAACCGCTTTCCACCCGCCGTCTGGATCTCCTTCGGTTTTAGATTATCTTCAATGGCTGCGTCGACGACGTCAAACGCCATACATGCCGAGAGTAACAGACCTGACAGCTGTCGCTCAGCTGGCCTGAGCAAGACCGCAACGTAATTGGGAGGAGGTTCTAACATTTCACGACCCCAAGTAGAACGGTTTAGCCCACGCATAATGTGGTTGACCCACACTCTCCACACGACAGCGTCACCCTGAAACGTTTCTGCCCAGATGTCTTGAAGATGAGTACCGACATCCCGTACTGAGCTCTCTGCTGCTGCACCAGAGCGATCGGTGAAGGCAGGGCGTATGCACGCATCAAGAAATCCCGCCAAGTCTTGCTCCTTAGCGATGGCCATGCCATATTCATAAATCATTAGTCATACAGTTCTCCACCAGTGGAAATAACCCATCGGCTCCACGCTTGTTCAGTCTTCGAGCTGTCAACCAAGTGGCAGTTCCCTTTAAACTACATTACCTTAGTCCACGCCGTCTCAATGGGACTGTCAATCGTCCACGCTCCATTTTGTTTCACAGCCTGACCTTTCACTTGGGGACTAAACTTCAGCCACAGCTTGTACAAGATCTCTTCGAAGGTAGCACCATTTACTGCGAAATCCTCCAACGACTCGCCAGACGTATCCCGCTGCCCGACCGTGGTCTTCACTATCGGTCGGACTACTAGCTGCAGCGCAGCTGGTGGCGCAGCTGATGAGGATGGAGGTGCAGAAGACGCTTGATACGGACGTGTAGTGCTCGCTGGAGGGTTCACACACGTTGCGGGTATGGCGATACACGCGTGTACGGCGGCATGTGCCTATCACTGGCAAACGAAACTTGGGGCGGTGTTCTTCGATGCAGCGCTCGGACTCGCTCAGATGCTGGCGATCCACGCCTACTTGGCCTTTCTTCATGCTGCGTACATAGAGTAGCTGTGCCAACGTTGCCGTCTTCGCCGTCCGTCATGACGCTAAGCTCGACGCGGTGCCTACGAACGGTACACTTCGAAACGGCATATTTAATGACGTTAAACAGGGAGGTCGTTTGGCCGACAGTTGGTTCAACAACCGTCCTGTCCAATTTTGAGTAGAACCCGCAATAAAAATATGAAATTGACTGACTAAACTCAACCAAACATGTCGCGTAAGTAGTACCATTATCGATATAGAGGTCCTTCTCAAAAGCGTACCTTGCCTATTTAATATCCGGTCATATCAGCTCAGAACGATAAGAGGTCTGAGTGGCTAACCATCGGAATGAATCGATGTCACTATGAAATCGCATACCGTATTTCGCATGTAGACTTGTCGTGCCACCGACCCGACGAAGCTCTGAAATTTCACACGGCCAGCGTCATTATTTACACCCAAAAGTTCTCCTTTGAAAGAAGATAATGTTTTGTTTCCCAGCCGCATGCACCTGAAATCTAAACACACAAAACTGAGACACTCAATCGAAGTTATAACCAGTCCATTTTGAACAATCTAGCACCAGAATCATACGAAGTACTTAGTACGGTGGCTACAGTATTTAGTCTCACTCATACTAAAAAGTGGTGGCGTATGCTGGGGAATATGTTCCGCGGCCCGAGAAGCGCAATGACCAAGAACAGATACTACAGATTAAGCGCTACGGGCGACCCGAGACTGCTGTCGATCGGTATGGACGACGTGCAAGAAGAAAAACAGATACTACAGATCAAGGCGCGAAGTGCTCAGCTGACACCGAACGACTGCAGGGTCAACGGCTGCCTGACGGTGACGAAGAGACCAAGGCAGGAGAGCGACGCAGCGACCGTCATCAACTCCAGGGACGAAGTAGAGGGAGGGAGGGAGGGGGGGGCATGGTGGGCACATCCCGACGCAAGCAAAAGGGAATACCGGTTACCCAGTATTCCATACCGCAGTTACAAGAGGTGTAGAATCTTGCGTAACGACAGGTTGCCGCGATAAGCGTAATACACTACATTACATAATAAAAAAATGTGAGGTTATCCAACTTTTGATCACAGGAATTAGACTGAATGTGACTAATTTTGAGTCCAGATTAATTGATGTGTACTAGCCGAGCGTCGTCCACTTTGCGGGCGGTGGTGCAAAATTTTGTTGCACTCCGTTTCGCTCGCTATTGAGCTCGCTCCACTACTCACCCGGGCTGCCTACACTCCGCTTCGGTAGAGGGCGCCCGCGTCGTCGGCTCGCTGCACTATTGTTAGTGGTTTGTTGGTGAATGAGCTACCTCCGCCAACAGCTCCGGTAGGAAGGGCGGGCCCTGGGGGTCCCGCAAGACACCCCAAGCGGCCTGCGGCGGCAAACGGGGCCGCCTCGCTTCGCTCGGCAGCAATGTAGCCATTTCCGTATTGTTAGACAATCAAACTTAAGCGAACGCTGTGCACACGGGACCGACACCCAGAGACCGAAGTCTGTTAGTTGTTTTAGATTGTCGAGATTAGTCACATCGCACAACAACCTTGGTGACGATGAAGAGTTAACAGGAGGTGCCTGTAAGAAGGGGCCAAGATAAGGTGGCATTTTTTTGTGGTAATTCAGGTAATTATACAATCGACTTAATTTTTTCACTATAGCATAATAAGAATATTTAACGCGATATGTGAAAGTTTCAGCACCATTGAACACCTTCAAGGCATTCTTTTGGAGCGCTGCAACATTGGCCCCATAGTAGCGCTGTTTGAAGTTTTTCTGATATTTAAAGAGTACATGGGCAGTGCATCCAAGTGATGTTGTATTGAGCCATCTGGAGTCATCTGGTTTTGCAGATAAATTGCACCTGATTTTCAGAAATATTGCAAGTAATAACGCAAAAACGCCTCAAAAGCGCGTTATTGCGGAGCCGCTTGCGGCTCCAATATAGCTCCAAACCACTAATGAAGTCCACATCTGTAGGTTTGAAATGCCGAGCTATTTGATGATATCAAATAATTTTGTAATATAAAGAGACCGGATATAGTAGGTTTTCCATTTGCCACCTATTTAGTTTTTTTTCTTCTCCCTTTTCTTACAGGCACCGCCTGTTAATTCGTTGCTCTTTGCTCGACACTGTCTAGGGCGCCACTTCTCCGGCAACTTGATTGGGATACTTCTTTACGATCTCTTGTAAATGCGAAAATAGCTGCTCAGTTCTCCAAATGTCGTCGACGTCGAGTGAAAGCCCACATCGTAGCATGGCTTTCCTCGCGTAGGCCATATCGTTGGAATCTCGCTGTGCGTTTACCTGACGCACAGCCTTCACAGGAAGCAACAGAAAGAAGCGCACGCTAGGATTTATCAGCTTTCCGAACCATGATCCATCCGAGCGTTCCTTGTTTTGCCATGCCTCAGCCTCTATTAGCTCGATCTTTTCTCGTCCACAATCAGCGCCATTCATCCTCGCAATCAGGAAAAAAGTCTGCGGGCTGACACAGGTCTGTAGTATTATGTGTAAAGAAGCGAAAGGAGGCATTCCAATGACCCAAATCTTCTTCGCACTCGTCTTCGTCGAGATGACCCGAGCAGTTGTCGAGGAATATGGTTTTCTTGCATCCCAAGCGATCTAGACGTTGTGCTCTACGCTCTTTCAGATACTCACGAAAGAGCTTTCTGTCCACCCACCCTTTTGGTCCGGTTCGATAGCATACGCCTGGAATACGTCCTTAGCCCCTCGAATCGGATAACTCCTATCTGCGTTTGTAGCAATTATCATTGGTGGTAAGATGTGACCGCTAGGGCCTCCACTGATCCGAACTACCATCGTCATTCCATCTCCACCGGATACTACGTCCGCGTACTTAACTTGCTTCTCACTAGAGCTGTTTCGTGCACTGTGCACGAAAGTCGGGCCATGGCCATGACATGTAATAAATAGAAGATTGTCGTTGTAGTGCATTTGAAGGGAAGTTCATTCTTCACATGTCAAGCACACCAATATCAACGCACGTGTCGCGGGACGAATGCTTTAGCTTCGGGACTCCGCGATAAAGGCTCACAATATTTTGATGCTTGTATTGCATGCACAACGAGCACTTTGCTCTTAGCTTTTGGTTGGGGTTACTTTCATAATAAAAAATGTTAGCAATCTGCATTAAAGTCCATCACCCTGCACTAAAGTGCATTAAAGTACTTTAATGCACTTTCGGTCTATGCACTAAACAACTCTACGTCTCACCACCAAATCCCAATGTTTTGCCGTTGTCAAAATCCACCACAAAGAGCGTCTCGTCGATGTTTTCCATCGCGTCTCGTCGTATAATCCACTCTCGAATCCGCGCTTCAACTCACCAAGATGGTGCACTACGCTCGTCTCAGTGTCGGCAACCTTTTCAGGACACGCCATGCGTTTACCAGTCGCGGGGTGGAGTACTATGCTGTGACGCTGAGGCGAGGCGAGTGAACGCCTTTTCTCGTCCAGGTGTATAGCACGCAGCCCAGAGGGTTAAATTGAACGTAAAACTACTCCAAATAGATAACTAGGTTCTCCAAATAGAGTGTTCCAAATGGAGTTGGCGTGTGACATTGTGTTATCATCGTGGGTGTCGTTTGTCTTCGGAAGACCGGATCCCACCGAGTTATTTTCTAATACAGATCAAATACAAAAGAGAGTACCGAGCGCCGCCGTTACTTCCAAACGGTGCTTGTACATGGACGGGGTTAGACTACTAGCAAAGTCTTCCCAGATAACCAAACCAAAACAAAATTATACACAATATGTAGCCACCCTTATTCGTTTAGACCCTTGAGCGATGGGTCTGTACACTAGTCGACTTAGAGTTTTGTCCGGAGGAACTGGTCAACCTCGAACACTCTTCTCAAATATATGCGCACGCCTCAATATCTCCAACGTTATGGTGCGCCCGCAGCACCAAGCCAGTACGTGATTCGCTGACGACACCTGATATGGCTAAGTCTAACTGTTTCTAATGTTTTATCCAGTCCAAAGTACGGTGGTTTCTGATAATTCTCCAGCTCCGTCAAAACGCCAAGCCGACTTGGCAACGTCTGGAGACGCGGGCAAAAGCTCCAAACGAAAGAAGACACCAACCACCAAGAAACCTGAGAAAAAACGAAGCAGCAAATTACCGCTGAAGCGGATAAACGGCGACGGGACCTCGCTGCCTTTGACAAGGTGTGGGGTGATGCGAACCCTACTGGTACGGATATCGCTGCTGCGCTTATGTTTATTGATCTAACTATTCATGTTTGTCCATCGGCTGATGGGACGGCGGCACAGACTCCTCCAGTGCGCGCAACTTCGACGACTGCCTCCAATTCGGATGAAGGAAGCCCACTCAACCCGGAAGGTATTACATATCAGCCTTATGCAGACATGTTGCGCACGAATTCTAATGCTGACTTGTGCTGTTTATAGTTTTCAGTTAATGCTGACAAGACGGAACTACCGGGTGCCAATGCTGACCAGACCAGCATAACTCCCACCAGTAATGCTGACACGGACTGCTTACCAGATGTCGCGCAAGCTGGCACTGACCCCACAACACCAGTGGGTAATGCTGACATGAATGAAGCGAGCAATGAGGGTAGTGTTGAAAGCTCAAGACGGCATATTTTCGAGAGTTTAAAAGAAGAAGCTTACGAGCCTGACGATGAAGAGGGCGGAGACGAAAGTGAGGACGATGATGTTGCGGCCGATGCTCCGGGTGATGCCGAAGAAAAGACCGTAGACCGACACGGTGCTGAGAGTGATGATTCACGAGGATTTCGTGATGCGGCTCGTGGAATCCCGCTTCGCTTCGATTTGGTCGATACTCTCGACCCAAATATTGTAGATTGCGACGGCGACACATGCCAAGCGTCCGATGGTGAAGGAGAGGAGGATCCCAGTGAAGCTGCTGATGATATTGACAAGGACACGGACAGCGAGACAAGCAAACCGGAGGTGGAACTTGAAGATGGAGATACTTTCCAGCGAGAAGTGGGGCGGCTTGTACATATAATGGAGAAGGCTGAGTTGGAGAGATTGCACATGCAAAACCCAAGGTACGGAATGCTTTATTTTTTATGATGACATGATCAGCATCTAACTGTCTACCTATGTTGACAGGGTCCTCTGAAGTCTTCGATGATGGCCTGCTTGCGCAAATTAAGGTCGATGGTTGGGAAGTGCTACCAGACAACGTCGAAGCTGAAGTTGAGCACGAATCGACTGTTGACAAGATGTACACCGGATACTGCGGCCCCCTCAAGACATCATGGCATCGTCCAAGTCCGCGTTGAAAGTCTTCTACTACTTCCTACCCAAAGCAATATGGCGACATGTAGCAAGCCAAACGAATCTCTACTGGGCTCAAACGCTGGATGCAAGATTAGAGAAGGCTGTTGAAATGGAGTCCAAGGTCACAAATCGTACGCAGCGAAGTAGAGATACATTGCGAAGGAACCTTAAAATAATTGCGCCCCACGAAATCGTGTAATGGGTTGGTTTAATGCTGACTCACGCACTGACTCCATGCAAACGCATGGAACAAACTGGAGTACGCAGGAAATTGGCGTTCTCCCTGCGGGTACTTTTGGCCGAGTGGTGGCACGTGACCGATTCCGCGAGATTTCGAGATTTCTACACTGTACGGACAACAAAGATCCAGCAGCCGCGACTGACCGAGCTTGGAAAATCCGCTCGGTCTTTTCTACTCTCGAAAGGACGTTCAAGGAGGGCTAGGTGCTTGGATCGCGCGTTACGATAGACGAAGGGGTACTTCCTTCCCATAACAGACGCAATCCGGCCCCTTATGAAGAACAAGCCCCATCGTTGGGGCTCCAAGTGCGTCATGACGTGCTGCTCTGAAATAGGATACTGCAAGAGGTACGTATGCTGACATGTTCGGTTTATCATTTACCTTATATGCTGACATTGTGTCTACAACGTATTGCTAGAGTCGAGCTGGATATTGGGAGAGCTGGCGACAAGGGAGGATCGCAGTCGATGGATACGAAGAACGGTCCGACAGCAGTCATTCGTGATATCGCCTGCGTTTTCAGTGGCCTCCCTTACGTGGAGAGACGACTTGTCATTGGCGATCGGTACTACACGTCGATTCCACTGGCACAGCAGCTGCGCACGATGGGTTTCAACCATGTTGGAACGATTCAAACGGGTAGAAAGGGGTGGTGCGATGAATTGAACTATCCCAAGAAGAAACGGCTTGCAGCGACGCCCCACGGGACATTTCGGATGACAGTGGTGAAATCCAACTCCGGACTTGTGGCGGCGATGTGGGCAGACTACACTATCGTCTACTTCATCGCCTCTCAAGTCGCAGAAGCTCAAACTACAGTTCGGCGGCGCGAACGAGGAGGCACCGCGAGTGATATTCCGTGTCCAGGCCTAGTTGCGGGATACCAACGCTACATGGGTGGCATTGATCGCCATGACCAGTTGCGTCTCCAATCATACTCGATGCAGATGGCAACAAGGTACGCACACTATGCTGACACGAACTGTTTTATTTTTCTGACATATGCTGTTCCTTTATACAGGTTCGACAAATACTACAAGGGAATGTTTCTTGGTCTTCTGGACATGGCTTTGGTCAACGCGTACATTGTGTACAGACGCCTATGGGAAAAGAAACCGCGGAAAAGCTCGCACTTCAATTTCTTGGCTGGGCGGCACGAGGATCTCATCAAAATAAGCGAAGATAGCTTCACGCAGACGGCAACGGCTTCGAGCGTAGTCGTAGAGATGGCTAGCACTGTGGAGGGCGACCACAAGCTAACGCAAACGAAAGACTATCTGCTCAACAATGGAATCGAGAGACTCCGCCAGAAGGAATGCAAGGTTTGCTCTTGTTACAAGCCAGCAGACAAGAAGCGCGGGGGAACGTCTACGTACTATTGCGCGCAGTACTCACACAGAAAACGGGCATTGTGACGCTGTGCGACAAGATTCGTGGACACCCAACGAACGAAAGCCTCACGTGCTCTCAAGTTTGGCACATTGTGTGGCAAAACGGAGAGTTGCGCAAGGTCGCCACCTGCGCGACCGCGGACTAGCTAAGGAATAGTTAGTGCAATGCAGCATGTCCGTTTCATTCTTACTTACAGTGTTCGAGCTTGATCTGCAGTTGTGACCATGTATATGGCCCGCTGGAAGCTGTGCTGCAGACCGCTCTGTCCTTCCCGCTGCCAAATCCCCAAATATAGGCATTGCCTGACTTCTAGCACGCCACTATGATTGCCTTAGACGAGAGTGTCGCAGTTCCCATCCTTGTTGCGAGAATAATTACCGGCGAGCTTAGCAACAATCTGCGCACGTAACAGCCAAATTTTCATTTGTGTACAATATGGTATACTGAGCTTCATACGATTTCTTAACCCCTTGCCCGCGGAGGGGTGACATGGACGGGTTACGAAAACGCCTTATGCTGTTCTGAACTGCATAAGGAATCGTATGAGATATAATATGCCATAGTTTATGTTAGTATAAGGAGCTAAGCTCCCCGGTGATAATTCTCGCAAATATGATACGCACTGTGACACACATATTTAAATCAATCCGAGCCGCTCTGTAAATCCTGAATTTTGTGAAATTTAGGTGCGAGGAGGCTGGAGATCATGCGATGTGGTCAAGCCCCAACATCTTATCCAGCCAGAAGTCGATCAAGCTGTACGAAGTCACCGACGCAGCATGAGCGATGCCAGTAGTGCCCTCTCACACGAAACTAGTGATCCAGCAACATATGAAACGTTCACAAATGTATTATATATTTTCACTATGCTGTTGCTAGCTCACAATTTCCTTTGTCGCTATTCCTTTATCTTGAATATGGATGCCCTAGGGGCAAACTCACCATTCTGCCGGACTATGTGCCATATCTGTGAGCACGTGAAGCTCAGGTTCTTCGGGTGTCTGCGCGCGATGTTACACAGTGTCGCCTACCGACTCGGATAGTTCCATCGGTCGCTCTGGTACATCTTGGCCCCCAGGTATATCTGGCGTTTGCGTGGAGCTGTCTTCACTCTCGTCAATGAGCTCCTTGTGTAACCTTGCCAGGAACTCGAAGTGTGAGCTTTGCTTCTTCTTGTGTGTTTTCACGTCTAGGGACGATATCGGGCATGCCGACAAAGAGCTCTCGGTAGTGTTTTGTGAACCTGCAGATTCGTAAGCATAAGTTATACATCGTAGCATACCTTCTCCCTAGCTGCATTGAACACGACTGAAGCCGTAGTTGATCGTGGCGAAGCTGCTGCTCCGGTAGGGTTGAAGTGTAGTAGCCTTTGCAAATCACTACTCGCTTACCTTCATATCGTAGATCACGGAAACGCACACGACGGATCGGATAATCGCGACGAGATCATTATTGGTGTCCATCATTTGAGGTCGTTGGGTAACACCTGCTCTTTTAATTTCCAGCTCCATTCTAAGGCAAACCCACCACACGCCTGTTCAGCATAAATTTGAGTTTGTAGCCCTATCATGCCAGTGTACTTACGGCATGCAATATCCTGTCTCGGGGTTTCTTTATCGGAAAACTGAAAAGTTGGCAGAGGACGTTCAACCAGTTAGGCAAAGCACAATAAAACCCAACGCATTGCACGTACTCGTTGGTCCTTCCACCCGCAACATAACATTGTAAATGTTGAAGCATTCGCACATCTTTTTGTCTGAACGCAAACCGACTAAAAGCGCGTACTAGCCTTTGAATTTATCCACACCTTGGTTCTCACCTCTCACGTCGCCTCCCGGTTTCACGTAATTGTGGCTAGTTACCTATATAGCAGATACAGATAGCTACGTCAGTTCATGTTAGTACTGCGCACAGACAAATAATCAACGCGCTGTATCTGAATCCCGGTTGCTTCCTTGCACACCCAGCATTGACACCTTCTGTAATGGTCATACAGCTTTATAATTCATAAAATACGCGTTTTTGACTTGTCTTCTGCTCGGCGGAGTCGGGAATGACTGGTTTTGCTAGAAGGCGGCAAAGGGGAACCGATACTTCCCAACCTTTTTGGAGGAAAAAAAACAGTCCTTGCTCATTTGCGGTATTTATCCCATGTATTTAATTACCCAATATGATCCCTTCATTTATTCACGTGGACCAATCAGAATTGACCGATTAGTGGGAATAAGCGACGATTCGCTTTTGCAGATTTAGAGGTATAGTGAAATCAAGACATTCTTATGCTGTTCTGAACAGCATAAGACCGATTTCCCACCCTCCGCGGGCAAGGGGTTAACAGGCGATGCCTGTAAGAAGGGGGCGTTTTTGGGGGGATGGTCGGTCGGTCGGGATTTTTTTATAAAATCCGCTTGAAGTGAATATTGTGACCCAATCGCACCGCTGCATATCATTGGAAAGCTATTGATGTGAATTTTGTAACCAATCAAACGTTGGTCCGCCAGGGTAGTTCAAATTTTACTAATGGCGCAAGGTCAGGAGGGATGTCATACAGGATAGGATGGGAACCATCTCTGAAAACGCACAAACGAATTGACTTGATTAAAGTATATATACATTTGAGACCTAATATGCACCACAAGGACGATCTGCTCCAAATCCCAAAGAAAAACGACCAACCGAAACTTTGAGCGCCGATAGCTCCAGTAATAGTAACTAAATTGCAGTAAAAGCACGATCCTCTTACGTTAGAGACTCTAACGACCACTGACATGTGTGATTGGATTTTTTTTAATCCTTTTCCGGATTTGATATCACCTCATCAAAATCGCCTCTATTAACTTCCGAACCAAATTTCGGAGACATGGCTTCATTTATACTTGGTTTCAGTATGGATGGGGTGAACAGGTCCTCTTCTTACAGCCAAGTGTCCATCAGCCCGAGGCCATCTAGTCAGTCGCACAGCTCATCCCTTCCGGTTCCTGGAAGGTGCTATGATGGCGAGGCTTGATCCAAGTAGCTGTCCATCGCGACATTCAAGTCACCAACCGCGAGGTGCATGGGGCTCCTGTCCCCTTCGTCGACATCGTCGTCGTAGTGTACTGGGAGCATTCGGAAAAATTCTTCTCTCTGTTGCGGTTCGTCAGGTGCGTATACGACGTGTAAGGACACCTGTTTGCCACTCAGAGTGGTCTTGAGCAGTAGATAACGATTACGTAGCTGTTCCTTGTAGACGCGAGCTGTGAGCTCTTCACCTTCGCCAAATGGAGATGCCGATGCTAACACGAGGCCAACACCGTGTCGCCCATTGAAAACAGGTGATGTGGTGTCGGACCAAAAGCAGCGTGCCCCAGAGTCAGCAGCGTGGATAAAGTGGTCGTTGGATTGCAAGGAGTCTTCTTTGCTGAACTTCGTCTCTTGAAACGCAACCAACTGATGAGTAGAGAGAAGTCGCTCATACATGGTGAGAGTGGGTCCAGTCATCCCATTCATGTTGAGCGAAACTCCGGTGAAGGACCATGCCTCCTTAGTGAGGGTGAACCAAGCGTGATGGTCCGGCCTTAACCGCAGAATCGTCCGGCTTCAACCGCAGGTGGGAGTTCTTCTGACGATAGGTGTCTCAACGCTGTTTCCACATGCTGCGCAGTCCGTTTGTCGTCCAAGAATATCTTTCCCGCGTCAGAGCGCGCGAGTTGAAGCAAGTTGAAGTCACCCCACTGCAGGAACGACGAATAGCGAAGCCGTTTTGGCGGACATCGTGACGGGATAAGATCCTGTACCTTGACTGGGTCACTGTATAGGCTCGGCACGAAGATCATCAGAAACAAGTCGCTGACGGCGCTGTGAAGAGCCGCTTGCTGCCGTTGTTTGGTTTGAAACAGATGGGCGAAAACGGCATTCGTATCCACTGGGTCGACGTCATAGCGAGTTCGTACACGCTCTCTCACATCGGTCGATTCGTCACCGACTAGCGGTTCAGCGCACATCATCCGGTAGGTCGGGTGGGCCTCGAAGCGCTGGTGTCGACTCTCTAAGGGGGGCTTATAGATCCGACGGAAGTAGGTTGGTTGCCCTTATTGTCGTATTACATCAGTAGAATTTTGGAGAAAGGTCCTGGCGGTTGCCCGCTACCACGGATGATGGCCGACCAGAGGTGACGCTAGGTCTGTCCGACGGGTGACGTCAGAACGGCAAGAGCTGCGACATTATGACACAAGAGAGACCAAGATGGGTACGGATCCGAGCCAGCTCCAGCCCAAAGTGGTGCAGATATGAATTAGGTACGGATCCAGAAATGGGTATGGTGAAATTGGGTATGGATCTGAGAAATGGGTACGGATCCGAGCGTACGACACCAGATCCTTGCCGATCCAAGTGTAGAGGGCCATATAGTATGATGAGTGGCTGAGAGCCAGCTTAGGGAGGATTCATATTTGAGATGGGATGATAGGATACAGGATAGGCATTGCCTAAACGTAAATCAGAACCGAATTTGCGCCGTAGAACTTAAGTGTCTTCTTTGTATTGGGATTAGTATTGGCCCATATAATATAAAGATATCTACACCTGCTAATAGACTAAGTTGATCCAGATTCGCTTGGCTGGCAACTGTCCTTCGGTCCTCGCCCCCTCAAAGATCCCGCCATAGGAAGCGGTCAAGCAGCGTGAAGGTAAAGGAATTACACCCCCAACAAGCCATCTACTCCGGATCCATACGGATCCACAAGATCTACGGCCAAGACCCCAAGATCTACGGCCAAGACCCCAAGATCTACGTGCCCGGAACTTGTGCGCAGGAATACCCACCCAAGATCCACCTCCCAAGTCCCCGACAAGGACGTTCAAGGTCTCACACCACTGCGCCTCTCGCGTCATC
The DNA here is from genome assembly GCA_014706135.1 of Phytophthora tubulina. Taxonomy (NCBI): domain Eukaryota; phylum Oomycota; class Peronosporomycetes; order Peronosporales; family Peronosporaceae; genus Phytophthora; species Phytophthora tubulina. The sequence continues at coordinate 389,210 of JACBOY010000203.1, forward strand.
AAGAGAGCGATTCCACCCGCCGACGGGTACACAAGGTGAACCAAGACAGCGAACACTACACGGCCATCAGAGCACCCCTCCAATAGTCGGCGTCTGGGCGAAGTGTGTCGAGTTTGGATCTGACGAGAAATTCTCGGATCTACTCCACCACACTTGGATTTCGGCAACCACTTCGTCGTGCGACGTGAAAACCAACATACTACTTCAACATGATATTTGTTAGCTGTAGCGTTTTTTTAAAATGAAATCAACAATAATATAGTACTACCTTAACCACGCATAGTTGATTTGAGTAGCGGGCATTTGCAAATAAAGAAATTGTAGCGCCACGCCAAACATGCATAATTGTTTTGGGTTGCGGGAATTTAGGGATTATGATAAGACACTACCACGTTAAACATGCATATTTGTTTTGGGTAACAGGTTGTTATGAATTATGACAATACAATACTGTCTGTGTTGGGCTTCTAAGGATTTGCGATATGGTTGAATATGGTCACTTTTCCGACTATACAAAAAAGTATAAAAATTTGTATGCAGTTATCTAGCCAATCATATTCATATTGGATATAATTGGCCAATCAAATTGCATTTACTATGATACATAGCCAATGAACACATAGGGCGTTAGGTGGGTCCTGTAAGCCAGCCGTTCCGACGTATCGGGTCGGAAAACTTTGAAAAATATGTGTATTGTCATTAATTTACCAAGTCAACCACGTATCACTTGCATATTTGCCTTTCATCCGACAAGGGCCATGGGTTTAGAAGAACTAGAGCCTGGCAACACTAAGCGTTGTTAAGGCTACGGCTGTGGCAACTTTAAAGAAGTTCTTAAAGTCTGAGGGTGTTAGTGATGAGTACGTGCGTACTTGTATTGAATGTGATCATAGTGGAAAGTGTTTTGTATCTGTAACGAATAAGTTTGGTATGTTTCTTGCATTTATCGAGGGCAAAAAAGGCAAGCTGTTGGCTCCAAACACTTCGATGCAATACTATCGGCAAGCTAAATTATGGCTACTCGAACAGTTCCCTCACCACCGAGCTGCACTAGAAGCACGGTTGCTAAAAATGGGGAAAACACTTGACAACTTTTGTTTGAAGAGAGATGGTGGTGGCTTAATCAGTAAGGCGCCACCGTGTTCTAAGACAGATTTGAAAAGAATGCTTGTATATTTGTATGTTAACGCAAGTTGTTCAAGTGACTACCAAGACGCTGCCTTACTCTGCTTGCTCTGGTACCTTTTTGGCAGAGCGTCGGACCTTGCTCTGCTGCGGAAGCAGAACATCTCGATCGATGCCGGCAAGGTACTCTTCGTTCACTTCATTCGCATGACGACGTCCGAAGAGCAGGGCCCCCCGCTCTTCCCAGACTCATCCTTCACCACTTGTCCGATGCTTGCCGTGGCGCTGGCGCTTCTCAGCCAAGCTGCGCCGTCTACGGATGTCATCGACAACCTCCCCGAGCAGCCAAGCCAGACCGCCATCCAGCTGTCTCCGGACGTGCCGCTGGTGGAGATGCTGGACCATCCGACGGCGACCTTGGGACTTGACGCTCCAACGACCGGCGGCGTGGACACGATTCCGACCATCTACGCCCACGTGAACCGCGTGCTCGATCGTGTCGCTAAGTCCGCTGGCGTTGAGGCTGCTCTGACCTCTCACTCGTTTCGGCGGGGAGGAGCTCAGCACGCGAATGCTTGCGGGCAGCTGACAGCGCGTTGGATCTTCGATCGCGGTGCCTGGAACATGACAACAACAAACAAAGGGTTTAATTACATCTTTAACACCAGTGCACAAGACCACAAGATCAGCAAGATACTCAGCGACCACGGCGCTGAAGCCAAGGTCGCGCTCCAGACGCTGAAGGCCTTCGACTCCCAGACGCGCACCAAGATCGACGCTGTCCAACGTCTCCTGTTCGCGACCTGTCGGAACCTCGAAGCAACAAGACACAACGTCAATCAACCCGTCCTCGATGTCCTTACCGCCTGTGTGCTTCGACACTATCCGCAGCTGAAGGAACTCGACCCCGAAGCTCCAGCTATTAAGCGTGTGGAAGCTTGCGTAGTTCACAGCGGTAGCTCGGTGGCAGACCTCTTTGGCTGGTCGACGTATCTAGAATCCGCGGCCGCTACCTGCCCCAAGAACACCAACAGCAACACAGAACCCACAACAGCACAAGCCACCAAACCAACTGAAGTATCCGAGGAGCAGAAGATCATTCGTCATCAAGCAGCTGCCATTAACCACTTTATGGAGCACATCCAACGCCAAGATGCGCGGATGGACGCGTTCATGGCCAAGCAAAACAACGATCCTGTCCAAGCTACAAGCAAACGTAAGGAACCAACGAGCACAGACACTAATGTTAGCAAGCCAAAGAAGAAGCAACGCAGGTCGTCGGCGACTCACCTTCACGCTACCTGGTTTGCGTGGTACGCACAAGAGCCGAGGATGTGGCAGGCGCCAATCTCGAAGCAGCAGAAGTCCGACGCCAAGCTACTCGTAGCCTTCATGAATCTGTTCTTGGACGACGGGTTCGAGCTGGCCGCGACAGCATCGGACTATCGCGATCGAGTCTTGGACGTGGGCAAGCAAGCGGAGACGGCGGTGCTGGCTTTCCTGGCCGACCGCAAGATCACGTCGCGCGGGTCCGGCGGTGTCCACAAGCACCTGCGTACCCTTCGCCGCTCTGGAGCCCTGAATGCCAAGATCGAACGCCATCAACGCCTGCTGCAGACCGCTGTCACCAAAGATCCTGCTCCTGGATACACACAGGACGTACTAGAGATAGTTAGTTAGTAAGCAAGCTAGCGACAATGCATGAACACATCTCAAAGCAAGTAGTGAGAACGGCTGGAATCGAACCAGCAGCCTCAGAGGTTAGCCCTGCGCTCTACCATTGAGCTACGTTGTCGGAAGGGGGGCACCAGCGCTGACTGAATGCTGAGCGTACAGCCCGTACAGCCTGTACGGACTGAGAGGCCGAGCCGGAGGTCTGCGCAGTAGCGTTAAAACAATGAAGTCTGAGTGCGAAGGCTCCTCGTCGGCTCGCGAGTGTTGATGTGTGTGACTGGTAGCCACTAGTTGGCTGCGTGTCTGTACACTAACAAGTGGCAAGTTTTTACTGGTAGATAAATAGCCAATAGGCTAATCCCAGCGATGACTCGAGAGCACAGGGCTCTCGAGCCAAATTTGCATGTTTATAGTAAGAGGCGTTTTTCTCAGCCCACAGGCCGTTTCAGGCGATTTCCTGTCGGCTATAGACTAGGCTGAAATAAGGTCTCTGTCCGTTCCGATCTCGTTATTGTTTCCCCTAAACCATAGTACACCATCTACATAAAATACAGATCTCATAGATAAATGTACCAAGATAGTGGTACACGTCGGAGAGGTCGGCAGTCGGATAAATTTTGGTATGGCTATACGACATATGTGTTTTATGTAGGAAGCATGGCAAGACAATCACACGGAAACATGCATATTCGTTGTGTGTAGCGGGCGTTCAGGAATTATGATTTTACCATACAACTTCATACATGATATTTGTTTGTCGTAGCGTGTTTTAATGAAATATGACAATATGACAATATAACGTTAGTACTACCGTAACCATCCATACTTGATTTGAGTAGAGGGCTTTTATGAATAAAGAACTTGTAGTGCCACGTCAAACATGCATATTTGTTTTGGGTAACGGGTTGTCATGAATTATGACAATACAATACTTTCTGTGTCGGGCTTCTATAGATTTGCGATATGGTTATACGACATATGTGTTTTATGTAGGAAGCATGGCAAGACAATCACACGGAAACATGCATATTCGTTTTGTGTAGCGGGCGTTCAGGAATTATGATTTTACCATACAACTTCATACATGATATTTGTTTGTCGTAGCGTGTTTTAATGAAATATGACAATATGACAATATAACGTTAGTACTACCGTAACCACCCATACTTGATTTGAGTAGAGGGCTTTTATGAATAAAGAACTTGTAGTGCCACGTCAAACATGCATATTTGTTTTGGGAAACGGGTTATGGATTATGACAATACAATACTGTCTGTGAAAATCGTGGACACCTTCGTAGATTCTCGCCCACAAGCTCGGTGATAACTTGTAGTACACGATAGATAGTCCATCAGATAGCTGTAGTTAAGCCGGTGGCGGCAGATCTCGAGCTCCAGGCTATGCCCATGCCCCAAAGGGGTGGAGCTCGAGCTCTGCCGCCACCGGCTTAACTACAGCTATAAAGAAGTACGCTAACGCTGCCTTCTTTCTAATCTAATATTGGCGGTAAAATTAAGTTTGACAGTATTGGTATTTCATTAGTAAGCTATTACGACCTACGTGTGTATCCACTAACAGTAATGTCTTTGTCCTGTTCATCATGCAGCCGGTGCCTATGCGCAGTATCTTCTGGTTTGTACATCTTTCTGAATCTTCGTCTACGCGCTACCATTTCGTGTTGTCGCCAATAGTCGTCATTAAAGAAATCTCGGTTTCCTTGCTCTCTTTCTTGTCGGGCCCTTTGGCCACGTGTTTGAACGGCCATTTATGGAAGGTCAATGGTCTGGTTGACTGTGACTGTCAGAGGTTGTCTTTGTACTGGCCAGCGAAGTCCGTCCACGAGTTCTTTGAATTCCACCAAATAGTTTAGCTTGACTTGGATCCTATACTTTAGATCGCTTCCCTGGGTGTTGGCAGAATTCGTGCTGATAGCCTCGTTCAATCCCTTTACGCGGATAAGAAGCTTTTCTGGAAGTGATGGATTCGTAGAGACTGCAGTCCAGTTCTCAACTTCGCTGTCCAAATGAATCTCTCGCCGGAACATTCCTGGCTTGTACTCTCCACTGAAGACACACTTTGCCACTCCATTATTGGCCACATTGTTTGCAGCTTCGTAATTGATTCCACCAGACGTTTCGCCTTGGTTTTCGTAGAATTCTTGATTACCCAAGTTTTCTTCTGATGTCTCCACCCATCCAGTGGCTTGAATAGCCAAATGGCGTCGATCCAAGTACTTGTACTTGACCTTGTCCCATAGTTGCATGTCTTCATTAGTAGCTCCAGGAGGAGGTTGGGTATCGTTGAAAAACATGGCGTAACACCATATCGGTTGTCCACTCAAGTTCTCAATGAAAATGTTGTACTGACACCCAACAGTATGGTAGTACTTGTATAATCCAGAGTAGTACGTAAACCACCGAGCATTACGGACTGTCGTTTCGTTTTCCGTGTATACAGTAGTTGTTCCGAGACCAGCATTCAAATCAGTAGCCGTAGTTTCCACTACAGCGTCGTATGGAGATGTCATACGATATATATGATCGTACGCGTACACATTCGTAAGGTTTCGTTGTTCTGTCAAGTAGAACGGTAGAGAGGCAAACGTATAATCCGGAGGTCCACGATAGACAACGTAAGGAGAGTCTACAGGTGTCTCTTTCAGTCCTGCATCTAATCCACTCCCTCCTCCATCTCGGCCGTCGGACATTGTTGCTGCTTCTGTCGAATTCAATAATGATGTATCATCCGTCCTTCCAGTTGGTTGATCGGGTGCCCTTCGTAAGTTATTTTTCTGTTTATCCAATGGTTCCATTGTGGGTTCTCGCAATCGTTTTCTTGCTGTATCATTGACATGGGAGAGGACTCCTGACTTGTGTAGTAGCTTCTTGACGCCAAAGAATCCGTATCCAGCGATACCTCCGTATGCATTGAGTTTGATACGTTGAAGGAAACGTTCGTCTGCGTCGTTATATTGAGTATATGGTCTCTTACCCAATTTAATAAGCTTGTCATACTCGAGGTCATGCAAGAGAGAAACTTTATCATCGTACGAAGTGGGTTTGCCTTTGTTCAATTTGTTACCAGGCCCTAGATACTTGTATCCAGGTAGACTAAAGTCCCACATGGAGAATTCGTTACTGACTACTCGGAGGTGTCGTCTTTCCGTAGTACGCGTCCTTGATCTTCTGCTGTAGAACTTCGCAGGTAGCAAGTGGTTCGCCAGTTGGTATATCGCGTGTATAGTCCCATGAGATAAAGAGTTTGCGAGGGTCTTGGTTACCAGACATCTTGAGACCCTTGAGTTCGTACTTGGACAGTAGTTTGACACCTAGGAGACGTAGGAAGTTCATGACATGGACTTCGTAGAAGCGTCGTCCCAATGCTGCTAGGTTCTCGTTCCGTCCGCGCATATCTTCCGGGAGTACATCGCTAATGCTGAAGTTGGAGGATACGAGGACGGTCGTTCTCGTCAGTTGTGGAGTCTTGTACTTCTGGTCAATTGGGAAACCAGCTTCATCACAGATTGTCTTGAGGAACTGCACACCGAGTTTCTCGATCGTTTGATGGTCCACGTCTTGAAGGAGTACATGCGTATGTTCATCCGGCTTGTAGAGATCAAAGAACCGATTGTTCAGGTCTTTGTTGTAGTACTCTGGGTACACCACTTGTAGAATAGCGCTCTTACCAGATCCAGGACCGCCCATGATCCATATATGCGGGTGTCCATTGGTCTTGAAATAGTCACGACGCTGGCATACCATGGCCTTGAGTTTCTCTCCATACGTAAGATAGTTTCTTGGGAACTTGGTAAACGCTTCTTTTTCTCGTCCCTCTTCGATCATCGTCTTCATCTCAATGATGATCTCATTTAGTTTTCGTTTCTTTTCTTCTGGGCTTCACTTGGCAATTGTTGGCACAGCGCCTGCAGTATCCTGTGGAGGAACGCCACTTTCATGGAGAAACAGTGTTTCATTGATCTTGGACTTGGACTTCTTGTGGTGGTCGATCCAGCCTTGTACTGGAAGATCTCTACGACGGGGAGCGAGATAGTACCCGCTACCTTGCTTAACACCCAGCATTTTGAGGACACTGGCCTTGCTGACACGGTTGGGATAGACGAGGGCGCAATGGACATGACGGATCAAGTAGTCATTCTGGAAAGGACGTTCGCCGACTTCCAGGCCAGACACGAGGACGTATTGGAATTTGCCTTGGAGGTCCAGAGCTTTTACGTTGTCGAGAAGGGTATCGACGTCTTCTTGTGTAGGTACATTGAAGCGTGCGTCCCACTGGCGGTCCATGGTTGTAAAGGGAGCGTAGCCAGCATTCGTAGAAGGAGAAGCCATAGTTGAAGGTTGTTGGTATTGCCGGGAATTTCGGGAATGACGTAAGTGGTTGACCACTCGTTACAGGATTTTCCATGAAGTAGTAATGTACCAATAAAAAGTACCTTTAAGCCTGAAGTAGCTTCTATATTTGATGAATACTTTTGTGGAATCTAGAAAACATAAGTATGTGTACAAAGATACCGCGACTGCTAAATAGTCATTACACAATCTGCCGGCAAGATGGATCGTCAAGACAAGCAAAACATCGTGGAAGGCCTGATTAACTCCCGCTATCGAGCCGACAATGAACTCCTTGTTCCGATGAACCGTGGATTGGCAAACGAATGCGAAGCGCTACGTAAACGACTATCTAGAATGACGACGTTGTACGGAATGGCGATTGGCGAAGTCGAACGACGTGGACGACTAGAAGACACGCTCCGCAACGATTTGGCCTTGATGGATATGATTGCCAGAGAGTATTTCATCAATCATCCGGAGGCTAGGGCTCGTTGGGAAGCCCGAGTGTCGTATGTTGACATGGACTACACGCTTGCGTTGGAGAGCCGAGAGATGTTTGACCAAAGGGTTGATTTCTCGAATGAGGCGATGAATGACGAAGACCTTACAGAGGTAGATGAGTTGTTGGATGAAAATGATGACATTGACCTTTAAACATAAATAAAGTTCAGTTACTTACCTCCAAATAAGGTTTGAAAGAAGGCAGCGTTAGCGTACTTCTTTATAGCTGTAATTAAGCCGGTGGCGGCAGAGCTCGAGCTCCAGGCTATGCCCATGCCCCAAAGGGGTGGAGCTCGAGCTCTGCCGCCACCGGCTTAACTACAGCTATAAAGTATGGATTTGCGATATGGTTATACGACATATGTGTTTTATGTAGGAAGCATGGCAAGACAATCACACGGAAACATGCATATTCGTTTTGTGTAGCGGGCGTTCAGGAATTATGATTTTACCATACAACTTCATACATGATATTTGTTTGTCGTAGCGTGTTTTAATGAAATATGACAATATGACAATATAACGTTAGTACTACCGTAACCATCCATACTTGATTTGAGTAGAGGGCTTTTATGAATAAAGAACTTGTAGTGCCACGTCAAACATGCATATTTGTTTTGGGTAACGGGTTGTCATGAATTATGACAATACAATACTTTCTGTGTCGGGCTTCTATAGATTTGCGATATGGTTATACGACATATGTGTTTTATGTAGGAAGCATGGCAAGACAATCACACGGAAACATGCATATTCGTTTTGTGTAGCGGGCGTTCAGGAATTATGATTTTACCATACAACTTCATACATGATATTTGTTTGTCGTAGCGTGTTTTAATGAAATATGACAATATAACGTTCCCACGCAATGAATAGCTTCCTTGGATCTTGATTGCCACGTAGTTTCAGTCCCTTCAGTTCATACTTGGATAGTAGCTTGACTCCCAGCGTCTGTAGGAACAACTTTGCATCCACTTCAAAGAATCGTCGCCGTAGTGCCTTCAGGTTCTCGTTTCGTCCAGGCATGTCTTCTGGTAGTACGTCATGAATACGGAAGTTGGAGGATACCAGGCATGTTGTACGAGTCATTTGAGGTGTCTTGTACTTTTGGTCGATCGGGAACCCGGCTTCGTCGCAGATCGTCTTCAGGAATTGTACACCAAGCTTTTCCACGTTGGCATGATCCAGATCTTGTAGTAGCACATGCGTATGGTTGTCTTTGTTGTAGAGGTCGAAGAATCGGTTGTTGAGGTCCTTGTTGTAGTACTTGGGATACACGACTTGTAGGATTGCACTCTTGCCACAGCCAGGAGTTCCAGTAATCCAGATATGAGGGTCTCCATTGCTCTTGAAGTAGTCTCGCTTCTGGTTGATCATTGCTTTTAGCTTCTCTCCATACGTCAAGTAGTTCCGTGGGAACTTGGTGAAGGCTTCCTTCTCTTTGCCTTCTTCGATCATTCCCTTCATCTCTAGGATAATGTCATCCAGTTTGCGTTTCTTCTCTTCGGCGCTACGCTTCTGGGTAGGAAGTCCAACGCCTGCTGTATCAGTTGGAGGAACGCCGTTTTCATGAAGCGCAAGTGTCTCGTTGATCTTCGTCTTCGTCTTTTTGTGATGATCGATCCATCCTTGTACTGGCAGTTGTCTGGTACGGGACACGAGGTAATACCCGTTACCCTGTTTAATGCCAAGCATTTTGAGGACGCTGGCTTTGGAGACACGATTGGGGAACACGAACCCACAGTGCACGTGTCGGATCAGGTAGTCATTTTGGAACGGTCGGTCTCCGATTTCCACGCCGCCAACCAGCACGTACTGGAACTTGCCTTGGAGATCGAGTGTCTTTACATTGTCGAGAAGGAGCTGGAGATCTTCCTCTGTCGGTACGTTAAAGCGGGCGTCCCACTGACGATCCATAGTGGTGAAGGGCACGAAGCATGACTTGGTTGACATCTTGGAGTTGGTTGTGTGTTTGCCGGGAAGTTCGGGAATGACGTATGTGGCTATCGACCAGTCGTTGGGTTGAAAGTGGTCAATACTTTTAGGGAATCTAGCTTTATAGCTGTAGTTAAGCCGGTGGCGGCAGAGTTATGAATAAAGAACTTGTAGTGCCACGTCAAACATGCATATTTGTTTTGGGTAACGGGTTGTCATGAATTATGACAATACAATACTTTCTGTGTCGGGCTTCTATAGATTTGCGATATGGTTATACGACATATGTGTTTTATGTAGGAAGCATGGCAAGACAATCACACGGAAACATGCATATTCGTTTTGTGTAGCGGGCGTTCAGGAATTATGATTTTACCATACAACTTCATACATGATATTTGTTTGTCGTAGCGTGTTTTAATGAAATATGACAATATAACGTTCCCACGCAATGAATAGCTTCCTTGGATCTTGATTGCCACGTAGTTTCAGTCCCTTCAGTTCATACTTGGATAGTAGCTTGACTCCCAGCGTCTGTAGGAACAACTTTGCATCCACTTCAAAGAATCGTCGCCGTAGTGCCTTCAGGTTCTCGTTTCGTCCAGGCATGTCTTCTGGTAGTACGTCATGAATACGGAAGTTGGAGGATACCAGGCATGTTGTACGAGTCATTTGAGGTGTCTTGTACTTTTGGTCGATCGGGAACCCGGCTTCGTCGCAGATCGTCTTCAGGAATTGTACACCAAGCTTTTCCACGTTGGCATGATCCAGATCTTGTAGTAGCACATGCGTATGGTTGTCTTTGTTGTAGAGGTCGAAGAATCGGTTGTTGAGGTCCTTGTTGTAGTACTTGGGATACACGACTTGTAGGATTGCACTCTTGCCACAGCCAGGAGTTCCAGTAATCCAGATATGAGGGTCTCCATTGCTCTTGAAGTAGTCTCGCTTCTGGTTGATCATTGCTTTTAGCTTCTCTCCATACGTCAAGTAGTTCCGTGGGAACTTGGTGAAGGCTTCCTTCTCTTTGCCTTCTTCGATCATTCCCTTCATCTCTAGGATAATGTCATCCAGTTTGCGTTTCTTCTCTTCGGCGCTACGCTTCTGGGTAGGAAGTCCAACGCCTGCTGTATCAGTTGGAGGAACGCCGTTTTCATGAAGCGCAAGTGTCTCGTTGATCTTCGTCTTCGTCTTTTGTGATGATCGATCCATCCTTGTACTGGCAGTTGTCTGGTACGGGACACGAGGTAATACCCGTTACCCTGTTTAATGCCAAGCATTTTGAGGACGCTGGCTTTGGAGACACGATTGGGGAACACGAACCCACAGTGCACGTGTCGGATCAGGTAGTCATTTTGGAACGGTCGGTCTCCGATTTCCACGCCGCCAACCAGCACGTACTGGAACTTGCCTTGGAGATCGAGTGTCTTTACATTGTCGAGAAGGAGCTGGAGATCTTCCTCTGTCGGTACGTTAAAGCGGGCGTCCCACTGACGATCCATAGTGGTGAAGGGCACGAAGCATGACTTGGTTGACATCTTGGAGTTGGTTGTGTGTTTGCCGGGAAGTTCGGGAATGACGTATGTGGCTATCGACCAGTCGTTGGGTTGAAAGTGGTCAATACTTTTAGGGAATCTAGCTTTATAGCTGTAGTTAAGCCGGTGGCGGCAGAGTTATGAATAAAGAACTTGTAGTGCCACGTCAAACATGCATATTTGTTTTGGGTAACGGGTTGTCATGAATTATGACAATACAATACTTTCTGTGTCGGGCTTCTATAGATTTGCGATATGGTTATACGACATATGTGTTTTATGTAGGAAGCATGGCAAGACAATCACACGGAAACATGCATATTCGTTTTGTGTAGCGGGCGTTCAGGAATTATGATTTTACCATACAACTTCATACATGATATTTGTTTGTCGTAGCGTGTTTTAATGAAATATGACAATATAACGTTCCCACGCAATGAATAGCTTCCTTGGATCTTGATTGCCACGTAGTTTCAGTCCCTTCAGTTCATACTTGGATAGTAGCTTGACTCCCAGCGTCTGTAGGAACAACTTTGCATCCACTTCAAAGAATCGTCGCCGTAGTGCCTTCAGGTTCTCGTTTCGTCCAGGCATGTCTTCTGGTAGTACGTCATGAATACGGAAGTTGGAGGATACCAGGCATGTTGTACGAGTCATTTGAGGTGTCTTGTACTTTTGGTCGATCGGGAACCCGGCTTCGTCGCAGATCGTCTTCAGGAATTGTACACCAAGCTTTTCCACGTTGGCATGATCCAGATCTTGTAGTAGCACATGCGTATGGTTGTCTTTGTTGTAGAGGTCGAAGAATCGGTTGTTGAGGTCCTTGTTGTAGTACTTGGGATACACGACTTGTAGGATTGCACTCTTGCCACAGCCAGGAGTTCCAGTAATCCAGATATGAGGGTCTCCATTGCTCTTGAAGTAGTCTCGCTTCTGGTTGATCATTGCTTTTAGCTTCTCTCCATACGTCAAGTAGTTCCGTGGGAACTTGGTGAAGGCTTCCTTCTCTTTGCCTTCTTCGATCATTCCCTTCATCTCTAGGATAATGTCATCCAGTTTGCGTTTCTTCTCTTCGGCGCTACGCTTCTGGGTAGGAAGTCCAACGCCTGCTGTATCAGTTGGAGGAACGCCGTTTTCATGAAGCGCAAGTGTCTCGTTGATCTTCGTCTTCGTCTTTTTGTGATGATCGATCCATCCTTGTACTGGCAGTTGTCTGGTACGGGACACGAGGTAATACCCGTTACCCTGTTTAATGCCAAGCATTTTGAGGACGCTGGCTTTGGAGACACGATTGGGGAACACGAACCCACAGTGCACGTGTCGGATCAGGTAGTCATTTTGGAACGGTCGGTCTCCGATTTCCACGCCGCCAACCAGCACGTACTGGAACTTGCCTTGGAGATCGAGTGTCTTTACATTGTCGAGAAGGAGCTGGAGATCTTCCTCTGTCGGTACGTTAAAGCGGGCGTCCCACTGACGATCCATAGTGGTGAAGGGCACGAAGCATGACTTGGTTGACATCTTGGAGTTGGTTGTGTGTTTGCCGGGAAGTTCGGGAATGACGTATGTGGCTATCGACCAGTCGTTGGGTTGAAAGTGGTCAATACTTTTAGGGAATCTAGCTTTATAGCTGTAGTTAAGCCGGTGGCGGCAGAGTTATGAATAAAGAACTTGTAGTGCCACGTCAAACATGCATATTTGTTTTGGGTAACGGGTTGTCATGAATTATGACAATACAATACTTTCTGTGTCGGGCTTCTATAGATTTGCGATATGGTTATACGACATATGTGTTTTATGTAGGAAGCATGGCAAGACAATCACACGGAAACATGCATATTCGTTTTGTGTAGCGGGCGTTCAGGAATTATGATTTTACCATACAACTTCATACATGATATTTGTTTGTCGTAGCGTGTTTTAATGAAATATGACAATATAACGTTCCCACGCAATGAATAGCTTCCTTGGATCTTGATTGCCACGTAGTTTCAGTCCCTTCAGTTCATACTTGGATAGTAGCTTGACTCCCAGCGTCTGTAGGAACAACTTTGCATCCACTTCAAAGAATCGTCGCCGTAGTGCCTTCAGGTTCTCGTTTCGTCCAGGCATGTCTTCTGGTAGTACGTCATGAATACGGAAGTTGGAGGATACCAGGCATGTTGTACGAGTCATTTGAGGTGTCTTGTACTTTTGGTCGATCGGGAACCCGGCTTCGTCGCAGATCGTCTTCAGGAATTGTACACCAAGCTTTTCCACGTTGGCATGATCCAGATCTTGTAGTAGCACATGCGTATGGTTGTCTTTGTTGTAGAGGTCGAAGAATCGGTTGTTGAGGTCCTTGTTGTAGTACTTGGGATACACGACTTGTAGGATTGCACTCTTGCCACAGCCAGGAGTTCCAGTAATCCAGATATGAGGGTCTCCATTGCTCTTGAAGTAGTCTCGCTTCTGGTTGATCATTGCTTTTAGCTTCTCTCCATACGTCAAGTAGTTCCGTGGGAACTTGGTGAAGGCTTCCTTCTCTTTGCCTTCTTCGATCATTCCCTTCATCTCTAGGATAATGTCATCCAGTTTGCGTTTCTTCTCTTCGGCGCTACGCTTCTGGGTAGGAAGTCCAACGCCTGCTGTATCAGTTGGAGGAACGCCGTTTTCATGAAGCGCAAGTGTCTCGTTGATCTTCGTCTTCGTCTTTTTGTGATGATCGATCCATCCTTGTACTGGCAGTTGTCTGGTACGGGACACGAGGTAATACCCGTTACCCTGTTTAATGCCAAGCATTTTGAGGACGCTGGCTTTGGAGACACGATTGGGGAACACGAACCCACAGTGCACGTGTCGGATCAGGTAGTCATTTTGGAACGGTCGGTCTCCGATTTCCACGCCGCCAACCAGCACGTACTGGAACTTGCCTTGGAGATCGAGTGTCTTTACATTGTCGAGAAGGAGCTGGAGATCTTCCTCTGTCGGTACGTTAAAGCGGGCGTCCCACTGACGATCCATAGTGGTGAAGGGCACGAAGCATGACTTGGTTGACATCTTGGAGTTGGTTGTGTGTTTGCCGGGAAGTTCGGGAATGACGTATGTGGCTATCGACCAGTCGTTGGGTTGAAAGTGGTCAATACTTTTAGGGAATCTAGCTTTATAGCTGTAGTTAAGCCGGTGGCGGCAGAGTTATGAATAAAGAACTTGTAGTGCCACGTCAAACATGCATATTTGTTTTGGGTAACGGGTTGTCATGAATTATGACAATACAATACTTTCTGTGTCGGGCTTCTATAGATTTGCGATATGGTTATACGACATATGTGTTTTATGTAGGAAGCATGGCAAGACAATCACACGGAAACATGCATATTCGTTTTGTGTAGCGGGCGTTCAGGAATTATGATTTTACCATACAACTTCATACATGATATTTGTTTGTCGTAGCGTGTTTTAATGAAATATGACAATATAACGTTCCCACGCAATGAATAGCTTCCTTGGATCTTGATTGCCACGTAGTTTCAGTCCCTTCAGTTCATACTTGGATAGTAGCTTGACTCCCAGCGTCTGTAGGAACAACTTTGCATCCACTTCAAAGAATCGTCGCCGTAGTGCCTTCAGGTTCTCGTTTCGTCCAGGCATGTCTTCTGGTAGTACGTCATGAATACGGAAGTTGGAGGATACCAGGCATGTTGTACGAGTCATTTGAGGTGTCTTGTACTTTTGGTCGATCGGGAACCCGGCTTCGTCGCAGATCGTCTTCAGGAATTGTACACCAAGCTTTTCCACGTTGGCATGATCCAGATCTTGTAGTAGCACATGCGTATGGTTGTCTTTGTTGTAGAGGTCGAAGAATCGGTTGTTGAGGTCCTTGTTGTAGTACTTGGGATACACGACTTGTAGGATTGCACTCTTGCCACAGCCAGGAGTTCCAGTAATCCAGATATGAGGGTCTCCATTGCTCTTGAAGTAGTCTCGCTTCTGGTTGATCATTGCTTTTAGCTTCTCTCCATACGTCAAGTAGTTCCGTGGGAACTTGGTGAAGGCTTCCTTCTCTTTGCCTTCTTCGATCATTCCCTTCATCTCTAGGATAATGTCATCCAGTTTGCGTTTCTTCTCTTCGGCGCTACGCTTCTGGGTAGGAAGTCCAACGCCTGCTGTATCAGTTGGAGGAACGCCGTTTTCATGAAGCGCAAGTGTCTCGTTGATCTTCGTCTTCGTCTTTTTGTGATGATCGATCCATCCTTGTACTGGCAGTTGTCTGGTACGGGACACGAGGTAATACCCGTTACCCTGTTTAATGCCAAGCATTTTGAGGACGCTGGCTTTGGAGACACGATTGGGGAACACGAACCCACAGTGCACGTGTCGGATCAGGTAGTCATTTTGGAACGGTCGGTCTCCGATTTCCACGCCGCCAACCAGCACGTACTGGAACTTGCCTTGGAGATCGAGTGTCTTTACATTGTCGAGAAGGAGCTGGAGATCTTCCTCTGTCGGTACGTTAAAGCGGGCGTCCCACTGACGATCCATAGTGGTGAAGGGCACGAAGCATGACTTGGTTGACATCTTGGAGTTGGTTGTGTGTTTGCCGGGAAGTTCGGGAATGACGTATGTGGCTATCGACCAGTCGTTGGGTTGAAAGTGGTCAATACTTTTAGGGAATCTAGCTTTATAGCTGTAGTTAAGCCGGTGGCGGCAGAGTTATGAATAAAGAACTTGTAGTGCCACGTCAAACATGCATATTTGTTTTGGGTAACGGGTTGTCATGAATTATGACAATACAATACTTTCTGTGTCGGGCTTCTATAGATTTGCGATATGGTTATACGACATATGTGTTTTATGTAGGAAGCATGGCAAGACAATCACACGGAAACATGCATATTCGTTTTGTGTAGCGGGCGTTCAGGAATTATGATTTTACCATACAACTTCATACATGATATTTGTTTGTCGTAGCGTGTTTTAATGAAATATGACAATATAACGTTCCCACGCAATGAATAGCTTCCTTGGATCTTGATTGCCACGTAGTTTCAGTCCCTTCAGTTCATACTTGGATAGTAGCTTGACTCCCAGCGTCTGTAGGAACAACTTTGCATCCACTTCAAAGAATCGTCGCCGTAGTGCCTTCAGGTTCTCGTTTCGTCCAGGCATGTCTTCTGGTAGTACGTCATGAATACGGAAGTTGGAGGATACCAGGCATGTTGTACGAGTCATTTGAGGTGTCTTGTACTTTTGGTCGATCGGGAACCCGGCTTCGTCGCAGATCGTCTTCAGGAATTGTACACCAAGCTTTTCCACGTTGGCATGATCCAGATCTTGTAGTAGCACATGCGTATGGTTGTCTTTGTTGTAGAGGTCGAAGAATCGGTTGTTGAGGTCCTTGTTGTAGTACTTGGGATACACGACTTGTAGGATTGCACTCTTGCCACAGCCAGGAGTTCCAGTAATCCAGATATGAGGGTCTCCATTGCTCTTGAAGTAGTCTCGCTTCTGGTTGATCATTGCTTTTAGCTTCTCTCCATACGTCAAGTAGTTCCGTGGGAACTTGGTGAAGGCTTCCTTCTCTTTGCCTTCTTCGATCATTCCCTTCATCTCTAGGATAATGTCATCCAGTTTGCGTTTCTTCTCTTCGGCGCTACGCTTCTGGGTAGGAAGTCCAACGCCTGCTGTATCAGTTGGAGGAACGCCGTTTTCATGAAGCGCAAGTGTCTCGTTGATCTTCGTCTTCGTCTTTTTGTGATGATCGATCCATCCTTGTACTGGCAGTTGTCTGGTACGGGACACGAGGTAATACCCGTTACCCTGTTTAATGCCAAGCATTTTGAGGACGCTGGCTTTGGAGACACGATTGGGGAACACGAACCCACAGTGCACGTGTCGGATCAGGTAGTCATTTTGGAACGGTCGGTCTCCGATTTCCACGCCGCCAACCAGCACGTACTGGAACTTGCCTTGGAGATCGAGTGTCTTTACATTGTCGAGAAGGAGCTGGAGATCTTCCTCTGTCGGTACGTTAAAGCGGGCGTCCCACTGACGATCCATAGTGGTGAAGGGCACGAAGCATGACTTGGTTGACATCTTGGAGTTGGTTGTGTGTTTGCCGGGAAGTTCGGGAATGACGTATGTGGCTATCGACCAGTCGTTGGGTTGAAAGTGGTCAATACTTTTAGGGAATCTAGCTTTATAGCTGTAGTTAAGCCGGTGGCGGCAGAGTTATGAATAAAGAACTTGTAGTGCCACGTCAAACATGCATATTTGTTTTGGGTAACGGGTTGTCATGAATTATGACAATACAATACTTTCTGTGTCGGGCTTCTATAGATTTGCGATATGGTTATACGACATATGTGTTTTATGTAGGAAGCATGGCAAGACAATCACACGGAAACATGCATATTCGTTTTGTGTAGCGGGCGTTCAGGAATTATGATTTTACCATACAACTTCATACATGATATTTGTTTGTCGTAGCGTGTTTTAATGAAATATGACAATATAACGTTCCCACGCAATGAATAGCTTCCTTGGATCTTGATTGCCACGTAGTTTCAGTCCCTTCAGTTCATACTTGGATAGTAGCTTGACTCCCAGCGTCTGTAGGAACAACTTTGCATCCACTTCAAAGAATCGTCGCCGTAGTGCCTTCAGGTTCTCGTTTCGTCCAGGCATGTCTTCTGGTAGTACGTCATGAATACGGAAGTTGGAGGATACCAGGCATGTTGTACGAGTCATTTGAGGTGTCTTGTACTTTTGGTCGATCGGGAACCCGGCTTCGTCGCAGATCGTCTTCAGGAATTGTACACCAAGCTTTTCCACGTTGGCATGATCCAGATCTTGTAGTAGCACATGCGTATGGTTGTCTTTGTTGTAGAGGTCGAAGAATCGGTTGTTGAGGTCCTTGTTGTAGTACTTGGGATACACGACTTGTAGGATTGCACTCTTGCCACAGCCAGGAGTTCCAGTAATCCAGATATGAGGGTCTCCATTGCTCTTGAAGTAGTCTCGCTTCTGGTTGATCATTGCTTTTAGCTTCTCTCCATACGTCAAGTAGTTCCGTGGGAACTTGGTGAAGGCTTCCTTCTCTTTGCCTTCTTCGATCATTCCCTTCATCTCTAGGATAATGTCATCCAGTTTGCGTTTCTTCTCTTCGGCGCTACGCTTCTGGGTAGGAAGTCCAACGCCTGCTGTATCAGTTGGAGGAACGCCGTTTTCATGAAGCGCAAGTGTCTCGTTGATCTTCGTCTTCGTCTTTTTGTGATGATCGATCCATCCTTGTACTGGCAGTTGTCTGGTACGGGACACGAGGTAATACCCGTTACCCTGTTTAATGCCAAGCATTTTGAGGACGCTGGCTTTGGAGACACGATTGGGGAACACGAACCCACAGTGCACGTGTCGGATCAGGTAGTCATTTTGGAACGGTCGGTCTCCGATTTCCACGCCGCCAACCAGCACGTACTGGAACTTGCCTTGGAGATCGAGTGTCTTTACATTGTCGAGAAGGAGCTGGAGATCTTCCTCTGTCGGTACGTTAAAGCGGGCGTCCCACTGACGATCCATAGTGGTGAAGGGCACGAAGCATGACTTGGTTGACATCTTGGAGTTGGTTGTGTGTTTGCCGGGAAGTTCGGGAATGACGTATGTGGCTATCGACCAGTCGTTGGGTTGAAAGTGGTCAATACTTTTAGGGAATCTAGCTTTATAGCTGTAGTTAAGCCGGTGGCGGCAGAGTTATGAATAAAGAACTTGTAGTGCCACGTCAAACATGCATATTTGTTTTGGGTAACGGGTTGTCATGAATTATGACAATACAATACTTTCTGTGTCGGGCTTCTATAGATTTGCGATATGGTTATACGACATATGTGTTTTATGTAGGAAGCATGGCAAGACAATCACACGGAAACATGCATATTCGTTTTGTGTAGCGGGCGTTCAGGAATTATGATTTTACCATACAACTTCATACATGATATTTGTTTGTCGTAGCGTGTTTTAATGAAATATGACAATATAACGTTCCCACGCAATGAATAGCTTCCTTGGATCTTGATTACCACGTAGTTTCAGTCCCTTCAGTTCATACTTGGATAGTAGCTTGACTCCCAGCGTCTGTAGGAACAACTTTGCATCCACTTCAAAGAATCGTCGCCGTAGTGCCTTCAGGTTCTCGTTTCGTCCAGGCATGTCTTCTGGTAGTACGTCATGAATACGGAAGTTGGAGGATACCAGGCATGTTGTACGAGTCATTTGAGGTGTCTTGTACTTTTGGTCGATCGGGAACCCGGCTTCGTCGCAGATCGTCTTCAGGAATTGTACACCAAGCTTTTCCACGTTGGCATGATCCAGATCTTGTAGTAGCACATGCGTATGGTTGTCTTTGTTGTAGAGGTCGAAGAATCGGTTGTTGAGGTCCTTGTTGTAGTACTTGGGATACACGACTTGTAGGATTGCACTCTTGCCACAGCCAGGAGTTCCAGTAATCCAGATATGAGGGTCTCCATTGCTCTTGAAGTAGTCTCGCTTCTGGTTGATCATTGCTTTTAGCTTCTCTCCATACGTCAAGTAGTTCCGTGGGAACTTGGTGAAGGCTTCCTTCTCTTTGCCTTCTTCGATCATTCCCTTCATCTCTAGGATAATGTCATCCAGTTTGCGTTTCTTCTCTTCGGCGCTACGCTTCTGGGTAGGAAGTCCAACGCCTGCTGTATCAGTTGGAGGAACGCCGTTTTCATGAAGCGCAAGTGTCTCGTTGATCTTCGTCTTCGTCTTTTTGTGATGATCGATCCATCCTTGTACTGGCAGTTGTCTGGTACGGGACACGAGGTAATACCCGTTACCCTGTTTAATGCCAAGCATTTTGAGGACGCTGGCTTTGGAGACACGATTGGGGAACACGAACCCACAGTGCACGTGTCGGATCAGGTAGTCATTTTGGAACGGTCGGTCTCCGATTTCCACGCCGCCAACCAGCACGTACTGGAACTTGCCTTGGAGATCGAGTGTCTTTACATTGTCGAGAAGGAGCTGGAGATCTTCCTCTGTCGGTACGTTAAAGCGGGCGTCCCACTGACGATCCATAGTGGTGAAGGGCACGAAGCATGACTTGGTTGACATCTTGGAGTTGGTTGTGTGTTTGCCGGGAAGTTCGGGAATGACGTATGTGGCTATCGACCAGTCGTTGGGTTGAAAGTGGTCAATACTTTTAGGGAATCTAGCTTTATAGCTGTAGTTAAGCCGGTGGCGGCAGAGTTATGAATAAAGAACTTGTAGTGCCACGTCAAACATGCATATTTGTTTTGGGTAACGGGTTGTCATGAATTATGACAATACAATACTTTCTGTGTCGGGCTTCTATAGATTTGCGATATGGTTATACGACATATGTGTTTTATGTAGGAAGCATGGCAAGACAATCACACGGAAACATGCATATTCGTTTTGTGTAGCGGGCGTTCAGGAATTATGATTTTACCATACAACTTCATACATGATATTTGTTTGTCGTAGCGTGTTTTAATGAAATATGACAATATGACAATATAACGTTAGTACTACCGTAACCATCCATACTTGATTTGAGTAGAGGGCTTTTATGAATAAAGAACTTGTAGTGCCACGTCAAACATGCATATTTGTTTTGGGTAACGGGTTATGGATTATGACAATACAATACTGTCTGTGAAAATCGTGGACACCTTCGTAGATTCTCGCCCACAAGCTCGGTGATAACTTGTAGTACACGATAGGTAGTCCATCAGGCCCTGGAGCCTTACCGTTCTTCGACTTCATGATGGTCCAGACGAAATCATTGGCAGTAATCGGGGCGTCAAGCATCGCCTGCTGGTTTGACGTGAGCCGGGCAGACGTATCTTGGAGCATTTTGATCAACTGGAGAGGCTGATACGTAGCGTTTCTCAAATGTTTGAGGTCCGGCGACGGTGACTGGAAACGTTGTCCCCAGAAACGACGTTGCTCAGCCTCAATCTCGCCTTGGTCCTCTGTTACTGAGCCATCCCCGCGGCGGAGTTCAGTGATGGGTGACTTCAGACAATCCTGTTGTGGCGCCTGAAAGAAATGACTCATCGCACGCTCGCTCAAATGAAGGTCAGCAGCAAATTTCTTCGTCTGGTTGCGTTCCTTGGTCATCTTACGGTACGCTTTGAGGTCTGCTTTGGATTGCTCCATTGGTAACTTGTTTTCTTCGATAGACGCGATGTTGTACAGATCCACTGCGTTGTTCAGAGCCTCCACTTTGGAGACCATTTCGCGAGCGTCAGTATTGCGGAGCTCCAGCCACCTTCGGCGTAGGTAGATATAGTCTGCACGCTTGTGCTCATCGAGAAGACAACCAGGGTTTCACCGGTAAATAACTTAATCCGATCCACCAGCGCTTCCGCGAACGAGATCAAGAAGGCTTGAACTGTAGCCTCTCGCAGCAGCCAAGTCGGGCAGCGCCAGAGCGCACGTTTCATTCTAGGTAAGAACTTCGCTTGGAGACGAAATTCCAGCGGAATAAGGTCTTTACCGTGCCATTTTCGGTCACGAACGTGACTGATCGTTGCCAGATGATCCTGTAACAGATCCACCGTAAGGAAGCAGTAGTCAAGTCGGTTCTTTTGCGTCGGGCTCGTGAAGTCACGATCCTCAGGATTGACAAAACGCCAAGTGTCCATCAGCCCGAGGCCATCTAGTCAGTCGCACAGCTCATCCCTTCCGGTTCCTGGAAGGTGCTATGATGGCGAGGCTTGATCCAAGTAGCTGTCCATCGCGACATTCAAGTCACCAACCACGAGGTGCATGGGGCTCCTGTTCCCTTCGTCTACATCGTCGCTGTCGTCGTCGTAGTGTACTGGGAGCAGTCGGTAAAATTATCCTCTCTGTTGCGGTTCGTCAGGTACGTACAGGTACGTATACGACGTGTAAGGACACCCGTTTGCCGCTCAGAGTGGTCTTGAGCAGAAGATAACGATTACGTAGCTGTTCCTTGTAGACGCGAGCTGTGAGCTCTTCACCTTCGCCAAATGGAGATGCCGATGCTAACACGAGGCCAACACCATGTCGCCCATTGTAAACAGGTGATGTGGTGTCGGACCAAAACCAGCGGAGTGACCTGACGGCCTTTCCCGCAGCATTACAGATATGTAGGAGGCGTTTTGACCTGTACCCCACCTGTACCCCACCAACGGTACGACCCCCGAGTAACCTGGCAGCCTTTCCCGCTGCATTAGAGACATGTAGGAGGCGTTTTGACCTGTACCCCACCTGTACCCCACCAACGGTACGACCTTTCCGACACCCCGGCGTGACCTGGCAGTCTTTCCCGCTGCATTAGAGACATGTAGAAGGCGTTGTGACCTGTACCCCACCGGTACCCCACCAACGGTACGACCCCGGAGTGACCCGGCAGCGTTTCCCGCTGCATTAGAGACATGTAGGAGGCGTTTTGACCTGTACCCCACCTGTACCCCACCAACGGTACGACCCCGGAGTGACCCGGCAGCCTTTCCCGCTGCATTAGAGACATGTAGGAGGCGTTTTGACCTGTACCCCACCTGTACCCCACCTGTACCCCACCAACGGTACGACCTTTCCGACATCCCGGCGTGACCTGGCAGCCTTTCCCGCAGCATTAGAGACATGTAGAAGGCGTTTTGACCTGTACCCCACCTGTACCCCACCAACGGTACGACCCCGGCGTGACCTGGCAGCGTTTCCCGCTGCATTAGAGACATGTAGGAGGCGTTTTGACCTGTACCCCACCTGTACCCCACCAACGGTACGACCTTTCCGACACCCCGGCGTGACCTGGCAGCCTTTCCCGCTGCATTAGAGACATGTAGAAGGCGTTTTGACCTGTACCCCACCTGTACCCCACCAACGGTACGACCCCGGAGTGACCCGGCAGCGTTTCCCGCTGCATTAGAGACATGTAGGAGGCGTTTTGACCTGTACCCCACCTGTACCCCACCAACGGTACGACCCCGGAGTGACCCGGCAGCCTTTCCCGCTGCATTAGAGACATGTAGGAGGCGTTTTGACCTGTACCCCACCTGTACCCCACCTGTACCCCACCAACGGTACGACCTTTCCGACATCCCGGCGTGACCTGGCAGCCTTTCCCGCAGCATTAGAGACATGTAGAAGGCGTTTTGACCTGTACCCCACCTGTACCCCACCAACGGTACGACCCCGGCGTGACCTGGCAGCGTTTCCCGCTGCATTAGAGACATGTAGGAGGCGTTTTGACCTGTACCCCACCTGTACCCCACCAACGGTACGACCTTTCCGACACCCCGGCGTGACCTGGCAGCCTTTCCCGCTGCATTAGAGACATGTAGAAGGCGTTTTGACCTGTACCCCACCTGTACCCCACCAACGGTACGACCCCGGAGTGACCCGGCAGCCTTTCCCGCTGCATTAGAGACATGTAGGAGGCGTTTTGACCTGTACCCCACCTGTACCCCACCAACGGTACGACCTTTCCGACACCCCGGAGTGACCTGGCAGCCTTTCCCGCAGCATTAGAGACATGTAGGAGGCGTTTTGACCTGTACCCCACCTGTACCCCACCAACCGTACGACCCCGGAGTGACCCGGCAGCGTTTCCCGCTGCATTAGAGACATGTAGAAGGCGTTTTGACCTGTACCCCACCTGTACCCCACCAACGGTACGACCTTTCCGACACCCCGGCGTGACCTGGCAGTCTTTCCCGCTGCATTAGAGACATGTAGAAGGCGTTTTGACCTGTACCCCACCTGTACCCCACCAACGGTACGACCCCGGAGTGACCTGGCAGCGTTTCCCGCTGCATTAGAGACATGTAGAAGGCGTTTTGACCTGTACCCCACCTGTACCCCACCAACGGTACGACCTTTCCGACACCCCGGAGTGACCTGGCAGCCTTTCCCGCAGCATTAGAGACATGTAGGAGGCGTTTTGACCTGTACCCCACCTGTACCCCACCAACCGTACGACCCCGGAGTGACCTGGCAGCCTTTCCCGCTGCATTAGAGACATGTAGAAGGCGTTTTGACCTGTACCCCACCTGTACCCCACCAACGGTACGACCTTTCCGACACCCCGGCGTGACCTGGCAGTCTTTCCCGCTGCATTAGAGACATGTAGAAGGCGTTTTGACCTGTACCCCACCTGTACCCCACCAACGGTACGACCCCGGAGTGACCTGGCAGTCTTTCCCGCTGCATTAGAGACATGTAGAAGGCGTTTTGACCTGTACCCCACCTGTACCCCACCAACGGTACGACCTTTCCGACACCCCGGCGTGACCTGGCAGTCTTTCCCGCAGCATTAGAGACATGTAGAAGGCGTTTTGACCTGTACCCCACCTGTACCCCACCAACGGTACGACCCCGGAGTGACCCGGCAGCGTTTCCCGCTGCATTAGAGACATGTAGAAGGCGTTTTGACCTGTACCCCACCTGTACCCCACCAACGGTACGACCTTTCCGACACCCCGGAGTGACCCGGCAGCCTTTCCCGCTGCATTAGAGACATGTAGAAGGCGTTTTGACCTGTACCCCACCTGTACCCCACCAACGGTACGACCTTTCCGACACCCCGGCGTGACCTGGCAGTCTTTCCCGCTGCATTAGAGACATGTAGAAGGCGTTTTGACCTGTACCCCACCTGTACCCCACCAACGGTACGACCCCGGAGTGACCTGGCAGTCTTTCCCGCTGCATTAGAGACATGTAGAAGGCGTTTTGACCTGTACCCCACCTGTACCCCACCAACGGTACGACCTTTCCGACACCCCGGCGTGACCTGGCAGCCTTTCCCGCTGCATTAGAGACATGTAGGAGGCGTTTTGACCTGTACCCCACCTGTACCCCACCAACGGTACGACCCCGGAGTGACCCGGCAGCGTTTCCCGCTGCATTAGAGACATGTAGAAGGCGTTTTGACCTGTACCCCACCTGTACCCCACCAACGGTACGACCCCGGAGTGACCCGGCAGCGTTTCCCGCTGCATTAGAGACATGTAGAAGGCGTTTTGACCTGTACCCCACCTGTACCCCACCAACGGTACGACCCCGGAGTGACCTGGCAGTCTTTCCCGCTGCATTAGAGACATGTAGAAGGCGTTGTGACCTGTACCCCACCTGTACCCCACCAACGGTACGACCTTTCCGACATCCCGGCGTGACCTGGCAGCCTTTCCCGCAGCATTAGAGACATGTAGGAGGCGTTTTGACCTGTACCCCACCTGTACCCCACCAACGGTACGACCCCGGAGTGACCCGGCAGCCTTTCCCGCTGCATTAGAGACATGTATGAGGCGTTTTGACCTGTACCCCACCTGTACCCCACCAACGGTACGACCCCGGAGTGACCTGGCAGCCTTTCCCGCTGCATTAGAGACATGTAGGAGGCGTTTTGACCTGTACCCCACCTGTACCCCACCAACGGTACGACCCCGGCGTGACCCGGCAGCGTTTCCCGCTGCATTAGAGACATGTAGAAGGCGTTTTGACCTGTACCCCACCTGTACCCCACCAACGGTACGACCTTTCCGACACCCCGGCGTGACCTGGCAGTCTTTCCCGCTGCATTAGAGACATGTAGGAGGCGTTTTGACCTGTACCCCACCTGTACCCCACCAACGGTACGACCCCGGAGTGACCTGGCAGCCTTTCCCGCAGCATTAGAGACATGTAGAAGGCGTTTTGACCTGTACCCCACCTGTACCCCACCAACGGTACGACCCCGGAGTGACCCGGCAGCCTTTCCCGCAGCATTAGAGACATGTAGAAGGCGTTTTGACCTGTACCCCACCTGTACCCCACCAACGGTACGACCCCGGAGTGACCCGGCAGCCTTTCCCGCAGCATTAGAGACATGTAGAAGGCGTTTTGACCTGTACCCCACCTGTACCCCACCAACGGTACGACCCCGGAGTGACCTGGCAGCCTTTCCCGCTGCATTAGAGACATGTAGGAGGCGTTTTGACCTGTACCCCACCTGTACCCCACCAACGGTACGACCTTTCCGACATCCCGGCGTGACCTGGCAGTCTTTCCCGCAGCATTAGAGACATGTAGAAGGCGTTTTGACCTGTACCCCACCTGTACCCCACCAACGGTACGACCCCGGTGACCCGGCAGCCTTTCCCGCAGCATTAGAGACATGTAGAAGGCGTTTTGACCTGTACCCCACCTGTACCCCACCAACGGTACGACCCCGAGTGACCCGGCAGCGTTTCCCGCTGCATTAGAGACATGTAGGAGGCGTTTTGACCTGTACCCCACCTGTACCCCACCAACGGTACGACCCCGGAGTGACCTGGCAGCCTTTCCCGCTGCATTAGAGACATGTAGAGGCGTTTTGACCTGTACCCCACCTGTACCCCACCAACGGTACGACCCCGGAGTGACCTGGCAGCCTTTCCCGCTGCATTAGAGACATGTAGGAGGCGTTTTGACCTGTACCCCACCTGTACCCCACCAACCGTACGACCCCGGCGTGACCCGGCAGCCTTTCCCGCAGCATTAGAGACATGTAGAAGGCGTTTTGACCTGTACCCCACCTGTACCCCACCAACGGTACGACCTTTCCGACACCCCGGCGTGACCTGGCAGTCTTTCCCGCTGCATTAGAGACATGTAGAAGGCGTTTTGACCTGTACCCCACCTGTACCCCACCAACCGTACGACCCCGGAGTGACCCGGCAGCCTTTCCCGCAGCATTAGAGACATGTAGAAGGCGTTTTGACCTGTACCCCACCTGTACCCCACCAACGGTACGACCCCGGAGTGACCCGGCAGCGTTTCCCGCTGCATTAGAGACATGTAGGAGGCGTTTTGACCTGTACCCCACCTGTACCCCACCAACGGTACGACCCCGGAGTGACCCGGCAGCCTTTCCCGCTGCATTAGAGACATGTAGAAGGCGTTTTGACCTGTACCCCACCTGTACCCCACCAACGGTACGACCCCGGAGTGACCTGGCAGTCTTTCCCGCTGCATTAGAGACATGTAGAAGGCGTTTTGACCTGTACCCCACCTGTACCCCACCAACGGTACGACCTTTCCGACACCCCGGCGTGACCTGGCAGCCTTTCCCGCTGCATTAGAGACATGTAGGAGGCGTTTTGACCTGTACCCCACCTGTACCCCACCAACCGTACGACCTTTCCGACATCCCGGCGTGACCTGGCAGTCTTTCCCGCAGCATTAGAGACATGTAGAAGGCGTTTTGACCTGTACCCCACCTGTACCCCACCAACGGTACGACCCCGGAGTGACCCGGCAGCCTTTCCCGCAGCATTAGAGACATGTAGAAGGCGTTTTGACCTGTACCCCACCTGTACCCCACCAACGGTACGACCCCGGAGTGACCTGGCAGCCTTTCCCGCTGCATTAGAGACATGTAGGAGGCGTTTTGACCTGTACCCCACCTGTACCCCACCAACGGTACGACCTTTCCGACATCCCGGCGTGACCTGGCAGTCTTTCCCGCAGCATTAGAGACATGTAGAAGGCGTTTTGACCTGTACCCCACCTGTACCCCACCAACGGTACGACCCCGGAGTGACCCGGCAGCCTTTCCCGCAGCATTAGAGACATGTAGAAGGCGTTTTGACCTGTACCCCACCTGTACCCCACCAACGGTACGACCCCGGAGTGACCCGGCAGCCTTTCCCGCTGCATTAGAGACATGTAGGAGGCGTTTTGACCTGTACCCCACCTGTACCCCACCAACGGTACGACCCCGGAGTGACCTGGCAGCCTTTCCCGCAGCATTAGAGACATGTAGAAGGCGTTTTGACCTGTACCCCACCTGTACCCCACCAACGGTACGACCCCGGAGTGACCCGGCAGCCTTTCCCGCAGCATTAGAGACATGTAGAAGGCGTTTTGACCTGTACCCCACCTGTACCCCACCAACGGTACGACCCCGGAGTGACCCGGCAGCCTTTCCCGCAGCATTAGAGACATGTAGGAGGCGTTTTGACCTGTACCCCACCTGTACCCCACCAACGGTACGACCCCGGAGTGACCCGGCAGCCTTTCCCGCTGCATTAGAGACATGTAGGAGGCGTTTTGACCTGTACCCCACCTGTACCCCACCAACGGTACGACCTTTCCGACATCCCGGCGTGACCTGGCAGTCTTTCCCGCAGCATTAGAGACATGTAGAAGGCGTTTTGACCTGTACCCCACCTGTACCCCACCAACGGTACGACCCCGGAGTGACCCGGCAGCCTTTCCCGCAGCATTAGAGACATGTAGGAGGCGTTTTGACCTGTACCCCACCTGTACCCCACCAACGGTACGACCCCGGAGTGACCCGGCAGCCTTTCCCGCTGCATTAGAGACATGTAGGAGGCGTTTTGACCTGTACCCCACCTGTACCCCACCAACGGTACGACCCCGGAGTGACCCGGCAGCCTTTCCCGCAGCATTAGAGACATGTAGAAGGCGTTTTGACCTGTACCCCACCTGTACCCCACCAACGGTACGACCTTTCCGACATCCCGGCGTGACCTGGCAGTCTTTCCCGCTGCATTAGAGACATGTAGGAGGCGTTTTGACCTGTACCCCACCTGTACCCCACCAACGGTACGACCCCGGAGTGACCCGGCAGCCTTTCCCGCTGCATTAGAGACATGTAGAAGGCGTTTTGACCTGTACCCCACCTGTACCCCACCAACGGTACGACCTTTCCGACACCCCGGCGTGACCTGGCAGTCTTTCCCGCTGCATTAGAGACATGTAGGAGGCGTTTTGACCTGTACCCCACCTGTACCCCACCAACGGTACGACCCCGGAGTGACCCGGCAGCGTTTCCCGCTGCATTAGAGACATGTAGGAGGCGTTTTGACCTGTACCCCACCTGTACCCCACCAACGGTACGACCTTTCCGACACCCCGGCGTGACCTGGCAGTCTTTCCCGCTGCATTAGAGACATGTAGGAGGCGTTTTGACCTGTACCCCACCTGTACCCCACCAACGGTACGACCCCGGAGTGACCTGGCAGCCTTTCCCGCAGCATTAGAGACATGTAGAAGGCGTTTTGACCTGTACCCCACCTGTACCCCACCAACGGTACGACCTTTCCGACATCCCGGCGTGACCTGGCAGCCTTTCCCGCAGCATTAGAGACATGTAGGAGGCGTTGTGACCTGTACCCCACCTGTACCCCACCAACGGTACGACCCCGGAGTGACCCGGCAGCGTTTCCCGCTGCATTAGAGACATGTAGAAGGCGTTTTGACCTGTACCCCACCTGTACCCCACCAACGGTACGACCTTTCCGACACCCCGGAGTGACCTGGCAGCCTTTCCCGCTGCATTAGAGACATGTAGGAGGCGTTTTGACCTGTACCCCACCTGTACCCCACCAACGGTACGACCCCGGAGTGACCTGGCAGCCTTTCCCGCTGCATTAGAGACATGTAGGAGGCGTTTTGACCTGTACCCCACCTGTACCCCACCAACGGTACGACCTTTCCGACATCCCGGAGTGACCTGGCAGCCTTTCCCGCAGCATTAGAGACATGTAGGAGGCGTTTTGACCTGTACCCCACCTGTACCCCACCAACCGTACGACCCCGGAGTGACCCGGCAGCCTTTCCCGCTGCATTAGAGACAGAAGGCGTTTTGACCTGTACCCCACCTGTACCCCACCAACGGTACGACCTTTCCGACACCCCGGCGTGACCTGGCAGCCTTTCCCGCAGCATTAGAGACATGTAGAAGGCGTTTTGACCTGTACCCCACCTGTACCCCACCAACGGTACGACCCCGGAGTGACCTGGCAGCCTTTCCGCTGCATTAGAGACATGTAGGAGGCGTTTTGACCTGTACCCCACCTGTACCCCACCAACGGTACGACCTTTCCGACACCCCGGCGTGACCTGGCAGCCTTTCCCGCAGCATTAGAGACATGTAGGAGGCGTTTTGACCTGTACCCCACCTGTACCCCACCAACGGTACGACCCCGACCCGGCAGCCTTTCCCGCTGCATTAGAGACATGTAGGAGGCGTTTTGACCTGTACCCCACCTGTACCCCACCAACGGTACGACCCCGGAGTGACCCGGCAGCCTTTCCGCAGCATTAGAGACATGTAGGAGGCGTTTTGACCTGTACCCCA
Source organism: Phytophthora tubulina (assembly GCA_014706135.1). Taxonomy (NCBI): domain Eukaryota; phylum Oomycota; class Peronosporomycetes; order Peronosporales; family Peronosporaceae; genus Phytophthora; species Phytophthora tubulina. The sequence continues at coordinate 419,443 of JACBOY010000203.1, forward strand.
CCTGTACCCCACCAACGGTACGACCCCGGAGTGACCCGGCAGCCTTTCCCGCAGCATTAGAGACATGTAGGAGGCGTTTTGACCTGTACCCCACCTGTACCCCACCAACGGTACGACCCCGAGTGACCCGGCAGCGTTTCCGCAGCATTAGAGACATGTAGGAGGCGTTTTGACCTGTACCCCACCTGTACCCCACCAACGGTACGACCTTTCCGACATCCCGGAGTGACCTGGCAGCCTTTCCCGCAGCATTAGAGACATGTAGGAGGCGTTTTGACCTGTACCCCACCTGTACCCCACCAACGGTACGACCTTTCCGACATCCCGGAGTGACCTGGCAGCCTTTCCCGCAGCATTAGAGACATGTAGGAGGCGTTTTGACCTGTACCCCACCTGTACCCCACCAACGGTACGACCTTTCCGACACCCCGGCGTGACCTGGCAGCCTTTCCCGCAGCATTAGAGACATGTAGGAGGCGTTTTGACCTGTACCCCACCTGTACCCCACCAACGGTACGACCCCGGAGTGACCCGGCAGCGTTTCCCGCTGCATTAGAGACATGTAGGAGGCGTTTTGACCTGTACCCCACCTGTACCCCACCAACGGTACGACCCCGGCGTGACCTGGCAGCCTTTCCCGCAGCATTAGAGACATGTAGGAGGCGTTTTGACCTGTACCCCACCTGTACCCCACCAACGGTACGACCCCGGCGTGACCTGGCAGCCTTTCCCGCAGCATTAGAGACATGTAGGAGGCGTTTTGACCTGTACCCCACCTGTACCCCACCAACGGTACGACCTTTCCGACATCCCGGAGTGACCTGGCAGCCTTTCCCGCAGCATTAGAGACATGTAGGAGGCGTTTTGACCTGTACCCCACCTGTACCCCACCAACGGTACGACCTTTCCGACATCCCGGCGTGACCTGGCAGCCTTTCCCGCAGCATTAGAGACATGTAGGAGGCGTTTTGACCTGTACCCCACCTGTACCCCACCAACGGTACGACCTTTCCGACATCCCGGCGTGACCTGGCAGCCTTTCCCGCAGCATTAGAGACATGTAGGAGGCGTTTTGACCTGTACCCCACCTGTACCCCACCAACGGTACGACCTTTCCGACATCCCGGCGTGACCTGGCAGCCTTTCCCGCAGCATTAGAGACATGTAGGAGGCGTTTTGACCTGTACCCCACCTGTACCCCACCAACGGTACGACCCCGGAGTGACCCGGCAGCCTTTCCCGCTGCATTAGAGACATGTAGGAGGCGTTTTGACCTGTACCCCACCTGTACCCCACCAACGGTACGACCCCGGCGTGACCTGGCAGCCTTTCCCGCAGCATTAGAGACATGTAGGAGGCGTTTTGACCTGTACCCCACCTGTACCCCACCAACGGTACGACCCCGGCGTGACCCGGCAGCCTTTCCCGCAGCATTAGAGACATGTAGGAGGCGTTTTGACCTGTACCCCACCTGTACCCCACCAACGGTACGACCTTTCCGACATCCCGGCGTGACCTGGCAGCCTTTCCCGCAGCATTAGAGACATGTAGGAGGCGTTTTGACCTGTACCCCACCTGTACCCCACCAACGGTACGACCTTTCCGACATCCCGGCGTGACCTGGCAGCCTTTCCCGCAGCATTAGAGACATGTAGGAGGCGTTTTGACCTGTACCCCACCTGTACCCCACCAACGGTACGACCTTTCCGACATCCCGGCGTGACCGGCAGCCTTTCCCGCAGCATTAGAGACATGTAGGAGGCGTTTTGACCTGTACCCCACCTGTACCCCACCAACGGTACGACCTTTCCGACATCCCGGCGTGACCTGGCAGCCTTTCCCGCAGCATTAGAGACATGTAGAAGGCGTTTTGACCTGTACCCCACCTGTACCCCACCAACGGTACGACCCCGGAGTGACCCGGCAGCCTTTCCCGCAGCATTAGAGACATGTAGGAGGCGTTTTGACCTGTACCCCACCTGTACCCCACCAACGGTACGACCCCGGAGTGACCTGGCAGCCTTTCCCGCAGCATTAGAGACATGTAGAAGGCGTTTTGACCTGTACCCCACCTGTACCCCACCAACGGTACGACCTTTCCGACATCCCGAGTGACCCGGCAGCCTTTCCCGCTGCATTAGAGACATGTAGAGGCGTTTTGACCTGTACCCCACCTGTACCCCACCAACGGTACGACCCCGGAGTGACCTGGCAGCCTTTCCCGCAGCATTAGAGACATGTAGGAGGCGTTTTGACCTGTACCCCACCTGTACCCCACCAACCGTACGACCCCGGAGTGACCCGGCAGCGTTTCCCGCTGCATTAGAGACATGTAGGAGGCGTTTTGACCTGTACCCCACCTGTACCCCACCAACGGTACGACCCCGGAGTGACCTGGCAGCCTTTCCCGCAGCATTAGAGACATGTAGAAGGCGTTTTGACCTGTACCCCACCTGTACCCCACCAACGGTACGACCTTTCCGACATCCCGGCGTGACCTGGCAGCCTTTCCCGCAGCATTAGAGACATGTAGAAGGCGTTTTGACCTGTACCCCACCTGTACCCCACCAACGGTACGACCTTTCCGACACCCCGGCGTGACCTGGCAGCCTTTCCCGCAGCATTAGAGACATGTAGGAGGCGTTTTGACCTGTACCCCACCTGTACCCCACCAACGGTACGACCTTTCCGACATCCCGGCGTGACCTGGCAGCCTTTCCGCAGCATTAGAGACATGTAGGAGGCGTTTTGACCTGTACCCCACCTGTACCCCACCAACGGTACGACCTTTCCGACACCCCGGCGTGACCTGGCAGCCTTTCCCGCTGCATTAGAGACATGTATGAGGCGTTTTGACCTGTACCCCACCTGTACCCCACCAACGGTACGACCTTTCCGACACCCCGGCGTGACCTGGCAGTCTTTCCCGCTGCATTAGAGACATGTAGAAGGCGTTTTGACCTGTACCCCACCTGTACCCCACCAACGGTACGACCCCGGAGTGACCCGGCAGCGTTTCCCGCTGCATTAGAGACATGTAGGAGGCGTTTTGACCTGTACCCCACCTGTACCCCACCAACGGTACGACCTTTCCGACACCCGGCGTGACCTCAGTCTTTCCCGCAGCATTAGAGACATGTAGAAGGCGTTTTGACCTGTACCCCACCTGTACCCCACCAACGGTACGACCCCGGAGTGACCCGGCAGCGTTTCCCGCTGCATTAGAGACATGTAGAAGGCGTTTTGACCTGTACCCCACCTGTACCCCACCAACGGTACGACCCCGGAGTGACCCGGCAGCGTTTCCCGCTGCATTAGAGACATGTAGAAGGCGTTTTGACCTGTACCCCACCTGTACCCCACCAACGGTACGACCTTTCCGACACCCCGGCGTGACCTGGCAGTCTTTCCCGCAGCATTAGAGACATGTAGAAGGCGTTTTGACCTGTACCCCACCTGTACCCCACCAACGGTACGACCCCGGAGTGACCCGGCAGCCTTTCCCGCTGCATTAGAGACATGTAGGAGGCGTTTTGACCTGTACCCCACCTGTACCCCACCAACGGTACGACCCCGGAGTGACCCGGCAGCCTTTCCCGCTGCATTAGAGACATGTAGGAGGCGTTTTGACCTGTACCCCACCTGTACCCCACCAACGGTACGACCTTTCCGACACCCCGGCGTGACCTGGCAGCCTTTCCCGCAGCATTAGAGACATGTAGAAGGCGTTTTGACCTGTACCCCACCTGTACCCCACCAACGGTACGACCTTTCCGACACCCCGGAGTGACCTGGCAGCCTTTCCCGCAGCATTAGAGACATGTAGAAGGCGTTTTGACCTGTACCCCACCTGTACCCCACCAACGGTACGACCTTTCCGACACCCCGGCGTGACCTGGCAGCCTTTCCCGCTGCATTAGAGACATGTAGAAGGCGTTTTGACCTGTACCCCACCTGTACCCCACCAACGGTACGACCCCGGAGTGACCCTGGCAGCCTTTCCCGCAGCATTAGAGACATGTAGGAGGCGTTTTGACCTGTACCCCACCTGTACCCCACCAACGGTACGACCTTTCCGACACCCCGGCGTGACCTGGCAGTCTTTCCCGCAGCATTAGAGACATGTAGAAGGCGTTTTGACCTGTACCCCACCTGTACCCCACCAACGGTACGACCCCGAGTGACCCGGCAGCGTTTCCCGCAGCATTAGAGACATGTAGGAGGCGTTTTGACCTGTACCCCACCTGTACCCCACCAACGGTACGACCCCGGAGTGACCCGGCAGCCTTTCCCGCTGCATTAGAGACATGTAGGAGGCGTTTTGACCTGTACCCCACCTGTACCCCACCAACGGTACGACCCCGGAGTGACCCGGCAGCCTTTCCGCAGCATTAGAGACATGTAGGAGGCGTTTTGACCTGTACCCCACCTGTACCCCACCAACGGTACGACCTTTCCGACACCCGGCGTGACTCAGTCTTTCCCGCAGCATTAGAGACATGTAGGAGGCGTTTTGACCTGTACCCCACCTGTACCCCACCAACGGTACGACCTTTCCGACATCCCGGAGTGACCTGGCAGCCTTTCCCGCAGCATTAGAGACATGTAGGAGGCGTTTGACCTGTACCCCACCTGTACCCCACCAACGGTACGACTTTCCGACACCCCGGCGTGACCTGGCAGTCTTTCCCGCAGCATTAGAGACATGTAGAAGGCGTTTTGACCTGTACCCCACCTGTACCCCACCAACGGTACGACCCCCGAGTGACCCGGCAGCCTTTCCCGCAGCATTAGAGACATGTAGGAGGCGTTTTGACCTGTACCCCACCTGTACCCCACCAACGGTACGACCTTTCCGACACCCGGCGTGACCTGGCAGCCTTTCCCGCAGCATTAGAGACATGTAGGAGGCGTTTTGACCTGTACCCCACCTGTACCCCACCAACGGTACGACCCCGGAGTGACCCGGCAGCCTTTCCCGCAGTATTAGAGACATGTAGGAGGCGTTTTGACCTGTACCCCACCTGTACCCCACCAACGGTACGACCTGACACCCCGGAGTGACCTGGCAGCCTTTCCCGCAGCATTAGAGACATGTAGAAGGCGTTTTGACCTGTACCCCACCTGTACCCCACCAACGGTACGACCCCGAGTGACCCGGCAGCGCGTTTCCCGCAGCATTAGAGACATGTAGAAGGCGTTTTGACCTGTACCCCACCTGTACCCCACCAACGGTACGACCTTTCCGACACCCCGGCGTGACCTGGCAGCCTTTCCCGCAGCATTAGAGACATGTAGGAGGCGTTTTGACCTGTACCCCACCTGTACCCCACCAACGGTACGACCCCGGAGTGACCCGGCAGCGTTTCCCGCAGCATTAGAGACATGTAGGAGGCGTTTTGACCTGTACCCCACCTGTACCCCACCAACGGTACGACCTTTCCGACACCCGGCGTGACCTGGCAGCCTTTCCCGCAGCATTAGAGACATGTAGAGGCGTTTTGACCTGTACCCCACCTGTACCCCACCAACGGTACGACCTTTCCGACACCGGAGTGACCTGGCAGTCTTTCCCGCTGCATTAGAGACATGTAGAAGGCGTTTTGACCTGTACCCCACCTGTACCCCACCAACGGTACGACCCCGGAGTGACCCGGCAGCGTTTGCAGCATTAGAGACATGTAGGAGGCGTTTGACCTGTACCCCACCTGTACCCCACCAACGGTACGACCTTTCCGACACCCCGGCGTGACCTGGCAGCCTTTCCCGCAGCATTAGAGACATGTAGGAGGCGTTTTGACCTGTACCCCACCTGTACCCCACCAACGGTACGACCCCGGAGTGACCTGGCAGCCTTTCCCGCAGCATTAGAGACATGTAGGAGGCGTTTTGACCTGTACCCCACCTGTACCCCACCAACGGTACGACCTTCCGACACCCGGCGTGACCTGGCAGCCTTTCCCGCAGCATTAGAGACATGTAGGAGGCGTTTGACCTGTACCCCACCTGTACCCCACCAACGGTACGACCCCGGAGTGACCTGGCAGCCTTTCCCGCAGCATTAGAGACATGTAGGAGGCGTTTTGACCTGTACCCCACCTGTACCCCACCAACGGTACGACCTTTCCGACACCCCGGCGTGACCTGGCAGCCTTTCCCGCAGCATTAGAGACATGAAGGCGTTTTGACCTGTACCCCACCTGTACCCCACCAACGGTACGACCCCGGAGTGACCCGGCAGCCTTTCCCGCAGCATTAGAGACATGTAGGAGGCGTTTTGACCTGTACCCCACCTGTACCCCACCAACGGTACGACCTTTCCGACACCCCGGCGTGACCTGGCAGCCTTTCCCGCAGCATTAGAGACATGTAGGAGGCGTTTTGACCTGTACCCCACCTGTACCCCACCAACGGTACGACCCTGGAGTGACCTGGCAGCCTTTCCCGCAGCATTAGAGACATGTAGGAGGCGTTTTGACCTGTACCCCACCTGTACCCCACCAACGGTACGACTTTCCGACACCGGAGTGACCTGGCAGCCTTTCCCGCAGCATTAGAGACATGTAGGAGGCGTTTTGACCTGTACCCCACCTGTACCCCACCAACGGTACGACCTTTCCGACATCCCGGAGTGACTGGCAGCCTTTCCCGCAGCATTAGAGACATGTAGAAGGCGTTTTGACCTGTACCCCACCTGTACCCCACCAACGGTACGACCTTTCCGACACCCCGGAGTGACCTGGCAGCCTTTCCCGCAGCATTAGAGACATGTAGGAGGCGTTTTGACCTGTACCCCACCTGTACCCCACCAACGGTACGACCTTTCCGACACCCCGGAGTGACCTGGCAGCCTTTCCTGCAGCAGAGACATGTAGGCGTTTTGACCTGTACCCCACCTGTACCCCACCAACGGTACGACCTTTCCGACATCCCGAGTGACCTGGCAGCCTTTCCCGCAGCATTAGAGACATGTAGGAGGCGTTTTGACCTGTACCCCACCTGTACCCCACCAACGGTACGACCTTTCCGACACCCCGGAGTGACCTGGCAGCCTTTCCCGCAGCATTAGAGACATGTAGAAGGCGTTTTGACCTGTACCCCACCTGTACCCCACCAACGGTACGACCTTTCCGACATCCCGGCGTGACCTGGCAGCCTTCCCGCAGCATTAGAGACATGTAGGAGGCGTTTGACCTGTACCCCACCTGTACCCCACCAACGGTACGACCCCGGAGTGACCCGGCAGCCTTTCCCGCAGCATTAGAGACATGTAGAGGCGTTTTGACCTGTACCCCACCTGTACCCCACCAACGGTACGACCTTTCCGACATCCCGGAGTGACCTGGCAGCCTTTCCCGCAGCATTAGAGACATGTAGGAGGCGTTTTGACCTGTACCCCACCTGTACCCCACCAACGGTACGACCCCGGCGTGACCCTGGCAGCCTTTCCCGCAGCATTAGAGACATGTAGGAGGCGTTTTGACCTGTACCCCACCTGTACCCCACCAACGGTACGACCTTCCGACATCCGGGTGACCTGGCAGCCTTTCCCGCAGCATTAGAGACATGTAGGAGGCGTTTTGACCTGTACCCCACCTGTACCCCACCAACGGTACGACCTTTCCGACACCCCGGAGTGACCTGGCAGCTTTCCCGCAGCATTAGAGACATGTAGGAGGCGTTGTGACCTGCAACCCCACCAACGGTACGACCTTCCGACACCCCGGAGTGACCTGGCAGCCTTTCCCGCAGCATTAGAGACATGTAGGAGGCGTTTTGACCTGTACCCCACCTGTACCCCACCAACGGTACGACGACCCCGGAGTGACCCGGCAGCCTTTCCTGCAGCATTAGAGACATCCAGGAGGCGTTGTGACCTGTACCCCACCAACGGTACGACCTTCCGACACCCCGGAGTGACCTGGCAGCCTTTCCGCAGCATTAGAGACATGTAGGAGGCGTTTTGACCTGTACCCCACCTGTACCCCACCAACGGTACGACCTTTCCGACACTTCGGAGTGACCTGGCAGTCTTTCCCGCTGCATTAGAGACATGTAGGAGGCGTTTTGACCTGTACCCCACCTGTACCCAATGTACCCCCACCAACGGTACGACCTTTCCGACATCCCGGCGTGACCTGGCAGCCTTTCCCGCAGCATTAGAGACCTGTAGGAGGCGTTTTGACCTGTACCCCACCTGTACCCACCAACGGTACGACCCTGAGTGACCCCGGCAGCCTTTCCCGCAGCATTAGGAGGCGTTTTGACCTGTACCCCACCTGTACCCCACCAACGG